>OY740717.1:175598624-176178624 GCA_963513945.1 Hydrotaea diabolus
CGAGTCTTCAAGATATTGAAGACAAAAGGCGAATTATGGAAGAGGCACTTGGTCGGGATTTACTGGCCATTTTCGAATGGGATAGAGTAAATAGAATAGATTTTAATGCACGTAAGACACAGTGCTGCTTGTTGTCTCACAAGCGATTCGCTGACCAACAACATCGTCAATTTCTATCGATGGTACGGATATTGAACAATCAGAAGCTCTCGAAAATACAATGTGACGCTCGTTGGGCGAGACATGTATTCAAAGTGTCGAAAGAAGCACTCAAGTGCATAGGCTTTTTAAAGCGGTGCAAGAAATATTTCACTCCTTCTGATCATTTAAGTATCCATACAACTTACATCAGGCCGAAGATGGAATACAACTCCCATATATGGACAGGTGCTCCAAAACCATCCTTGGAGCTACTTGACCGTGTTCAAAGGAGAGCGATGGTGCTGATAGGTGACAGTAGGGTATCCAACTCTATAGTTTCCCTTGAGCATCGTCGGAATGTGGGTTGCGTGACGCTGCTCTATCGGTGTGTTCATCAGACATCTGTCGCCTTATTCCTGACGTGAGGATGTTCGGCATGGATAAGCGACTTTCTAGGAATTCACACCCGCTTGTTATCGATTGGCCAGTTGACCGCACTATACACAGACATCCAGAAGTTCAAGGCAAGCGTCAATAATCATTACTCCCTCTTTCCCCCCTCCGATCCTTTACTTTCCACTCTCCAAAGCAATGCACCGCATGTATAGGGGGCATCCCCTGAGTGTTGGTTATTTAATAAAAAAAAATTACTGAAGACAAGACCGTTTCAGTTACTTTTACGAAATAACTATCCTATTTCGAATAAATTGCGTGGAAGACGGATGATGTCAATGTTTCAAATCCTTGCTTAACCTATGTTTAAAACTTCAAAAAAAAACATGTTCTATTTTTATCTTATACCAAATGATTTTCTTTGATAATATTCACCCTCGTTACGGATGTCGTTGTCGAAATTTAAAAAAATATCATTTTCGTAAAGGAATCAGTTTTTTTACAGTGAGTACAGGGTGGGCCAAAGTTAACATAAGGTTTAAAAAATTAATATCTTTTTCGTTTATGTATTTTTTTCTGATTGTATAAATAACACTTGGAGAATAAATAATGAAGCGATTCACAACTGAACAAAGAACCAGGATAATAGAATTTTATTATTTAAATCAGCGATCAATTATTTTAACGCAAAGTAATGAGTGATGAGTTCATTTGAATGGCTTTGTTAATAGGCAGAACTGTACGTGGATGCTCTAAAACGAGCCATTCATTGCTGAGCTGAATTGATGGTCATTTAAGTGACATTATTTTTTATACTTAGTGTAAAAAAATTTCCATTTTGCATATTATGGGGAAAAAAATAATAAACGAAAAAGTTATTAAAGTTATTAACCCCATGGTAACTTCTGGCCCACCCTGTATTTACTTTTTTTAAAAAATGAAGAAAATAGTAATATAATATTGCATAATAGGCTACCTAAAGAACATCGTTTCAATAATTTTGACAGAACAGGTTCGAATGTATTTAAGGATCCAATAATTTCTGCAAGAAACATTGAGAAACTCTTATTGGTTTTTAAGATATTTTACGAAATCTATATAAAAACATGTCTTAATAAAGTATTTTGCCTTCAAAAAAACTAATTTTGTTGCAACTTTTTTCTAAATGTAAATAATTTTCTTAAACAAAAATTGTTTTCTTCTAAAAAAAGATATGATAATTCATGAGTTTTAATTGTACCAGGTGGTCCAACCATAATGCAAAATGTTGACTGTGAGTCACACCTTAACGTTAAGTTTTTTGCCCAAATGGTCATCTTATCTATCGTGGCGATGTTAATTGGCCACCACGATCATGTGATCTGACACAGACTTCTTTCTTTGGGGATATTTAAAAGAAAAACTGTACATCAAAAGCCAAAAATAATTCAACAGCTAAAGGATGTGAGAATTCGGCACATTAACGACATTGCAACTCCATTATGTCTCAGTCATTGAAAATATGGACCATCGGGACGAGGCGAGCATTTTGTGTTTCACACAAAAATGTCATTTATCCTTCTATCATTATAAAAAATGTTAAGATAATTCTCTGAAAACTTTTTGCTCTATTTACAACTAACTTCGTGCGTTTTAGTTGGACCATTTGCACTAACACTAGCTTTTCCCTAAGTTTTTGCCACAAAGTCGTGTAAATTTGAAGCATATCTCAAAATAGTTCTGCAAAACGCTGCTATAAATGCACTTGTTGTTCGACCTTTAATATTTTGTCCCTAATTTGTAGTAATACATACATCTTACGACTTCTATTATACCTTTTTTTCTGAGTGGTGCACACTCATTGAAACTTTTAATTTGGCTGCCTGCTCGACACGCAACGATTTAGTTGAGCTCATTTTGTTAAATACCACTGATACTAAGTTAAATTACACTAACCTAAAAATTTAATGGTGAGTTACAATATACTTCAACACTAAATCTGATTTTCAGGAGGGGCGCTATTCAAATCCCCCAAAAATTAAGACCTATTTTACCACTTGCGAATAGCACAGTAGCAAAAATATAGGTAAAATACTGAAACACTCCCCAGACTTGGAATTGTTTGTATATGAAGTATAGTATATAGTTGTTTTTGTAAGTTGGTCTCGGAGGATGCGCTATTCATGTGAGCGGATCTGTATTAGTGTAGGCTTGTCGAATTTAACATAATCGGCTAGTAATACGCGGCGTTCGAGTTTTGTTACTGGTTTTTTAACATTTTTATCCACTTTAATTTAAATCAAACAAACATTACTTCTCATGTGATATTTTGTTCAGTACTCTTTGCGGCATTTGCTTAATTTTATTCAAATAATTTCAATTTCATACTTAAATTGAATGATGACAAAGTCATCACAATGTTATAAAATATTAAAAAATAATGAAACTAAATTATAACTACATAGAGGTGTGTTTTTTTCTTCCATTTATTTTAAGTCTTTGTTGCTGTCAAAAAAAAGTGGACGCATAATCAACACAAAAATGGCTTAAAAGTCTAGAAATGAATTTATTCTCACAGTCCATTATAAACACGATTTATTGAAGCCTGATCTAGAATTTTCTTGAGGTCTGAAAAGAAAACATGAAAATAAAACAAAGTTAATATTAATTTATAATATCATGACGAAACGAAGACAAATAAAGTAGAGTATTCTCCGCAAGCAAGATCATCTAGGCTAAGAAGCACCGAAATCGTAAATACCGCGCCAATTTGTCATAAAAAGTTTAAATTTTTTGTGTTTTAATACAAAAAATTATTTGTTTAACACCCCAAATGGGACCAAGGTGAATCGTTTCTCAAATCAGTAAGATCCATTTTCTGGATATAAATTTCAATATTTAGCTTGAATATCATTCTATTCTATCCTACTTATATTTGATAATCAACCACAAGCATCTCTATATTTTTGGAATTTATTTATAGATGTCCATTTTGGACCTTTGTATAGGAAATTGACTTAATATTTACATTTCAGTTAATCTTGGTTTAGGTCGCCCATCTATCGGCAACAATTTGATTTTTTTTAACAATAATCATTGATTTAATGAAGACTGCTTTTACAACATACCTTCTTTTTCCGTATCGTCTAAATCTTTCTTGGGGAATTCCACATCGAATGTTATATACAAGTTGCCATGGAGGTTGTTATTTTCATAGTTTGGCATACCCTCACCCTTCTTGCGTATACGAGCACCTGGCCAGGTGATTTTCTCCCGGGTCACGGTGACTGTATGTCCATCTAAATGTGTTATGTCCATGGTGAAGCCAATTAAAGCATCCTAGAATTGAAATAAGAATGACAATAGAATTAAAATAAAAGAAATTAAATTTTGAAAATATAGATGCTAGAGATCTTGAGCTATTAATCCCTGTCGAATATGTTTAATCAAGAAACCGAAATATACAAACCAGCTTCACATAACTTAGCGGCCTAACTATTGGCAGAGCCAACGAAAATACTTTGACAACCGATTTCGATATATTAAAGCGTTTCAGATCTGAAGAAACATCGACTGATGGATGTGGAGAATCTGTAGAGGTGTTTATATTTTGTTGACAGAAAGCTCGAAAATTGAGATTAACAAAAGTAGTTTTCATTCGTTTGGCGGGAACCTGGACTTAAAGATTTGTTTCACTTTTAACAATCGCACTAATACTTTTTGTTAACAGTCGTTTCGGATGCAAAATCGCCATAAAAAGTTGTGGGTAGCCACGATTTTACATATCATTTTTCTATCTTGTAAAAAATTATGTATTTTTGTTAAAGCCGCCGAGGTGTGTTGGTACGGGTGCACGACTGTAATGCCAGTCAACCCCGGGTAAAAACACTATCAATATTTCAGCAGCGGGTTTCCACCTCGTAAATGCCGGCGACTTTACAAGTAAGAGATTAATCTCGAGGCTATGAAAAAACTTCTCTTACTTCTACTACTTCTCTGAGACAATTGCTGTACTTTTAAGCACCCATAAACTTTATTTAGGAACAAAAGGGAACGTCTCTTTAATCAGTGAGCTGCGCTCGTCATAATACATATACTCCCTGACCGAAACATACTGTTTAACGCCGGCTCCGAATGGCTATTGCAATTTTCATAGAAACCCAGTATTATGTCGCTTTGAAACGTAATAAATCGATTTACGCTTGAACGTTGAGTAATAAGGCGTTTATTATATATAACTTATGTCCGATAAAAGGCACCCAACGCGCTTGCTGTATGCGAGTTTAAAAAGGTTGTGCCAAGAGAGTGCGACTCAACTCTGGAACATCGACTCACCACATCTCGAATTTTGTTTAAAGACGCCCCCATATAACGTTCATTTAGCTAAACTATTTAAGACCCACGACTTTCTTCTTTTCCTTGGCCTTAACGATCTTAAAGGATATTGCTCGAAAAATCATATTGAGCTATTAAAATTGTAACATCTAAGGTCGTTATGATAAATTATTTTTAATTATTTAAAAATTTAAATTATTCGTTCAGGTATGATAAATTATTTTTAAGGCTGCAAATTTTAAAACATACCTTGGACGACCTTAACTTCCTGCAGGATGGGTCTCCATGCCATGTAGCCCTTGCCACAATCCATCGTCTTCAAGTTCGATAATTGTGTTATTAGCGATTTCAACTAATTGTACATAGCTGCGCTTTGACATCTGATGTTATGAGAACAGTTTTTTGATTCAGGTCCTTTAGACGAACATCGAGCAAGACGTTTGTCAGATAAAGCCGGTCGGATTTGGTCAGTTTTTTTTGTTAATGATTTTGGCGGTTTTGGGAAAATTTTGGATTGAATAAAAATTGTCCAGCAGTAATACTAAAAAAGAGCCTGGAAATGTCACCAATTTATTGAAAATAAGGTTGGCAGGATGCGTTACTAAAGGGCCAACCATAGCTGCGACATGGATAAAATTGTTTTCCATTAATTCTACGAGTGATTGCTCTTGATATGAATAGTCAAAAGCATTCAGATCTTCACACAATAACAAATAGTTTTTTCGATTTGAATAAATTCGGAGCCGGGACACATAGGACCTAGTGGCCAAAAACCTGTTCATCCTTAAATAAAGTATAAAGTTGCTCAAAAACTAAACAATTTTATCATGAATCTTAAAATGCACTAACATTAGGCCGTACGTAACCCAAACAAATCTGGAAAAGGTAATAGTAAAGCTTAGATATCCGATATCTCTCAGGACAACAACCTTCTTCATTCCACTTCTATGACAATATTTTCATTAAGATCGAAATTTATGTTTAAAATTTAACGTTTACGCCCCCTCCGCCTTTGATCTTACCTGTAAACTAATGGTGACATTTGTGTATAAATCATCGCCCTTCCGTTGAAAACGTTCATGTGGTGTCTGCATAACCTTTATTACCAAATCACCCGGATCACCGTCCATATGGGGTTCACCTTCGGCCACGAAACGTGTCTCCTGGCCGTCAACCATACCCGGCTCAACTTCAATCTCCAATGTCCTCTCTTCGTTCACCAGCTTGACATTGGGACACTCGTCACACACCATTTGTTGCATCATCTGGAAACGGCCAGGTCCCAAATTGCGCGTTACCATCTCTTGACGGCAATTACACTTACGTGTACCAGCTGCCGGTTTCAGTACAGGTTTATTTCTCACAATCTCCACAAAGTTGCCGGAATACAATTCTTCAAGGGTCACAAACATGTTCATGACAATATTAGCGCCTTTCGGCGTGTCATGCTGATGGGGATCACCGCCACCAAAATGGAAACCGAAATCTCCGAAAAAGCTGGCAAAAGGATCACCTCCATGGTCCATCATGCCGTCTTTTTTGAGGCATTCCTCGCCACATCGATCGTATGTTTTACGTTTGTCCGCATCAGAAAGCACTTCATAGGCGGCGCCAAGATCTTGGAATTTTGTTGAGGCATCCGGATCGTCCTTGTTTTTATCGGGGTGCAGTTCTTTGGCTAATTTACGATATGCTTTCTTAATTTCATTTGTTGTGGCAGATTTGCGTACGTTTAGAATTTTGTAGAAGTCCCGGGCAAGTGAACAATGCAGCAGACATAAAGCGATTTGTACGAATAAAACTAAAGCTACGACTTTCATTTTGGTTTAATTTAATTTTTACTAATATTTGCACTCTAAATTTGTATAATTTTCTTTTAACAATTCATTCTTTTTCTTTGTGGGGTGTATCGGCAAAATTCAATTCTCTATTGTAGAAAAAAAAAGAAATTATGACAATTGCGTGCTTTCATTTGATTGGTGGAGCAATGCTTCTTTTTGTTCGGTGTATGTGGAAATTGATAACATGCCAACGCACAACAGCTGGATGGCAGATGCTATAAACCGAAGAGATGCCAGATGTGTGTGTACAATGCACGACGTCATTTGAATATTGTAGTAGCATTCACTTCGCAAAAACTAGAATGTGTCACTAACAAATACATGGATTGTTAAAGAGATTGAATAACTTTTTGGATTAAACGATAGCTAAATGCCAAAATAAAGAACAGAGGTACTCTAGTTAATTATAAGCATAATTTTTAATCTTCGGATCCTTTTCCACGATATTTAATAGGATGATATATACGCCGTTCAATTCGCTGTGGTCGACGAAAGCTGTTTTGAGGTTAATTTAAACAGATGCTTAAATAAATTAACATTAGTAGAAATAAATAATCTAAACTTATTGTAACCTCGATTATTGCTGATCATCTCAATGATGAGATGATTTCAATTGCATATTTATATACCCTCCTTATATACATATCAGCTCTGTCATCTCCGATAGTTACGAAATTTTTGTATTATGTTACTTTAACTTACCACATCTTATCCTTTAGAGATATGACGATAATCGTCATCACGGACTAATCTTACGTGTTTAAAGTGAAAACGTTTTTAGGAATTGCCCTGAATATATTGCTTCAGCAGAGAAACTTTCCCTTGGTCCTTAGTGGGCTATTTTGGGATTTAAGTATATTGCCCAATAATATTTATCTTCAGTCATCCGAATCTTTGCTTAAATATATTTTTAGAATATTCAATTTACTTACACTTTGTAACGAAAGTATTTTATAGAATTTGTATCTTTGGTCATGACCGCTACACTTTTTGGTTTCTTCACAAGAAACATATGTTTTCTGTGTTTAACGCTGTTGTTTCCACATTTCTTGTCAAATTTGACGTCTAGTTAAAAATACAACTCATTTACTTAATCCAAAATTAAAGCACAATAAATTTTAAGCTCGTTTTAATAAATGCGGAGCAGATTTATCCCTTAGTTAAATAGTGAGGTCAATAGAACGCATATCAGTGAATTAGTTTTGGCAAAGTTTGCGATTTCACTTTCAAAATTTTCAATTTTAGGTATATTAATTCAATGCCGGCATTATTGCTATGTATTTTGATACGAAACAAAAGTGGGTTTCTTTGTATGTTAGTGGTGTTTTAGTTAAGACTCGATAATTATAAGACTGGTTCAGAATCGAAATAGTTTAGTCATTTGTCAATAACATATTGATCATGTCTATAGAAAAAGAAGAGAGGAAGAAACGAACTTTGTAATAGGGTTTTCTTGTAAGGTTAAATATAATAACGAGGTGAAAAAATGTCTCCGCTGAAAAATGTTTAATGTTCATATCAGTCCTTTTGTGAGAACTTCTCGTATTGTGTGAAACATCTAACAATTTTCAAAAGCACGAACTAAATAAAGCTGCTGTTTTTAACTTGTCTAGCTGATAAAAAGCCTTGACCAGCTAAGCATTAGCAATAAAAGTAAAGAAAACGAAAAGCAGCATTTTTTTAGCAACCTGATTTGCTGTTTATTTTTAGCTTATTTGATGGTTGATTTGAGTTGAGTGTTGTTGTTTTTATTATCGAGCATTAAGGGATAATTTTTCTAATGTGTTGACTGAAACAACTAATAAAAGTATAAATAAACAATATTTTGGGGATGATAATTTTAAAAATGAAAATAATGAACAAAAAATGTGCAGAAACGGAATGCATAGAATTAAAAAAACAACAACATTTCTATTGCGTTTCCTTCATTAAATTTCGGATCGTATATGTGCGTTAATGTTAAGGCCTAATTAGTCTTGACGGTTGACGGTGGACGGTTGATTGTGCAACCTGCAGAAGTCTACCGTCGTCAACCGTCAAACTGTAGTTATCTCCCTCTAACACATGCAAAATGCAACCCTCAACTGAAATAGCTGATTGTCAACCGTCCACCGTCAAGACTTAATGGACCTTTATCAGTCGATAGACAGAGATTTTCACGTTTGTGGGAGAACGAATGTAAATAGTGATAACCAATTTTGTATTGAAATGAGTATGTCGTTTCTCTCGCACTCACTTTCTTTCGACTTGTAGTTCTGTTTGTCGCTTAAAAAGCGTGCGAACGTTATGGTACGTCATCGTGGCTGATATGTCGTTTACACTACAGTCATTTTTCGTAATTCGCGCTTTCATTCGTAATTCAACCCCCAATTACATTGCAAATTACGTAACTTACCGTACATAATTCTGTGAACGAATAACGTTGTTTGGTGGTTATTCATTTTGAATTACCTTCTGAATTACGAAAAAATCACTGCCTTATCTAATTTTTATCAGAAAATATCGAAGCTGCTGTCAAAAAAAAAATGTAAAAGAACTGTTCTGCTCCCATTTACTCGCTCTTTTTCTATTCACCGTATTGCAAAAAACCAAAAGCAATGTATAGATTTATGATATATTGCTAAATTTTTTACTTACCATTAGAGGTCATAGCCCAATTAAAAAAAGAGGAATTCAGTTTTATAGATTGAATAAAAAAGAGGAATTGTAATGCAAACAAACACATTTTTTTCTTTGGAATACCGAAGCAAAATCAACTGTCAAATCGAATTAAGTACGTGTAGTGTTACCAAGATAATTCGCGTAAGTAATTCAGAGAGCAAATTAGGTAATTTGCGATGTAGTGTGGACATGGCATAAGGCTGTTAATTTCTCAATAAGCTAGCCAAGTAGACCGTTTCTGTAAGTAAATCGGTAAGTTACCGATGTATGTGACGTCACACCAACTCGATTGAAATTTACCGATTTCGTGAAAACGTTAAAATAGGTCAAAATTCGGTCTGTGATGGAAAGAAACACAAATCGTAAAGTAACGATAAGAGTTGAAACAGATAACAAGCAGTAGTTTATTTGCATTTGTTTTCATGTACAAATATTTTGTATTAATAACTCTGCTATTTTAATAAAACTTATATATTTAAACGACATAATTATGCAAACAAATAAAAAACAAGCAATTAAGCTGAAAGTTGGTGATGTACATTAAAAGTAAACAAACATTTGGACTCGGTTTTTTTGCATTACCATACCGATTTCGTTAAAACAGCTTCATAAATTGTCTTAAATTTCAACACATTGTCATCTTAAATGTTTATGTTTCGCTACCTATTTTCAAACATAATTAAAACATATTTTTATAATAAAATATTTATTTGTATAAAATTACAGCAATAAAATTGTATTTGGTTCAAAAAGTTATATTTGATTACCTGCTTTCTCACTGTTGTTCTGACTTGGCTTAAAGTCAGTGATAAAATTATCGATTTCGAGTTGAGTCAATTTTCTTACAGAAACACTTTTTTTAGCGATTCCTATTGGAGTAGAAACGGAACAAATGTCATATTCGCGATTTGGAACGAGTGAATGGAATAAAAATCAGCAATATTTTTTACAGAAACAGTGAAGGTGAGAAGGACGTCAGAGTGACGTCAAATCGGTAATTTCAATCGGTAACTGCGGTCGGTGCGAGTTGCAGAAACGAGCTACAGGTCTATCACATAAGCGACTTTTCCGCCGCTGATAATTTTCTTTTGGCTTCAAACTTTGTTTTCGAAGCCATAAAACCGAGAATTGCCATATTTCTGAACATAATTAAATGACATTTTACATAATGAAGTGAGCATCACACACTCTGGCAATACTTATTTACCGGCTGTTGTATTGAAATTTGTGGAATAACCCGTCAAACGGAAAGGGAGAACAGGAGAGAAGCAGCAAAAGAGAGCATTGCATACTTTTAGGTATGAATTTCCTGTTTACTCTATACAATACAATTACACACTCTCTTCTCTCTCGGCAAAAGGACAATTCAGTCACAGGAAAAAAGGAATAGAAATTCCGTAAAGAAAATTTCTTAGATAGTTAAGAAATTTTCACAGGTGTAGACGTACATACATGTACATATATTATTTCATAAGTTAAAGCCCCTTTTTTTTACAATACAAATTATTAATAGATGAAAAAAGCAATAAAACCCGTAAAAGAAAAAGTTTAACAAAGTGAAAAGAACCGAATAACGAATAAAATTAAGGAAAATCATTTGCGGAAAAGAAAATTTTACTAACGACGCTTTGGAAGAAAAAAAAAGACAAGTTTTAATATTTGATTAAACGAATTTTTCGTATACATTTTTGTAAAGACCAACGTATTATGTATGGGTTCCAAAATTGTTAATTTAGAGGTGAGTGTGAAGCAACGAATTGGGCATCTAGCCCTTGTGGGGAGCCAACCAGAGATTATATAAACCGTTTGGCAAAGAAAAAACTATAAAAAAAATCTGTAACTTTTTTTTAAATCTATATATAAGTTTTCCCTTTCTTCCTCCTACGTTCTATTATCAGAGTCCGTCCTCTCCTTTCCTTAAAGTCCTGTCCTGTCAAAGCATGTTATCGATTTTCTTTTTTCTGCCTTTATCATGTGTGTGTGCTCTCATTTTGTTGTACTCCTTTTTCTACCATTTCGTCCGTTACTCCAGCTCTCTTTTTCTCCTTTTCCAAAAGTTTGTTGAAATGAGTGGCTTTGAGTGTGTGTTTGTTTCGAATATTCGTGTCTGGATGTGTGTGCGGGTTGGTGTGTTTGTTTTCTCACACAAATGACCTAAAAATAACGGTGCATGTGCTAATGGCCGCCGCCGCAGTCGTCGTCGTTTTATTATTGTGTATGCTTGTGCTGACGGTGTCAAAGCGTATATATGTGTGTGTGTGTCTGTAACAAAATGTAGCGGTATTTGGCGCTTGAACTAAACGGAAATTGCCTTTTGCGCGTTTTAAGGCCATATGTGAGAGCCACATGCATGCGGCTGGCATGTGGCAAGCATTCATTGCACCGCACACACAAAAGGACAAGGATAGTCACAGTGGCCACAGTGAAATTATTGTCCCATTTCACACCAGCCAACGAAGGACGGACGGACGTCAAACGCTTATGGCCATAAAATATAGTTTGTAGCTCGTGAACTGGGGATGTGTACACACACATGTGCATACGTACATTGCATGTAAAGTTGTAGGGTGTTCGGGGGAGAGGATAAGTTTTCTTTTTGGCTTGAAATGCTAGCGTGTCTTCTAATTGGCATTTGACACAAATTTCTATGGTCATATACACTTTTTGTGTGTGTTTATTTTGTACTCGAAGCTTCATGTCGTTTGTATCGCGTTATTTTGTTATGTTTGTGTATGTTTCCTGGTACTAGGATGGCTATCCTTTTTCACATGTTGAAATTTGCATAATTGTGTCGCAGTTTTTCTGGCAGTGTGGTGCATTTTCTCTTTGGCCCAGAACGGAGAAAAGGGCAAAAACAGAGCGGAACGAATGCCAATTCAAGTGAAAGTGGCGTTTCGTGTCAATTAAGTAAAGGTTGCCCATTAGTTTTGTCGACATTTCCGGTATTTTTACTCCTTTTTCTTTTTGTTGTAACCGAAAGCGTTTATAGCATATTTGGCAACATTTCCGTTTGCCATTTTTTGGGTCTAATATTTACATGGCGTTGACTAAAAAACGACTTGCAATTACATACATACAAACATACTTACATTCATGCTATAGCGGAAAAGGAAATCAGAACGTTTGTTGTTTTTCTTATAGCTTTTTTTTTACAAATTTAAGCACTTGCCAAAATGGGCATGCATAAAACGTTTATTGAAAGTTGTCGTGGTATGACCTTCTTTTGGTTGGATAGTTTGTTTTAATAGTCAAACTATAGGGTGATCCATATAGAGGTTTTTTTTCAGAACATAAAAAATATAAAAATTCAGATCAAGTGTGGAATCTTTTTGGTAATTTGAAAGGACATTTTATGGCATTTATTTTTTGAAAATAATTACCTTCAAATGTTGGCAACTGTATTATGGAAATGAGCGTTCGGTGAGAAACGGCAAAGTCACTAAACAATATTGCCGCCCGCATTGGGGCTGAAGAGCAACAAGAAGAGGGTGCCATTATATCCCGAGAAAACCACGGTTTGGTGCGGTTTATAAGCTGGCGGACTCATCGGTGAATATTTTTTCAAAAATGATGATGACCGGAACGTAACCGTGAATGGTGCTCGCTATCGATCTTTATGCTACCTGAAATTGAAGCCCGAAATCCTGACGTCACTTGGTTTCAACAGGACGGTGCCACTTGCCATACAGCCGCTCAAACAATGGTTCTATTTAGAAGTCATTTCGAAAAGCAGCTAATTTCACGTGTTGGACAGGTGAGTTGGCCGCCTAGATCGAGTGATATCACGCCTTTAGACATTTTTCTTTGGGGTTACGTAAAGTCCAAAGTCTAAGCTACGATTCAGGTTTTGAAAGCCAACATTACGCGTGTTATTAAAGTCATACCGGTCGAAGTGCTCGAACGAGTCATCCAAAATTGGACCCTCAGAATGGAAACCCTGAGGCGTAGTTGCGGCCAACACTTGAAGGAAATTATATTCAAAAAATAAATGCCATAAAATGTTCTTTCATAAGGATTCCACACTTGATTTGAATTTTTATATTTTTTTTTGTTCTGAAAAAATACCTCTAGATGGATCACCCTCTATATACAGCAGCCCTTTTATTTTCATAAAATGAGACAAGGAATACGCTGGTGAAGTTTGTCCAGTCGTGAATGAATTACCCTGTATATTTTTATATTTGTTTCCGTTCATTTAAGACCACTCCTGATCAAATCGGTAATAGCGTTTGGGAGTTATGGTTTACAACGCTGAGACATCTCATAAAAAATTCCAAAAATTATACCTTGAAAACTAATCAGAGGAAAATTTTCATTTTTCACTTTCGCGTTTAGGAGTCCAAAATCTATAGGAAAAAAAATACTTAGAACTCTGAACCATAATGGTTTCATTTTGCGAATCGAACACGTTGGACCAAATTTTTTCGCCATTGGTTTTTGACTCACAGGTACAATGACGAGTGCTACTTCTTCAAATTTTTTTTAAAAAAAAAACCGAAAATCTGGCACTTTTTAGGAAATAATCGCCGCATTTGTTGTAACAGCAACCGAATGTTCTGAACAGTGAATCTTAAGAAATTAAAGAATTAGGCTCTTAGTTTTGAGGGGTTTTAAGGCAGTTTTTGTAAAACATCGAAGGCGAACACGTCAACAATTTTTCTTAGTTATTATTATTGTTAATTTAATACATGTAGTAGAGATCCATTCAAACATGATAGAAGCAAACCAAATATATAGTCAATAAATGCTTTTTCACAAATGGCATAAATGAAAAGTACAACAGAAACTTATTTAAATAGGCCGCCTGCTGGTGCAACGTACTTTTATCAGAGTTTGTCTGAATGAAAATGGCCCTTTCAATCATAGACCTGTCTCATTTATTTCTTGGACAGTTGCCAGTCCATCTTGTATTGCGTTTACACATTTTTAATCACTGTACTCACTATTGTGTTTACACTTTGTGTCCCATTTTCTTTTGAACGTTTTTAAAAAATAAATGAAAATGTTTATTAAACAAAATATTAATCATCTGGAGGTTTAGGCAGTGCCATCATCTTTTTGTTTTGTTTGGTAGGTATTGCCGTTGTGCTCTCAAAAAATGTGTCCTTAGCAATATGAAAACTGTTTTTGCCGCAAAACATTATCGTACCTATTATTGAAGACAATACAATAAGTGATACTTTTATCGACAATCTCAGGGAATTATTTGGCCACAAAGGCAGTTGGGTCAGATTGTTTAATACGTACTTAAACAATTTAGTCGTTTATGAAACGCTTTTCTATAATCGTATATATGGCGACTTTCATTTTCTTGGGGAGATGTACAAAATTGGGTGATATGAAAGAGAAAACTTCAATCTACATTTTCTGGTCAAATTTTAATTTTTATTCTTTTTCTTAGATTAAAATTGTTTTATTTGCTTTTAGTCGCCGACTTTTTTAATGTATATAGAAGATGATTGTTTTTTTATTTTTTTACCAAAGTTACGCATAAGTCTAATTCATTTGTTATTTTCGAAAAGCCATAAGTTTTAAAGTTTTGGGAGAATGGCGTTTATTATTGGTATCCGAGGCATATTTTCACGATAATTTTCATTAATTCTTCCCCCCAAAATACTAATCAATAATTCCATGACTTTTCGAATAAAACACAAGAAAAAATTATTTTTTAACATAATCTTCTTTTAGCTTAACACACCAAGTCCAACGTTTCTTCAATTTTTGTATCCCTTTCACAAGATAGGATTTTTTGTGGTCCATAAAAAAGGCATTTGTTTGATCAACAATTTCATCGTTGGAGCTGAAACTTTTTCCTCTGAGCCATTTCTTAAGGTTTAGAAATAGGAAATAGTCACTGGGGGCTAAATCCGGAGAATACTCGTACCAATGAGGCACCAATTCGTAACTCTATTCATGCAATTTTGCCATTGAGACTGCACACGTGTGCTCCCGTGTATTATCTTGATGAAAAAGAGCTTTTTTCTTGCCCTTTTTTAAATCCTCGTTAAATCGGTCCAATAAGTTGGCATTCGCCGTTTATTGTTTTGTAGGCATAAGTCGGCATAACATTCGCCGTTTATTGTTTTGTAGGTAATCGATGTGGCTTATTCCGCGTGCTTACCAATAACTCTGTTGCCGTCACCTTGGCCTTTTTCGGAGCCGCTTCACCCGGAGAATCCCTATGTTAAGACTGCTGCTTGGTCTTCAGAGTGTTGTAATGGATCCATGTTTCATCCACAATTACAAAACGCCGCAAAAACTCATTCGAATTGCGGTTAAAAAACTCCAAACATTCCGTTGAAGTTGTCACACGATTATGTTTATGGTCAATTGAGAGCAAATGCGGCAGCCATTTTGCAGACAGCTTACTTAAACCTAACTGATCATGTAAAATCGAAACCACTCTGCCATATGAAATGCGTATCGCATCAACAATCTCACGCACGGTTACTCTTCGATCAGCCAACATTATATCGTGGATTTTTTTCGACATTTTCGGGTGTATTGACCTCAACTGGCTGTCTTGAACGTTTAGCGTCATTTGTATTTGTGCGACTACAGCGAAAGTCAGTAAACCACCTTTTTGCCATAGAAATCGATGGTGCAGAGTCCCCATAGTATTTTTTAAGCTTTTCCTTGGTTTGATTGACGGGTTTTTTCCGCAAAAAATAATGTTTAATGAACAAATTTACTTTTTTTCATATTTAACTAAATCCATGAGGTTGTATGTTTTGAACAGCTGTTAAAACACAAACTAAATGACCGAACTCTCTCAAAACTTGAGAGTAGACTATTAACAGGTGGTACTTGATGGGAGCAGTGACGCATTTTATGTTATTATGAGGAAAGTTAGAGAAGATACGGAATTATTGATATGCCCTCGTACCTACATATATGAAAACTTGCACCGATGTATCGATCAACGCCAGTGTTTTGCCCATTACTTTCAAACTTATGGCTTTTCCAAACTAACTAAAGCAGCGTAGCTTCCTGTGTTAAATATAAAAACTAAGTTATAGGGTGGGCAATTTAACATTTATAAATTAAATAGGCTGTAAAAAAAGTACTCATAACTTTTTTAAATTTCTGGTTTTATTGGATAGGTCGAACTTTGTCATTTAATAATGGAACACCATCCAATGCGTCTTTACATTGCCCAATGGGCTGACGATTGTTTGACAGGAGATGAAGAATTTTACAGAAAAATCGTGTTTTCAGATGAAGCTCATTTTCAACTCGGTGGCTATGCCAAAAAGCAAAGTTGTAGCATATGGGGTTCAGAGAACCCACACGTGGCTATTGAGAAGCCAATGCATCCTCAACGAGTCACTGTTTAGAGTGGATTTTGGGCTGACGCCATCATTGGGCCATTTTTCTTCGAAAATGACCAAGGAGCCGCCGTTATTGTCAACAGTGAGCGTTACAGTGCCTTGCTCTTTTGGGGCATGGGATCGGTCTCATTCGATGCTCAGATGTTGTCCACATCAAAAAAAAAGAAGTGAAAATTGATTTTTTTACCCTTAGGTCCCTTTCTCTATGCGCTGTCACATATAGAGTTCCAATTTATTCCAGGTGTAGTGCGAATGTTACATTTTAAGAATGAAATTCAATTTCGGTCCGAACGAAATGTGTGCAACGTTGGCAATTTCGCTTTGGATGTTGTCTCTGAGCTCGTCTAAAGTTGTTGCCATAGACCAATGACTTGATGTGGGTCCATAAAAAGAAATCCAATAGCGTTAAATCGCATGAACGAGGTGACCATTCGACCGGACGATTTCTCGGGATAAAACGTTCACCGAATTTGCCCTTCAGTAAATCGATTGTAACATGTGCTGTGTGTCTAGTGCTACCGTCTTGTTGAAACCACATATCGGCGATGTTAAGCTCATCTAACTCTGGCCAAAAATAATTTTCTAACATGGCACGATAGCGCTCTCCATTAACGGTAACATGACAATTGTTTTCATCGACGAAAAATTTGGCTGAATCACACCTCCGGCATGAAAACCACATCACACAGTAATTTTTTGCGGATGCAATTGTGTATCTTGAAGCACGTGTGGGTTTGTTGCTGCCCAATAACGCATATTTTGTTTATAGACAAAACCTGTCGACTACCTGTCGGGTGGGACGATTATGATGGCCGAAAGTTGGAGGAAGCGCTCTTAAAGTTGCGACCACCGACTCAGAATTTCGATAGCAATTTTTAATGATTTTTAAACGTTACTCGTAAGTGAACTTTACCATGAAGAAAATGTTGACTTTAACTAAGTTTTGACACTAAAAGATCATAAAAAATTTTTAAGGGTGCATTGACATAAAGATACGGAATTCGTATGTCCCTATTACAAAACCGTTTATTTTTTGTTTTTCGTTTAAATAACTATTTGGGGCCAAATTCAAGAAAAGCAAAAAAATAGGAATTCACAAATGCCAATTTTGAAATATTCGTTTTCGCATTAGCAAAAATGTATATTTCAATATTCGCTTTTGCTCGGTTTTGGTTACATTCCTAATTAGTTTTTTATTTGGCTAAGATTGGGGCTCTGGTCCTTGAACCATGTATGAGTTGGACCATAAATGGTTATTTCCCCGTAATTTGACTAGCGAATATATAATGAATGGTATTTCAGTTCTGACTCAGCCGAACTTAACTGCGTCTTTACCTGTTCCATTGAGGTTGAAGTGATCATAAATCTGGACTCCTTTGATTATTATATATTTCTCAAAATTCTTTATTAATACTGACCCATTTCTTTCATTATCATTGCAGATTTTTCTTATTTACTTTTTTCTACTTATACCATGGCCTCACACTCATGTTATCAAACGTTTGTGTTCAAAAGATAACAGTCGTTTAGTCCGTAAGATAGTACGTTCAAAATGGACACCGATATTAGATAAATATCAGGTAAGGCCATTCCCTGCCCAGATTTTTCTCATTCCGAATTTTCCCATAATTCGTAGTACATTTTTGATGTTGTTTTCATTGCAGGTAAAACTTCCCCTCGAATGTCCATTGCATCCATTTCGTGATATATTTGCACCCCGTCAAGATGCCAAAAAACGTGATAGACCCACACAATGGACCTGTAGATTGTGCGGCAAAAGTTTCTATCAGGAGAAATTTTTGGATTTACATTTTGAGACGAGACATAAAGCAATTATAAATGAGGTAAAGCAATTATAAATGAGGGTGTCTGCTCCTATTTCTAAATTTCTTTTGTCTGCGTTTAGGCTGAAGATGCTGTGTGCTTAGCAGATTATTGCGATATAATGCGTTGTGAAGTTTTCCAAACGGAAGAATCGTCATCGTTGAAAATCGGTGATCAACACATTGTTACAGATATTGAGGTTTGGGGCGATTCATTTGGTCAAAATTCAGCACTGGCTAAGGCGAATGTAGCGTATTTAAGTTTATTACCCATCAGGTAGGTAGATCATTTTACGTCTTCTGTCTCAAATTATGAAAAATTCAAAACGAATTCATAAAATGATTACTCTTACATTTCAGAACTTCCTCTATTGGTGCATCTCGAGCAGCCAAAGTACAAAATCGTCAATTATGTCAGGATAAAATTGGCCAAACTAAATGTCAACAGACTGGTAGGTTCCCCCAGATCACCATAATAAAATTCGTCCCGGCTTGCATTCACTTTTACTTTTCTCTCTCCCTCTACGCTGTTTCAGAAACCTCTAATGAGAACTATATATATAGCAACAACAACAACAATGGTGCCTCACGTACAAAATTTATGCCACAATCACAAACACCTGCAGAGAGCTTAACATCATCAGCAGCACCACACATTTATAGCAGTAGTTCATCATCCGGTTCGGCGAGATCACAAAAAGCATATGCAAGCGCGGGCAGCAGCAGCAGCAGTGACAGTACCACCTCCTCCTCGTCATCGTCGTCATCCTCTGCCACTTCTAGTACCACTACCACAGCAACGAAGGAGCCGAACCGAAGCCACACGGACTCACGTGCCGAACACAGTACTCGTAATTCGGGCAACACTAAAGGCAATAGTAATGATAGCGTCAAGACACAGGCAAATGCATCCGATAAGGACAGCAATAAGACTAGCGCAACCAATGGCCAATTGACGAATATGCAAAAGATACGGGCCAATTGTAAAACCGAGGAACTCAGTAAGCTGAGAGCTAAATGTGAATATTTAGTCAGAAGCTGTATTGGGGGCCTCATACTATCGATGACAGACCAGCAGTTTAAGGATATGGAAGGTGAGTGAACACGATTTGGAATCGATATTAAAAAGCAGTTTATAGTAATCATTTCAGAGGGGCCTTACGGTCCGTGTCCCCAGATTTGCCCCGAAAGTCTTTAAGAAGACCAGCCACTGGACAGCCACGTAGGAGGGAGTTTTTATTAGGATATATTACGTGGAATTTAGTATTTTTTTTTCTTAAAATCTAAGGGCCTTAATCAAGTGGTCAGTGAATCAAGTGGTGACGTATCATAATGTCTAAGGCCATTATAATCAGCGACATTACGGCACCACAAAATATGTCATTATGTCCATAGACGTTACTTCACTTCGAAAAGCGTGCAAGACGTCAAGACTATTAAGGTCCGGGCACACTGAAGCTTTTTTATTTACTCTACGTTTTTCTACATTTCCGGCTGTCTTAAAACCAATGAAAACTTCTAAAACGTTTATGATATTTTAGTGTTGGCGTAGAGAGCCCTTCATATATTGAAGGAATGTTTTGGACACGGTTTAGACTATGTGCCCCAGCCTTTAGATAAATCGAATAAATTTAAAGTTCATTCATTAAATGCATTTTGATACATTTAGTTTTCTCAAGTTCATCAGTTTTACCAAAATACTGGCGACAGAGGTATTGGGGCCTTACGGTCTGAGTTCCCAGATAGCGGAAATTCTTTAAGCCAATTAACAGGGCTGCCACCCAGGAGCAGGGTGTTTTAATTAGGTTAAACTCATATGGAACCTTGTGGTTAAATGAGGTGATTTTTTTTTGTAAATAAGTGTGTTCGTTTACTTGCAAATTTGTGCAAATTTTTACTGGATCGTGTTCGTTTACACAAAAAGTCCAGTAAATGAGAGCCTGAGAGAGAAAATCTTGACAGTTCTATGTTAGAGAGTTTGCAAATTATGGTTGGAAAAAAATTTTAGCCAACCAAAATTTGCAAGATAGAACAGATGTTTGAAATCAGCTGTTTTATGTAAACAAGTAAAAGAAAAAATAAATTTACAACAGTATAGAAAAGTAAAAATTGGAATATTATTTTATTTTATTTATTATATATGTTAATCACTGAAATTAGAAAGAAAAAAAGTTTTCTTTTGCTCATTTTTTTATTACAACTCTTAACACTTTAAAATTCAAAATAGAATGAAATCTAGTGCAAACAGTAAACAAAATCAGCTGTTTCATTGCAATTTTTTACTGGAAGCTGTTCGTTTACTTTTCTTGCAAATTTTAATAAAGAGAGTAAAAATTACGCTCTCAAAAGTAAAAACTTGAAATTTTTACTGGGAAAGTAAACGAACACATTTAATATGTAAATGTTAATTTCGACATATGTGAATAAGTTTATTGACGAGAACTTTTAGCTTAAAAATCCAAAATTCAAACTGATTTGATTTCCGCAATGGACAGTTGTTGTATAAGAAGTTTAGTAAAGGGCGTTTTTTTAGGCGTGTGGTTTTTAAGAAGAAATAAAACGCATATAATTTAATGTCATGGCCAAGAGTTTAGCTTTATTATAAAGTTTAGGGTTTGCCATTGTTTTAAGACGATTTCGAGCAAATGGCTGCCGCGGCTAAAACGAATAAATTCCAAACGAGAGGCCCAATTTTTAATTACTTTTGCAGTATTTTGGCCCGTATGTCAGCAATAACGCGCCATATATTCTCTTCCAAGGCGTCAATCGTGACGGGCTTATCTGCGTAGAAAAGTGACTTCACATTACCCCACAACAAAATAGTCCAGCGGTGTTAAATCGCACGATCTTGTAGGCCACGCCACAGGCTCACGACGCAAGATAATGCGCTCACCAAAAATTGGCTTTAATAAATTAATTGTTTAATTGGCTGTATGGCAAGTCTTGTTGGAACCAAATGTCGCCCACATCAACATCCTCTAATTCAGGCACGAAAAAGACATTAATCATGGCTCTATTGAGTTCCGCATAGACTGTAACATTAAGGCTGGATTCATTTTTGAAGAAATATGGACCAATGATTTTCTCTGTCCATAGAGCATACCAAACAGTGACTATTTTTGGATGTAACGACGTCTCAACAATGGCTTGTAGATTTTTTTTTTTACCAAATGCGACAATTATCGTACTTAACGTACCTTTTGAACCAAAAGTGAGCTTCATCGCTGAAGAAAATTTTCTTGTAAAAATCAGGATCGGTGGCCATCTCGTGTTTGGTCCATTCACCAAGATTCGAAAAACGTTGTTCCGCAGTAAGTCTAATAATTATGAAATGGCAAAGCAAACCGAGCATAAATTATGTGACAGCTGTCAAAAAGATCAACTCCGACAAAAGTGTGGCCAAATTGAAAACCACACGCTAAAAAAACAGCCTTTATACGCAAATACAACTGAAATAATATACAGGACAAAATAATACTTGTAGAATGCCGTTCATCTTAATAAGGGTAAGCGGTACGGGAATTTCAGTTATTTACGTTTTCCGAGAAATTAAACCCGGGAAACTCTAAAATTAAATAAATACTACATTCGTGGTCTACGAAAAAATGGGCTACGAAAGTAATTGAGTTGAAATACAGCTCTAGTTTCACACTAAAACTATGAATGCGATGTAGCTCATTTCTGGCTGTGTAGTTTTGTCAATAAACAAAATATACATTATTGGACAGCAACAAACCCACATGTTTTATGTCGATGAAAACAGATTAATTAATACGCCAATATGGTCCAGATCCTTAACAGTTAATTGCCATTCCATAGAACTACTACGTACTAAATTTTGTCTAGATCAGACACAGGACCTTAAATCGGAAAGGACCTTTGTATGAGGGCTGTATAAAATCATGGTCCGAGATTGTCTAAATATAAATCTATAAACAGTTACTTGTCATGCCATTATACTACTTCGTGTCCAATTCCGTCGAGATCAGACTAAAAATGCAGTTTCTAGGGCGCCGGTACCTGAACTCGGGAAGTAACTACCGGTTTGGCCCATATTCAATCCTAAATACCTTGTCCAAAAGACAGTTTCATACCTAGTTTCAGTATCCTAGGTTGATCTCATGGTACCCACTTTCATACAAAATACCCCCAAAATGTGTGATTTTTACAGATGTTTTTTTAGTCCTTCTATAGAGAATCTCTTTTCCTCTGAATGGATTTGGTCCATTATATTGGATTACATTGGATTTTAAAGGTTCATTATTGTGACCGGCACTGACGGTCGGACATCGCCAGAGCGTCTTAGGATTGTTCGCTAGAAAAACTTATATACATTATAGGGTATCAGATAAATATTTTAAGGTGTACCAAACGAAATGGAAAAATTAATAACCCCCATCCTATGGTGGAGGATATAAAAAGGCCTATGAGTATTGCCAGAAAAGGCAATACTTAAAGGGCCTATGTGATATTTTTGTATACATATATTGTCGCGTCTTAAACTTTTTTATTTTTAGTAAAAACGTTGCAAATCTATACAATAATCGAATGCAATTACTAATTTTCCGAAATCCCGCGAAGTGAATTATTGCAACAGTTTTTTGGGTATCCTGTAAAGTATCGGAATAGCATAGGCCTTCTGCTGGGAACTCCGACGAAATGTTCGAAACAAGTAGACAGCTATGTTTAGTGAACTTTGAAAAATAGATGTTGTTGTTAGTTGGTCTAGATGCACTGTCAATGTGAGCGGCAGTGTATGAATCCAAAATATTTTTAGTTATTAAAACGCAATTATGATGTAAAACTATGCCTTACCAGAGTTTAAGACTAATGTTTTCGCTTCTGAATAAAACACGCCTACTATCGTAATATTATGTTATTGTTTGTTGGATAAGGAGTGAATATTTTGTAGATGTTGTTGTAGACACTTGAATGTAGACCTTCTTCTTCTAAAGGCCAATGCCTTTAGGTCCCTGGTAATGATCATAGCCGTTCTTTATTTTACTCCAGCCATTATGTGGAATAGTGTTATAAATTCGTGTGTACACCTCAAAATGTTAAAGCTAGACTTATCTTCTGTTCTATGGCCCAGAGTGTGCCTTATTTAGGTTAAAAAACTTAATTTCACTGAGCTCATTGTTTGGACTACACAGTACGGTGGGCCGATGTGTAATTACAAACATTTGTCGATATTGTGCCATCGATTTTTCGAATGCTTTTGGCTTTGGAAAAAGTACGTAACCTTGCCAAGGCAATCTAAAGTTGAGAAAAAGTCAAATAATTGAAATTTGGGCGCCTCGAAAATGATTTTTTTGATATGTCGTTGTGAAACTTTTTTCCTCATGCCTAAATCTACCGAAAAATCGATGGCACAATATCGATTGCTAAATCGAACCACCCTACTTCACAGCATTGACTTTGCAAATAAGTTGACATTAAGTGTGTTCGTTTACTTTCCCAGTAAAAGTTTGCAAGTTTATACTTTTGAGAGCGTAAGGCCAATTTAATTCTCTTTATTAAAATTTGCAAGAAACGTAAACGAACAGCTTCTAGTAAAAATTTACAATGACACAGCTGATTTTGTTTACTGTTTGCATTAAATTTCATTTTATTTTGAATTTTAAAGTGTTAAGATTTGTAATAAAAAAATAAGCAAAAGAAAACTTGACATTAAGTGTTCGCCAGGAACTTTCCTTAAACTTATATTCCAATTTTTACTTACCTATTCTGTTGTAAATTTATTTTTAATTTTATTTGTTTACATAAAACAGCTTATTTCAAACATCTGTTCTATCTCGCAAAATTTGGTTGGTTAAAATTTCTCCAACCCAAATTTGCAAACTCTCTAACATCGAACTGTCAGAATTTTCTCTCTGGCTCTCATTTACTGGACTTTTGTGTAAACGAACGCGATCCAGTAAAAAATTGTACAAAATTTTCAAGTAAACGAACACACTTATTATCTTCCAAAACGATGCATTTCGATATGACTTACAGTCAAGTTTTTCCAGTTTTATTTTTTTGGGTTATAGTAAGCACTCTATTTTAGCGTATAAAGTACCCTCCTCCATTCACCTGAAAATCTTCTCCTTTATCTAGTTTACATTTTCCTTTTTAATAATTAAAATCTCTCTTTTTGTATCTGTTTTACTTTATTTACAGAGGAAATGAATAAAGCTGTCTGCTGGTATTTAACCTGTGAACGCTACTGGGAAGATGGTCCTTTAGAACCACGTGCCTTTCCTTGGGGTTTAATTTTGATCTTAATTTTCGTTCTATCTTCTGGCATTTGTTTTTGTTACTACATCATTTGGATATTATTTGAGTAAGTTCATTAAAAGCCTCCGATGCCATTTGATTACCAATTGTCACATGTCTTAAGTCTTGCGATTAAAGAAATTTTTGGATAAAACCCAAGTTTTTTGTTACAGCTCCGAAGAGACGACAATCAATGCCACGGCCGCCAATCATCTCTACCATACGCAACAACAGCAGCAGCAACAGCAGCTGCACCAGCAGCACCGGCAGCATCAGCATTTGTATATACCCGCAAGCCACCAACATCAGCATCATCAGCAGTCCCAGCAAATGCCAGATCATTATCATTTTCAAGAGTACCCTACTACCGGGATCCATCACCATGGTATGAGCAGCAGCAGCGTAGAGCATCCGACCAGCAATCAGTACTACTACCAGCAGGCACAGGCCGAGGCCGCACATCACGATATATACCCCGAACCAGTGCAATACGATTATCGTCACAGTCCCAGGCGTTACATAGGCGATCAGCGTCGGCCGGGTACCCCAACGATTTCGATGGCAACCGGAGCGGGGATCGGCGGTCAGGGCGGTGGCGCACAGACTCCACTACGTCATCCGCAGACGAATCTGGCCTACCAACAGGACATTTTAGACCGACGCGACTATATAAGTAGTCGACCCCTAGCCACAACGGTTGTTAGCAGTCACAATACATTGGCTTCGACACGTGGACCAAATACCGGCTCTTCGGGAGCCCTCTCAAGTCTCAGTCATCATTCGGCCCAGCTAGACTGTGATAACACATTACCGGCCACTCATTTGGGCAGTGGTGGTGGAAAAGCTGGCGGCGGCGGCGGTGGCGTTAAACACTACAACACCATACCACGCCCGCTGGAACCACGACAGCGCTACGTGAGCGGTTCACAGCAATCGCTAAGGGCCTCTTCCTCCACGCACGAAATCATACAAAATGAAGTTGGGCACAATGAACATTATATTTATGTAACTTATCCGCCGGATTTAAAAAAACGCTTTTTTGAAAAATACGAATGAACGGATTTATGAAAACAAGCAAACGAACGAATGAACGAAACAGGAATGTTTGAAAGTAACGGTTATATAAAACACTCTCACACCGGATATACACGTACCGGATATTTCCGTACGGAGGACTTTTCCTCTGTGTGTGCGCGTATTGCAGAACAGCTTGAATGCATTCGTCAAATAGATAAATTGATATATTGATATGGATGGATATTGCAGATATTCAAAAACACTGATGAATGAATAAGACATGATTTTTCTCCTTCTTTTTCTTATGAACATACTCGCAATTGTAGACAATTTTGTAAACCAAACAAACATTCAAAAAGTGCATCATTTCGGTTATACGTACGATTTTCTCTTCTTATTTAACATTCCTCTTTTACAAGGCAACAACAAAATGAAAGCACACTCGCATGAAATGAACAAAAATACCAAAGATTATCATTAATTATGTATGTATGTAATATTACAATAAATTCTCATTCTATATAAGTACATATTTATTATTTAATTTGTATTTATTTATTATTCATTAGGAAAGTCTGTATCAGTTGTTGTTATCTTATTTTTAATAAAAGTTATAATTAAAACTTAGGCTTATTTCCGAGAATTACAAAAAAATAAATCCAAACCAAAATAACAAAGATTTTAATTTAACTTTAATTATTTAAGAACAGAAATTTGTAATAAAGACGGAAAATAAAGTATTTGAATTTCTTACCATTTCAAGAAAAGTTGATTGTTTTCTTTAAGGCTATTGTTGTCCTTAACAAGTGGACAATTTGTTAGTTCGGCCTGGCCGAAGCATTAATACTCTTCACCTACATCGTTTCAATATGGCATTGGCAGTCTTGGAGGATGCTTATACTCAAATCATGTTTTCAGTCAAGTACTTATAAAGCATTAGTAGAAAAGGGAAACTCATCTTAGTGAAATTTTAAAGTAAAGTGCATACTTTGATTAATGTCCATTTTTCTGCCCTAGGAAACTTATTTGGATTTTAAATGTAGCTCAAAAATTATTGCTTTATCGGATTCGTAAGAAAATATTGTTGATTTTTCGAGTCTGTCGACTCGAAAAATGATGTTGCTTGAATTCAAATAGAATTTTCTATCAAAAAATATTTGACAAATCATTTTTTTTTAAATTAAAAAACAAAATCAAATCCGCTGTCTTCAAATGATCAATATGGTTAATGGATTCAAGGTTCATTATGTCTTATACTGGGTGGGCGATAAAATTCAAGGGTCATAATGTCTAATAGTGGGTGGGCGATGTAACATTTTAATAGGCTGTAAAAAAAAATACTGAAAACTTTTTCAAGTTTCTGGTTTTATTGCAAAGGTGGAACTTTGTCAACACAACCTTGGAACACAATATCATTTATATGGCTACCACAACTGACTCGGCAGTACCTCATCCGATCAACCCAATTTTTCAGTACATTTTCGATTGTTTCGGGTCGAATCTCTTCAATCAACATTTTGATTTCATGTTTCAACGCTTCAATAGTCTCTGGATGTTTAGCGTAACATTCATCCTTAATGGCTACCCACAGAAAATAATCCAACGTGCCCAAAGCACAGCTCCGAGACGGCCAATTGACATCACTTCTTCGGCTGATTATTCGATTTTTAACAACCAGTGCGTAAAATATCGATGGTTGCACTGTCTGTGTGTCATGTGGCCCCGTCTTGTCGTCGTCCATGCTCATTATCAAAGAAAAATGGCCCAATGATGCCGCCAGCCCAAAATCCATATCACACAGTGACTCGTTGTGGATGCATTGGCTTCTCAATAGCCACGTGTGGATTCTCTGAACCCATTTGCGGCAATTTTACTTATTGGCATAGCCACCCAGATAAAAATGAGCTTCATCAGAAAACACGATCTTCGGTAAAATTCTTCATCTGCTGCCAAACAATCTTATGCCTATTGGGCAAAGCGAAAACGCATCGGATGGTGTTCTATTATTCAATGACAAAGTTCAACCTAACCAATAAAACCAGAAATTTGAAAAAAATGCAGTACTTTTTTTTTACAGCCGATTCAAATGGCCCACCCTATAGAAGCTACAAATTAAACTCGATCGTGCTCAATTTTCGAATGGTACCTAATAAGCTACCAGTAATTATCTATGACGAAACTGGACCTATCATACTGGACTATGTAGAGAGTTGAGTCAAGGTTTAAAAAGTTTCCCTGCCGATTTGAGATCATGTCGCTCTAAAAGCCAAAATTTCATCCGATTTTGACCAACTTTCGTATGTGTTGCGGGCCAACAATATCCAATCCAGGTAAAGTTGAAATCCATGTTTTCAAATATCCTCCACACACTTGTTTTTTAGAACATAATATTTTTTTAGAACATAATGGAAAACGAAATCGAATTCGATTTTTAATCATAAGATTTCTTCCTTTTTGACAGCGGATTGCTTATTTTTAAAAATAGGTAAAT
The DNA here is from genome assembly GCA_963513945.1 of Hydrotaea diabolus. NCBI lineage: Eukaryota > Metazoa > Arthropoda > Insecta > Diptera > Muscidae > Hydrotaea > Hydrotaea diabolus. The sequence continues at coordinate 175,626,895 of OY740717.1, forward strand.
ATTCGAGAAAATCGTAGTTATTGAGTTTTTAATTTTATTACAAAAAAAAACTCTAAGTTTCAGATTTTTCGCTTATACTTTAAAGGGTCACATATATGCGAGTGTTTCAAGATGTTACAAACGAAATGAAATACAGTAAGAACTTCTTAATCCGAATAATTGATTACAGACCATAATCGGATTATTGGATACATTCGTCTTCACGTGTTTTCAAAAGAGTTCACTATACATATAAGTAGTTACTACAATTGATATGTATGCCACAAATGATTGTTCACAGTAAAAATAATGTTAAAATAGTATAAATTATATATTTAAAACCGAGGAATAACATTTCCCAATTTTAAAAACCAAAAAATGTTTTTTTTGTTTGAAAAGGCATACAATTTTTAGAAATAAAAATAACTTATTATGACGAACCTTAACAAAAAATAAAAACAATAATAAACTGTAGTTTATTAAGAATTTAAAAGGGATTTTTAGAAAATACCGAAGTATCGATATGGTGTTCTTTTGAAAAAAATCTGTCTTCTGTTTACTGAACGCGTAATCGGTTTACAAAATACAATCAATTCGGATTATAAAGTATGTAGTACAGGGAAAACGTATTTCGGATTAATGGATAGTTCGGATTAACGAAGTTCGGTTAACCGAAGTCCCACTGTACTTATATACACTCTGTCCTATAAAGTATACAGTGTGTTGCCATGTAAGGTAAGTACATTGATATTTCGGTAGAGATTGTACTAGCAATTCTTTTTGGAAATAGGTAATTATTAGGTAATAGGTAATTTATTTTCCAACTGGTACCTGGGTAACTAGTTCCCTGCGCAAAAATTCAAACTTTTTGAAACGTTGCTAAAAACTTAATTTGCCCTATGAACACTTCAGTTAGAGTATTTCCTTTAAAGACGAGTTTAAAACTGATCATATTTGAATAGCATAACTTACCGTTTCAATCGCAAATATTGAAGGATACTCATGTTATGTTAAACATATTTGAATAGCATAACTTACCGTTTCAATCGCTAACATTGAAGGATACTCATATTATGTTAAACATTGACACATTTAAAACATTTATTGGTTTTTTCCTGTTTTTTAGAAAATAATTAAAAAGAAAAACAAATTATTTTATTAAATTATATGTATGAATATAAAAACAAATGTCTTCAGACACAAAAAATGCACTTTTACACATACAGATTTTTAAATATTATCAAATTATATTCTTTTAAGAGATAAATATATTTCCGTTTATATAAATATTCTGCATCTTTTGTTTTTCTTCTAGTTTTTATTTTTTTGATTTGATTGATCCGCTACATTAATAGTTATTAAATCGTTAAAGTGTAATAAAAAATACATTACATTAAACTACTAGTATTGAATTGTAAAGGCATTGGATGAATTACCAAAATCATAACCAAAACAACGGGTATCAAAAAGAAATCTAATCTAAAAGTGATTTTGTCTCTTGTATTTTTGTCTATTTTGCAGATTTTTGTTTTTATATAAAATGTTAAATATTAATTTTGCTTGTTACTTATTAATAACTAAAAACACTTAAACGTGTATTGACAAAATTTAATAAGTTATTTTTGTTTGTCATTTGAAATAACCACCTTAAACCCTACATCAAAACTATAATCTATTACATTTCCCCCGTTTATCTGTTGTTTAACTATCAGTCAATTAATCCAAAACAAATTATTAATTTTTATTATAAAACAACCAAAAAAGACTTTTCTTACTAACACGGGTTTGTGTTTTAAAACCGACCATGGGAAAAATCATTATATAGAACTAATTTTCCTTAGTTTTTTTTTAATTTTTTATAGGCGTATTTTTGTTTGTTTTGTGATAATTTTTTTTAAAAAAAAATTTTGTTTAATTTTTTTGTACTAAAACAATAAGCGTATTTCAAAAAAGTGTCTTTTATATTTAATGGGCATAAACAAAAACTTAAATTTTTCTTAGATATTTTACTAGATTTTTTTCTGTAGTTACTAAAAAAAATCAGCTAACTTGTTGGTCCGTTTCTTACTTTGAAATGTTTTACAAAAAAATAAGTGTATTTCTTAGTTTTCTTTTGTACATTAAATTTATAGTTTTTTTTTTAATAACTCAACGACAAGAAAAAGCGGCGTGTTTTATATTATTTTGCATGTTATTTTTTGTACTAATATATAATTTATTTAATATATTATCGTTATAATTTATATGTATGACATTTATAAAATTGAGCTAAAAATATTTTTTATTTTAATAAATATAATTTTTCTGGTATATTATTTTCTCTGCTGTTTTGTTTTTCAAATTGTTTATATGTACTTTATTTTACTGTTAATATGTGTATATTCCTGTATATAAATATTTGTTGATTTTACTTGTGTTTTGATTTTCCGTAATAATATATTTTTTAAAAAGCTGTGACAATCTGCTAACCATTGTCAATTTTGTGTAAATTGAATTAAATCAAACGTTATAAATAAAATTGTAAACCATGTTTCTATGCTTCTGATCTAAAAAATATCAGTTTTAGGTGTATTGTATTCGAAGTGATTAACATAGGCTATTGATTGATCGGCTAATTTATTTGTAACATCTTGAATTTCCAATACTTTTGTCATCAGAAAAATATTACTCTTCATACAAACTTCAATTTCCAAAAGCAATTATTTAAAACTGAAAAATACAAGGATTCCTAAAATTTCCATTATTACCAGTTTTGCAATTTGTTTAGGTAATTACATATGTGGAAGTTTGTTTTTAACTATTAAGGAAAAAGAAACATATTTCCACAGAAGCCAGACGATTATATTAGATATAAACTCCAGAATATCTCTTATTTGTTATTAAAAAATTATCGAATAATTCATAATATAAACATACAAACCGTACCCATTGAGCTATACTCCACTTTTTTAGACAGAAGAGATTGGTTTAGATTTAATTTTTAAATCGAAAACTAAACGTGACTTAGGTAAAACCAAATGATTTATGAGGTACACTAAGCTAAGATTTTAATTGGTTTTCACATATGTGGCTCAAGCTTTTGTATAGGATGATAAGGACCATTAAAGACGCCAAAATGATAGTTTCTCTTAAATGACAATTTAAAAACACAATTTGATGGAGGGCTAGAAACCCAGAAATATCATTTCACAGCGCGAGTTTTCTTAAATTTGTTGTTCAGTGTAATCTAGCAACGCCAACAAATATTTCAGCAAAACTGTAGTTACTTGAAAGAAACTGAAAACGCTTTATTTCATTGACCTCATTTTAGAATTCTTTCGGAGTTTTTTCATGTGTGCAAATAAGTGGTGAGCTGTTTATATTTAACAAAATTAGTAAATAATTTTAATACTCCATGCTTAAGACAGGGTTCCCTTAAAAATGTTTAACTTTCTTCCATTTACGAACGACATACGACTTATCTCTCAATAGTAAACTACAATTTATATGTTGTCTAAGCGAAATAAGCTTCTGAAGGAGAATAAAAAGATATAGTAAATAAATTAAAGTATTATTTAATGTTCTGATTACAAAAATTATATCTTGATTGTAGAACAACATAGCGGATTCAAACAATTCTAGTTTTATTTCTTTAAAGTTAATATCGAATAATAATTTACCACCACCATTTCGAATTGGGTTCCCTAGTTAACATGTTCAATACATTTGGATACTGAATTTAAAGAAAATCGAGGTCTGCAGGCCTCGAGCTTGACGATTTTTTATTTAGAAAAGTTGTTGAAAACCCATTTTTTTTTAAAGAAAATCGAGGTCTGCAGGCCTCGAGCTTGACGATTTTTTATTTAGAAAAGTTGTTGAAAACCCATTTTTTTAAGTTTCAAATTTTGTAAGCGGATTCGTTCAAGTCTGATATAGCCCCCCGAACAGTTATTCTCGAATAACAATCTTTTATAACATTACAAATTATCAAAACTATTGGCTTGGCGGGGCTTTGAGCGGAGTTTTTACTTGTTTAACAAAACACAGCTTATACTCGTATATCGCTTATAAACTGTTTATGTTGTAGGTGAAGAATATATGTAGACCCGTAATTCGCTTTTTACTCTGCGATAAAAAAACATGCCAAGAAATAAAACCGAAGTTGGATGCTGTCTATGGAAACCTATTGCGATCTAAGACAACCATAAGGTATAGGTTGAACGAATATAAACGTGGTCGCAAATCTGTTTTTGATGAGAAGGCCACCAGACAGTCGTGTGTACCGAAGAAATCGTCTATCCTACTATGGTCGGTTCTATGCACTGAATCGTCCTAAAGCAACAATTCTTCGGCCAAGGGCTGTCACCCAAGTACTTTGTGCCTCTACTTAAACAATAACAACCAAGAAAATCTTCGAAAAGGTCTACGACATGATCCTCGCTGATCGCCAAACAAAACTGCGAGAAATAGCAGAGTCCGTAGACGTGTTGTATGGAACGGCAAATAAAGGCTCACCCACACTAAAGCTTTTTTTCTTAAGCGGGGTATTGGTTATGGTTTGAGCCGATGTGTGAGAGCTCGCATTGTCATGGTGCACAATGATTCGTCTTTTGAATTTTTCCGAAGACTTCAGGCAAACAAATTGTGGTGTACCACTCAGAATTGACCGTCCTAGGTTACTCAAGCGGAACAGTCGCCACATGACCAGTTTTGCCGAAGAAACAGGCGACCATTTGCTTCGAAGTGCTTCTTCCACGAACAACTTTCGTTGGATTTGGCTCGTCTTCATAGACCCACACGGTCCATTTCTGTTTTGTTTCGGGCTCATACGCATAGATTCATGATTCGTGACCTGTGACGATCTTATAAAAGTCTTTCGAAGCACCAATCGACACAGGCCTTTTTTTGAGCTATTGTCAAATTGTGCGGGATCCAACGAGAATAAACCTTTTTTACGGCCAGGTGTTCATGCAATATCGAATGTATGCTGGTGGAAGAAATGCCCAAGGATGCCTCTATCTCACGGTATGTCACATGACGATCATGCATTATCAGTTCAAGCACGCCACCAATGTTCTCTGGCACAACTGACGCTTTTAGACGACCTTCGTCTTTGAGCAAGCGTCGGCCACGATTGAATTCATTAAACCAGTTTTTCACACTGCTATTGGATGGTGCTTCATCGCCATACAAAGGTTTGAGTTCATCGATGCACTCTTGTCGTGATAATCCACGTCGAAAGTTGTGAAAAATGGTCGCACGAAAATGTTCGCGAGTTAATTCCATTTTTTTCTCAAATTGATTTTTTCATGTCACTGTAAACGACACAAATGGTGGTCGTACGCCGAAACGTTCTGAGCACGTTTATGCTAAAAAATGTCCAATGGAAATATCGGATGGCGCCACTAAGTGTTGCCTAGGTCAGAAATATATATATCAACCCTCGTACATGAGTTATGCATGAGAAAGTTGTCAGCCCGATGGCTTGCGCGATTGATACGGTTGTCAACGAAGTGTTTAGACCTCTGTATACAAAAGTTACAGGGATTTTTCACTTCCGTGAATCATTAGACCGATTCGATACAAAATTGAAGTAGGTAGACACGCTCCGATTTGGCTAGTGCAAATTCTGCTGTTGTCACCAAGATAACGCACATTCTTTAAGAATTGTCGCAGCCAAACTGCAATGTGGGTTCAATTGTCGTCGCCCTACTTGGCTCCCAGCGACATCATTCTGTTCACCAATGTGAAAACGTGGCTCGGAGGAAAAGATTTAGCTCAAACGAGAAGATCACTTCGATACAGAAGCCTATTTTGAAGAGTTTGACAAATCGTTTTCTTTTGGAGGGATGGTAATATCGTTGAGAAAAGTGTATTGTAACTTCCTACTTGCTTGTTCATTTCAAACACAGGTACTTATTGATCAAACCCTAGTATTCCTCTTAAAAGAGTAAAACTAGGCGATGCCAGTAGCGTCATATGACAAGCTATCATTGGGAATTATCAGTTCTATCTGTTAACAATTTCTCTCAAATACCAAGTCCAATAAATGCTTCACTTTTTGGATGGTACATTAGCCCAAAAGTATCTAAGTATTACACGGGTCGGTCAACAGCTCAATAGTCTATCTGGTGTATCGGGATAGATTCTACTTATATGGCAGACAGGCGATAATGGCGGTGATTGGCTTAGCCAGTAGTTTTTCATTAAAATTAACTAACTCTGAAAAGACGTCTGCCTAAAAAGGATTACAAATACATCCAGAAAATTGGTTCCGAAGTTAGATTGTCCATCACAATATTTGACTCGCTCCACAGTGGAAGAAAAAACAGAATTACCAAAATGCAGCACTGAGATCATCAACAAGGTGTCTATTTATTTTGAGGACCATCGAAATGAGGAGACGAAGGTCCTTACCGTGCGCAAATACAATTTCTTGTTGTCTAAGCAGCATCTGCTTAAGTGTCATCGCAGTAGTCATCCCAACCATCTCATGACAGGATGCCTCCACCTAGTTAAACCAGGTACGGAGCTAGCAGCGTTTTTTGCTTTGGAACTTTCGCAAGCGATCAAGAAAATAAGTTCCGGTTTCTAATTAAGTGCAGGACATATACAAATTAGTTTTGAGAATAATAAAAAGTTCTACTCACATATTATACAAAGAGTGTAAGGACACCTACCAAAGATGAGCACGATTTCATAAAAAGGGGTTTTAACTCGAAATACTGAGTTTGACACGTTACTGAAGTAGTTGAAAATAAGTAAATACCGTTTGCTAATTTTCTCAAGAGTTTGAAGCCGTTTCAAAGCGATCGCCGCGAAGTTTTGTTTTTACATCATCTGTGTGGGCCCGACTCATTGTTTTTCATTCAAAACAAATCGAGATGGAATGGAAAATATTTATTTATTTAACACATGTTATAATCGTAAAATTTGAAACAACGACCCTGTCATGAGTAATAAGCCGTTTTTAACCAAAGACGATAAATTGAACTCGAAGTACGATATGCTTCTTCTTTGAGAAACACAACAATCATTTTGGGAGAGCTGTGTGTTTTGCATTTAATGCGTGTGAATTCAGTTTTTTCTGTTTTAATTTTGCCTTTCTTGTGATCAAACGAAAGTATATGTATATACTGCCGCTCATCTGAATAGGTTAAGAGATTTTGAAACATTTAATGTTGGATTGATTTCTCAATTTGTGTTATATGCACACCAAATTATTTTCTAACCATTGCGAGATTATATATGTACACTCAAATAGGAGAAAAATCTATCGGTAAAAATCATCCGTTATTTTCTTGCATTGTTTTTATCTTATTCTTCGGTAGAATCATAGCAATTGTTTGGCTTATCACAATAGGTTCGAAATCAAAACCTTTATTTTTTCTTATTGAGCGATAGTCAGAGCATAATAATTTGTTTAATTATTATTTTTTGGAGTATTTGGCATAATTTAATTTAAAAATGGGTCGAGGTAAATCATTGACGGACGAAGAAAAGGGCAAAGTTAAAGCCTGTAGTGAATGTGGCCTAAATCATCGGTATATCGCAGCAAAAATGTTGTCAGTAATTATTTACGGAATGAATCAGAATATGAAAAAAATATGAAAGGAGGTACAAACAGAGCCACTACGAGTGCTGATAGGAGAGCCATCATCAGATCTGCTTCTAACTCGCATGAATCTGCTTCAAAAATAAAAGAAAGAACTGATGTAATTGCTAGTCTGGCTACAGTAAAACGTGTTTTTCTCAGTGCCAGTCACTTAAAACGACTAAAACTAATGAAAAAGCCACCGCTTAACAGCACTCGCAAGGAAGCACGACTTCACTTATGTCGTCAGCATATGACCTGGAATAAAGAATGGCAACGTGTAGTCTTTTCTGATGAAAAAAATTTTATTTAGACGGTCCGGATGGATATAACTACTACTTCCATGATTTGCGAAAGGAATACCATCATTTGGATCGTCATCATAGTTGTGAAGGTGGTGTGATGGTGTGGGAAACCATTTCCTATTATGGAACTTGGGGGCTGCAGTTTCTGACATCTAGAATGAATGCAAATAGCTACAAAGCCGTAATTGAGGAGGCTTTTCCGTACTTCTCTAACATTTTTGGACCCATAACGTGGACTTATCAGCATGATAATGCTCCCACTCAGTGGATTAGGAGCCAAAACGTGCCATTATTGGAGTGGCCGCCATATTCTCCAGACCTGAATATTATTGAAAACATATGGGGAATGCTAATAAGTATACGAGTCCGGCAGACAATTTAAGAATAAGGAGTGCTTAATACGTGGTATAAAAACAGCTGAGGCTGAAAATTCTCTTCAATATATTCAAAAATTATATTATTCAATTTCAAAACGAATTTATGAAGTAATTTCAAACAAGGGCAGGAGTACCCATTATTAATTAAGTTCAAAATATTCCTAATTATTATGTTTGTAAGTGAAAATATGAATAAACATTTTATTTTTATGTTTTTATTAATTTTTTGCTCCTGAACCTATTCTGATGACCTGAGCGGATCTGATCGCGTACATTTGTGAATCTGACAAAGAAAACGACGAAGGGAGCGTCTCGACAACAAAGTGGAAAATATTGTCCACCTTATGGAAGAACAGCGCAATGCGAAATCAAAAGTAAAGGAACTATTGTTAAACAATTTTTGTAAAACTATATTTTCTTAACTCTGTTTGTTTATTTCGTTTACTTAAAACATATGGTTTTTGTTTTCTCATATGCATAGAGTTGCCATAGCAAATTACAATAACCAGGGTTTTTAAAATTTTCGGAATTACCTAAATCGATCGGAATCTAAAGAAGGTAAACCAAAACCGAACGGAATGGTAAGTACGGAATTAAAATCATTCCGATTGATTTCTGTGACAGGCCTGTATGTTTAACAATATATTTACAAATATGTGAACAGCATATAAAGCAAATATCAATTAAATAAAGGAAATAAACAAAAATATATGCGAGAAATTCATTTGAAATTCTAAACTGGAAACAATGGATGTGTAAAAAAATCGTATAAACAGTAACATCTGGAATTCCAGGTTTAATTTGAATTTATTTAATTTTGCGGTAAAAATCATGTCAAATTTTTAAATTACGCTTAAAATCGTTACCAAGCTAAAAAGGATTGGTCTCTTGAATTGGATAAAAAACACTTGGTCAAATTTTAATACTTTGTTTTTACAGATTTTAAGAGAAACATTTTGATTTTCTGCACGTTGTTTTGTTACAAGTTAGTATTGGAATCTCTAAAATATTAACAATTAAAAGTGTTTCTATTGCTTTTGTTAAAAATGGGTGTAGATGACATGCTTGCTCTCAAAAACATATCAATTAATGTATATTTTAATTTGTTTTCTTTTAAATGTTTTGGTTTTTGTATTTAATGCACTTAAGGTGATTACTACTAATTATAAAATAAGTAACTATATCAAAAATTTTAGCTATACCATTAGATAATCGTGAGATTTCTAAAAACAATTTTTAAAAATATACTTAACTTTAAAAATATCAATAATCAATTTGTATATTAACACAAATGAAATGTAAATACTATGACTAAGAAAATTATTTTTAATTTGGGGGTGGTTACAGTACACACAGTTTAAACCTTTTTGCACTATTTAAACAAGAATAAAACTTAGATTATATTATATGCATATATAAAGAGAGTGGGGGATAAGAAAACAACAGCAACAACAGTTTATCTGTCGTGTACAAAAACCATTTAAAAATAAAGAACAAAATGTATTTAAAATTATTTTAACAACAAAAAAAAAACGAAAACATTTACATATGATCAACTAAACAAAAAAAAAATAACACGAAATGTCATGTTTTACAAAAATAATTAATATTGAATGCCAACGACGACGACAGCGCAAACAAAGCATGCAATATTAATAGTAATTAATATTGGATTTTCTATTTTCCTTCACTTTTAAAACAGCATTTTGCAGTCATTTTTGTTTTCACAGCAAATGAAAAGTTTCTCCTGATTTTACTAAATACTTGCGCACTTAAACCACAAAGCTTAAAATGATGGAAAATAAAAAAGGATCATTTTAAAAATCAATAACACGGTTTTTATCTGAAAAGAGTAAATGGCCCTGAAAAACGAAAATGGAAAAAATATAATTTGTCCGATAAAAAAAAACTTTTAAACAGCGATTATTGAGTTTTGTCAAGATTTTCCATATGAGATTCTCAGTCTTCATAAGTGGTCACCTGATATTTTCCGTATAAAACGCGTGAATCTGGTTGATTTAACATTTACATATGTATAAGTACATATGCACTTGAATGAAGTTAATTATTTATCCATTATATTGATTGACTCAAAAAGGTTGATCTCGTTTAGATCTGTGTGTATTATTTTAAATTGAGATTATGTCTGTATAAACAACGAAATATTTAAATTATTTTAATATTATTATTGATGGCAGTTATTACTATGTACTTCACTATTTATGCTAGATATTTAAGTTGGTAGTTTTTTTTATGGTGATCTTTGGTCTCGAATCTTTGGCGATTGACTCGATAACAGTGTGTTTCAAAAGACTGCAGCTAAACTTACTTTGCTGTTTTAATCATTAGACACAGAAATTGGAGTCGGTTTATAGCTTCGTTAATATAACGATCGAGTAACACATTTAAAATGAAGTTTGCAATTAACTTGTAATGTAATTTTTAATGACTACTTATATTATCAAACTCGGATTCGTGTAACTAACAAAACACCTAATTTATTTCCTTTTTTTACATTTTTTAGTCTTATTCGAATTGTTTTTTTGAAACAGCATGTTGACGAATTTGATGTCTTTTTGAAAATTATTCAACCATGCCTTCGAACCTCCTCTAACGGAATGGAATTAACTATGGCCTTTTAATAGGCTGTTTCCACTACGGTCGCGTCCACGTCCGCATCCAAAAATCAATGAACGCGCGTTAAGGCCCATACAAAACACATAGGCAGTTAGGTATGGGAAAAAGTCGCGTTCATATTGGACGCGTTTATCGATAAGTCGCGTTTACTATAAAATCGATTATTTTTGCAATCGAAACCCATCCATACCTATCAATGGCAAAATCGCAAATTGCACATCCCTATGAAAACAGCTGTCAATCAGTATAAATAAAAAAAACCAAAATGCATAAAACAGGAGGTAAGTTAATATTTTTGCTTTTGTTTAAATAATATTAATTTTTCCAATTATTTTAGATATTAAAAAGACGGAATGTACAGCGATAACAACACTACATCTGTTGGATCTCTGGGAGGAAAACATTGATGGCCTGAGGGGTGCCCGGAAAAACACCCACATACACAAAGAGATGGGCGAGAAGTTGGGAGTGACTGGCGCCGAAGTAAAAAACAAACTGGACAACTTAACGAAAAAATACAGGTAATTTTTTAAATATAAATTATATACCAATATTTTTTTGGAATTAAATCGATTGTGTTTATTGCAGAAAGGAGCAGGCGCTAGTTGGGCCACAAAAATATTAAAATTTTTCGCACCCCTAAAAAAAACAAATAAACACAAACAGCTGTTTGGACGCAAACGTGGACGCAAAACACCATGGAAACACCATTACAAATTTATCGATAAATCATGGACGCGGACGTGGACGCGACCGTAGTGGAAACAGCCTATAAGATTGACAAAACTAGGAACGTTTTCCCTTTGTTTACGATGTTTGTGAAATACGAACTTAAAACCCCTAACATTTTTTCTCTGGAACTATTCACACTGATAAAAATAAAAACTAGTAGGGCCTGTTAAGACTGATAAAAACACTTATTTCCAGGACCTATTCAGTCTATGGAACACTAGTAGTTTTCCAGGTAGTTTATGTTTTCTTTTTAGCCACATCGCTTAATTTTTAATAACTATAGATAGTGAATCCGAAATGTACCATCACTAATATGAGTAAAGCATCAATTTAGCTTGCAATCAAAGCCGATAAATTATACAAGATAGACGATTAGCTTCTTCTTTCAAATAATGTAAAAGAATAGCACTCAGTAACGCACAAACGCTAGAAAGTCAAAACTAAAACACAATAAACAGAGAAAACACTACATTCGCATACCTTGAACACACAAAAAAAGTATTGCAAAATGATTTTCACTCAACATTGTTTTTCGATAGAGCTCAAATCGTCCAAATTACAAATTATCGTCTTGTCTTGCAATTGAAAACCAAAACTGAAACTCCGCAGTCGATTTACAGGCTTTAACGTATTTATTTTAATTGCTATTGATAAAATAAGTTGTGTTCTTTTCAGGTTGAAAAACGAAAATGGAAAAAATATAATTTGTCAGATAATTATGTTGCCATATTACCTTTTATTTTTTTTAAATGTTGCCAGATTACCATATTGCAAACTAACTAGCAATTAAACTAGTAAGTAGAAAGCAACGCGGCCATTATTAATATTATGTTTCTTCCCTTAATATTATGTTTCTTCCCTTAAAGGCAAATACGATAGGACACGTTACGCAAGACATTTCAGACATGGTCGAATAATTTTCAATATGATTTAAGATTTGATATCGATTAATTTGTTTTACGATTTCACAACATACACATTACCAACTAACGTTAAAACATTACAGAGAAATCGATCTTTTCATCTAAATTGAAGTTTTAATTGCCGCAGACTTTCGAACACACACTGTTTTTTCTCCGCTGTTCAAAAAAAAGAACACATTTCAGACTATCTACACCTACTGCCGAAACTTATTTGAAACCTTTTTCTTATACTTCCTCAATACACGATTGGCATGATAGTATTTCGATAGTTTCTTTTGCGCATATTTCTCATGTAAATATTTGTAAAATTCATCTTGTAAAAATTTGTGTAAATTATCAGGTACGATTTCCTCATGATGTATGGTCGATAAATCGGACATACTATCGTCGCTCGTGTCCAAGTCATTGATAAACGGTATATAGTCGCGCGGGGGAGTGGTGCGTTTTGATGCTGAACGAGGGGGTGGCGCGGGTGCCTGGAATTCGACATCCGTATCACAATCGCTTAAAATGATAACCTCACTCTCGGAATCTGAACTAATAATGTGAATTTCGGAATTTTCCCTATCCGTATTGAGGATGCCTATCAGTTGTAGGGTATTTACTCTTTCCGCCGTTATAGTGGCGTTGTCAGTCCCGTCGCCGTTCGCGTTATTTGAAAAATGCTGAGCAGCAGCGTCATTAGCATCCGCGTCGCCTTCGTTAACATTCATATCACATTGTAAAACATAAACATCATTATCACTATTTAAAATTTCATGTAAATTAATAAGTAACACATCTTGAGCTTCTTCATTTCTGGATGTTGTGTTTGTGGTCGCTACTGTTGTTATGGTTCTATCGTTATCATTATCCTCGGGATCTGATAGTAAAACACCAGCCTGGCGATACATCTCCGCCAAAGCCTCTTCGACACTTAGTTCGCGTTCAACAACGATAGAGGGCGTACTACAGGTTTCTTGGGACACGGTGTTTGATGTTTCACCTAAGGGGGTGTTTGTGGTGGTGGTTTCTTTTTCTTCGTCTACTTTATCTTCATTACTTTGTACAGTTGTTAAATTATTAACATTCAAGGAACTATTTAAGGCAGCCCTACAAAGGTCACTTAACTTTGGTATTAGACAACTATTTGTCACGCCAATAATCTCTTTGACGTTTTTACTAAGCACTCCATCACTTTTCTTCTCCTTGTCTTTTGCTTTCATTACAGTTTCCGGTTCATCGGTGGCTGGTTCTTCGTCACTTTCTAACATCTTCTTGATATGTTCAATATCATTTGTTGATATGATAACATTCGATACGCTTACCAAATGTGGTTCAGTCTCTAGTTCTTCCTCATCGTTCTCGTTCAGTGCAACGGCGCTGTCGCTCAGACCCTTCACCAGGTGATGTTGGCAAAGTTCTTTTTCCAAAGCCTCCAGTTCATCTAACTCGGGTGACATGCTATTCGTGCTGCGTGCTGGGAACTGCCCAACAGCACTTGTCGCTGCATATGGAAAGGCATCGTTTGCCGCTGAATCCTCATTGAGGCTTTCAATTTCTCTTCGTATCCTATCCTCTTCATGTTGATCTTCAAAACCATGGAAATCTTCCGAGGCGTCATCGAAACTTGATTGATTTTTAAAGCCGAAATAGTCGTTGGATACTTCTTCAGTCGTTTTGTCCAAGGTTGACGGGGAAGACATCTTGCTATTGTCCAGTGGAGACCTTACTTTGGAGTTTTGAAGTGATATTGTATCTTCCAAAGCAGTAGCCGTTGTTTGGGAATCCAAGTTTATATTCGATAACATGCTTAAAACCTTCTTAGTGTCATGCGGTTTTGGTTGCACGGTTAATGAATCATCTAATCTAAAATCACCGGACATAGCCGATTCACATCTTGGCGTATAATTTAAAGAATCTGGAGTCTTAACACCTTCCAATCTTCCACTAGTACTCTGGGGGCCACTACGAGATTCTTCAGTTCGCAGGTTTTTACAGTATTTGGAAGAAAGGGTCTTGTAATTCCTCAATGTATGGTACTTTCCCTTGGTATTCCAAAAATTCATTTCGGGACTAGCTTCCCTATATAAGGTACGAGTTAATGGATGGCTTACTTCACAGCTGATACAATTTTCAGAAGCCTCCGCCTCCGAAGAGCTTGAGGATTTAGAAGAATCGGAATAATGACAGAAATCTTTACTTGTTTCATCGGATAAGTGCGAACTTTGGAACTTGTCGGTGCTTGAACTGTCGCCGTCTTCTTCCTTGGGATCTGGGATGGGCAGCTGTTCTAAAGTTGCAGGATGTCCTCTCGTATCACTACATACAGATGTTTGTGTCACAGTCGGGTTTTGAGCTTTTGGATAATTCAAATCATTACATTCCAAAAGAGCCGGAGAATGTTTCACATTTTCTTCCAAGGATTCGTAAGGTTTCGTAGGTGCTATAGATTCACCATCGTTGATTTTTGCGGATTCTACTAAAGCAGGAGACAGCGTTAAAGTTTTTTCCAAGGATTCCTCAGGTTCTTTAGATGACTTACAAATTGTCTGCAAAGAGTCTTCATCTTTTATAAGAGTTGGTTCTTCAAATATCATGGATTTTGGAGAACAAGCGTTTAATGATTCATAAGGTTCCGTAAATATCTTAGACACCTTGGGCATAGATTTACCATCGTTCATGTCAATTGATTCCTCTTGTAACGGTGATTGCGAAGAACTTGTTCCCAAAGATCCATTAGGTTCTTTAGATGGCTCAGACACATTTAGCATAGATTCTTCATCTTTCATACGTGGTTCTTCTTTAGTTGGCGGAGTTTGAGGAGATTTTTTTTTCAATGATTCGTTAGATTCCGTTTGTATTTCAGTCATCTTTGGCATAGATTTATCATCATCAATATCGCTTAAATCTTTATGTTCCGTAAATTGCGTAGAAGTTGTTTCCAAACATTCATCAAGTTCTTGAGATACCTCAGGGACCATTTCAATTGATTCCTCATGTACCGGTGATTGCGAAGAACTTGTTTCAAAGGATTCACAGGGTTCCCTAGACGGCTCAGACACATTTAGCAATGATTCTTCATCTTTCATGAGGGGTTCATCTTTAGTTGACGGAATTTGAGGAGAATTTGTCTTAGATGATTCATAAGATTCTGTTTGAATATCAGCCGTCTTCGGCATAGATTTATCATCATCAATTTCGGTTAGTTCTTTATGTACCAAAAATTGCGTAGAAGTTTTTTCAAAGCATTCATAAAGTTCTTTAGATAACTCAGAGACATTCAGCAAAGTGTCTATAGCTTTTATAATAGTTGGTTCTTCATTTGTCGGAGATTGGGGAGAAAAAGCTCTCAATGGTTCCATATATAAATTAGATACCTTTGTTATAGATTCATCATTTATAGTTTCTCTTGTTAAAGATGCATCATCCAAGTATTCATTAGATTCTAAAGGTGTATCCGATAGCTCCAGGGGAGATTTTACATCGTCTATTTGATCTTCAATATTCGGACTTTTTGTAGAAGTTGGTTTCAAAGACTCATAAGATTCTTTGTGTGTTTCATTAGATTCCGTAAATGTCTCTGATACCTGTTGGGAAGATTCTCCATTATCTATTTGTGTTTGATCTTTAGAAGTCGCTTTCAAGGATTCATTACATTCTTTCAGTGACTTAGATACTATCGACATAAGTGGTTCGTTGTCCGTTTTACTTCTCTCTTCAATAAGAGCAGGTTGTGGAGAAGTAGTCTTCATGGATTTAAATGGTTGCTTAGGTGTGTCAGATACCCTTGATGTATTATCTTCGTCTTCCGGGTGAGTAAGCTCTTCAATTATGGGCGATCTTGTAGAAGGTGCTTTCAGAACTTTCATATTCGTCTCAGATACCTGAGGTTCTTTATCAACCAGTTCCGTCGATTCTTCAATGGCCAAAGATTGTGAAGCAGTTTCTTCTGCGGATTCGTTGGATTTCTTAAGAGTGTCAGAAACCTTCGCTATATATGTTTCATCTTCAATTCTAGTTGGTTCTTTACTAGCAGGAGAATGAAGAGAATTTGATTCTATTTCTGCATTCAAAGTCTTTAAAGCTTCTTGTGAAGCGGTTTCTTCCACGGGTTCATAGGGTTTCTTAAGAGTGTCAGAAACCTTCGCTTCAATCTCAGTTGGCTCCTTAGTTGCAGGAGAATTAAGAGAATTTGATTCTTTTTTAACATTATAAGCCTTTAAAGCTTCTTGGGTTGTTTGAATTTCATTTTCCAAAATTAAAGCCGATTTTTGGCATGCAATTTGGAGTGTATATGGGGCATCAGTCGACTCACAAGCAACCATAATTTGAGGTGATATTTTATTTACGGGGGATAAAGAAGTGCTTTCTTTTCGTTCTGCCTCCAATGTTTCAAGTTCTTCGGTGATGATTGGGTTATCGCCTACGGTATTTTTGGAAATCTTAGAGTCTTTCGATAAATCCAGAATTTCATTCGCAAAATCATCTCTGACGCATTCTAGAAATTTTGGTGAAGAACATTTAAGCTCCACAAAATCGTTACGATCAGATTGTACCGATTTGAGATGATTATCTTTCAGTAGAGCAGGATTTGCTTCAGTGTTTTTTAGGTTGTTTGGTGTCTGAGCCTTACAAGTAATGGACGTCTCATTTGATTTGTAAAAGTTGTCTTCCTCACGCTGATCTTCATGGTCGTCTTTAGAGGAATTTTCTCTTGCTTGAGGCATATGGTCTTGATTAGAACTTTGTGATTTGGAATCTTCGGATGTAATAGATTCTTCACTGATCCCTGTAAACAATTTGTTAGTTCCTTCTATGGAAATATCAGTATTTTCTTTGATATTTGTAGCATTCGAAATCATGTTAGGTTGTTGCTGAGAGACCAATGAATTACAACATTCAAAAATTTTCAACTCTTTGTTGTTGGGAGTTTTACTTTCCTCTCGAGTTTTATCGACTTGGATTTTGATATTAATGCTTTCTTCTTTGGATTCTTCTGCGTCGGCCATGGATAGAGCAATTTTATCTTCATCAGGTGCCGAATTATATTCTGTTGCTTTTTGTGGAACAACTGTATGCCCTTCCAAGCATGAAACGGTTTTGTTAATTTCTACGTCCATGATAAAATCGATAAGTCCTTTTTCATCGCTACCTATGACCGGTTCAGCGCAGTCTCTTCTGAGAAACTCTTTAGGAATGCTTTCTTTTTGTGAGACAGTAGTATCTTCTTCAACGGAAGATGAGTATATTAAGGATCTTCTGCCTTCTTCTTGTGGAGTTTGAACAGCCTTCACAGGACATTGGTTTGGAGTTTTTGTTGTTGAATCAGATATATTAGGTTCAAACCCGGATTCAGATGATAAAACCGAATTTTCTTCATCGTTCTGTATTGGAGTTTCGGAATGTAGTCTTGGGCTAAGCGCACTTTGGTTCTTCGGCTGCGGAGCGTCAATGGATGTAATAACTGAAGTTTTATGACCTTTTTCAGAAGAGTATCTAGAATCTTCTTTGTCATGAGCTATAGACCTCTGTTTTTCATCTGAAATTTGTATAGAATCTGTGTCCAATCCTTGATTTTCTTTATTTGATTCCACTGGAACCCTCTTGATTTGATTTTGGGAAATCAGTTCAGTCTTATCCTCGTCTTCTATAGAATCCTCAGAATCATTGCTGTTCGTTTCAACGGAGTAGCTTGATTCTTCAGCACATTTTTTTAGATTTTTTGAAGTTTGTGAGCTGTACAATTTTGAGCTGTTTTCATTGTCGTCCGCTTCATCAAAATCAGAGTCTTCTTCAGATGTCGAATCTTCGGTGATATCTACAACTTGCGCAACTTCTTGCATTGAACCAGACTTATAGGGAGCAACATAATTTTTGTGGAAATCTAGAGATTCATTATCAGAATCATCTTCTTCTGAATCTTCAGAGGATGAAGTTTCTTCAGAGAGATCAATAATATCCCCTTTTCTTTTAACTTCAGCATGTGTTTCCTTTGTTTTATGGAAGCTTGTTAAAGTATCAGGTGGTGGAACAGGTCGATCATCATCTGACGATTTTGTTATGTTACCATGAATCTGATTCTTACATTTTCTTAAGGAAATTGATTCATTTGAAACTTGACTAACACCATTTACTGGATTTGACAGAGAGAGCTTCTCAATATCCTCATTTTCAGTTAAATGTTTTGCAGGACTCTCTGGGCATGTCTTATCAAAATGTTCATAAGTTAAAACTATATTTTCAGGACTCTTTGGAGTGCGCTTTTCGAAATCTTTGTCATTTGGTACATTTTTCGTAGGACTATGAGGAAAGAGCATATCCATTATAACAATATCATTTTCTTTTCTCGTTGGATTGAATTCATCCAATTGTTCATTCTCTGGTTTGTTCTTTACTGGGGACAATTTTTCCGTATCTTCCTTATATGTCACGTTATTTGCAGAACTTTCGAGAGAGAGTTTGTCTATATCTTCATCATCAGATAGAATTTTAATCGGACTGTGAGGAAAAAGCTTGTCCAAGTCAGTGGTTTGTATTGAATGGTTGTAATCAGAAGTGAGATAGGCCTCAAACTGGTCAGCTTCGTTTGGACTCGCATGCCCTTCTGACGTATTGCTAACGATTGAGTGGGTTTCTGGAATTTCGTCTGCATTGACAGAGATTTTTTCTGCTGGACAATATTCTTTATTTTTAGGGCGGTCTGATAAATCTTGAATTTTTTCTGCAGATAAGGTAGTAGGTGCGGAAAATATCGGAGTTCTAGGTTCTTCTGACAATTTAGATTTTTTGTTAGGAGTTTCAGTGTCGAGTTCGACGATAATATCGCTAGTTTTCTTTTTTCTCTTTATATCTCGTTGCTCAAAATCCGATAACTCATCTTCGGATTCATCACTTAAATCAGAGCTACTCGGCGCGTTGCTTTTAACAAGCTTTGTCAAGCATTGTTTTATTCCAACTGCATTTTTAGCTATATTTTCAACTTCATCCTCGATGTTCTTCGATTCCTCTTTGCGACTTATGTTTTGAATGTTAAAATTCTGTATTTTTTCCTCTTTTCTTTCATATGCTTTAAATTCTTTTTCATTTTCATTATATGTTACTAAGTTTCTAGATATTTCTTTGGCGCTTTCGGATACAGAGCTATCTTTTCGTTCGAAATCACTAGAAGTTTTCTTTTCAGCTACTCCCTTAGGCGAGTCGCCACTGGCTTCAGAAACTCTGTCACACTCATTAGCTTCGATGGAACCTCTTGCAATTTGCTCACAAATTTCGACTTCTTTAATTAATATTTTACGAGTTTCAATTTCCGAATCGGATTCATTGGATTCTTCACTGTCTTCACACTCTTTGTCCTCATCGTCGGAACTATCGCAACTTGAACAAGAACTACTATCGGTGTCTGATTCACTATCATCATCCTCTTCAATTTCATTCGGTTTGGCTTTGGATTCGATTGACAAGGGATTTGAAACTTCGTTATGGACGTCTTTCGGTTTGCTTTCATGTTTTCGAATAACAGTTGTGGTCTGAGCTATTTCATCTGAATTGGTTGCAGTACCTGACAAATTGTTGCTGTTACCGCAATGAGATGATTTGTCGAATTGAAGTGCTGCTGATGTATCTACTACATTCTGCGGGATAGGTACTAATTCTCTCTCATTTTCTGGAGTTGGTCCGTTGTTTACAACCTTGTTTTCCTGGATATCTTCAGTGGCTAAATATCCCTGAACAACATCTGTTATAGGACAGTGTTCTTTATATCCTTGCTCTTCGGAATCATCCCAAATTTCTTTAGATTTACCAATAAGTTTTTGAATTACTGTTGTTGGCTGCACAGTATCTGGTAGGTTTTTTGACAAGCCTGAATCTAAATCATTGCTGATCTCTTCAGCTGGATCGGCATCTTTGCGTAGTGCTGGTTGTTGGTCATCTGGTTCAGAACATTTTCTTTTTGGTTCAAAATCATCATCTCTTTCCGTTGCATGCTTTCTTATTACGGTCGGTATCACAGCTGCAGTTTCGCGCAGAGAGTCTGGCGTTTTTATAAGATCTTTTTTCGGGCTGTTTGGGCGATTATGAGCTTCTTTTGTTTGTGCCAGTGGTGGGCGCTCAGTGAATAATTGAGTTTCTTCTCGAGAGATGGTTTGATTCCCATTTTCAGTTGAGATCTGGTCTGTGCTTTGACGGAATTGTGATATTTTCGAACGGTCTTGTGAATCCGATAAATCTTTGCCTGGAATTATATTGCGAGTCTTGATTATCACACCTTCCTTTGGTTCGACAGTCTTTAAATTTGGTTCTTCATATTCGATTTGACTTTCTGGATCACTAGGTAACATTTGATCTACTAAGTCTTTGGCTTCTATGTTTGGTTTTAATAGGATTTCACTCTCTCCCCCCTCTGCCAAGACAAACGTGTTTGTAAGTATTGCCGGAGAATCTTCTATTGCCTCTGTTAAAACATTTTTTGAAGAACTTGAGGATACAATTATGGTGGGTTCCACAGCGACAGCACTTATTTGTTCCGCCGCAACGGAAGATATTTCCAAGATTTCATTGTTAAACGCCTGAGTTTCCTCCAAGACCGTATCTTCATAGGTTTCTGGTTCCATTAGGCTACGTATCACTTCACATGTCTCACATGATGGATCCACGCATATATGTTTATCTTCCGTTTCAGGACTTTCCTCCAATTGGACAACCATAATGCGTTCACGGAATTCTTCCGAGTTTATTACCATTAACACTAGAGTTTTCAGTGAAAGCGGACTGAAGCGATTTGTGGTGGCACTCATCCCGATTGAATAATTTTTAATCGATTGTCTTTTAATGAGCGGTAAGTGTTTCTCCTTCAATTCGGCGATATAATCCCGTACACGTTTACTGCGGCGTAGACGATATCGTCTCAGGGTATGCATAAGTTTATAATAGAACGATGATGGTTTTCGTCTACGCATCGTATCTGGTTTCAAACGTTTCACTAACGCTAAGCGCCTTTTATTTCGCGACTTTTTTGTATAGACCTGGGGAAAATTTGACTTGTTAATGCTTTCTTCCTCGGCAGACTTTAGCTTTTTCTTATGCTGTTCTAAGGATTTTTGAGGGCTCTTAATTTCTTCGTCTTTTAGTTTTCGCTTACGTTTGTAGAATTTCGAAAAGTCTTGGACATTCTGTTCAAAATCCGTGTTACTTTCCGACTCTCGCTTGTTGGTACTTTCACTGCTGGTCGTTATTTTATTGATAAATGTTTCATATTCCTTTTCGAACAAGGAGGATTCGTTGGAATGGTGACTATTGCCGCTGTCATAAGCCTCGATTTCTTTGAAGTATTGCTCCGAGTGCGTCTGGGCGTTTGCTGAATCGGTGGTAGTGCTTGCTGCTGTGAGGGGTCGACTCGGTAGGACGATTTTGTTGGGTTCCAAATTCAAATCGTCAAAGCTTATTTGTGTTGTTAGACTTTTGGCATGCTGGTCTTGCTGTTGTTCACTCTTCCGTGGAGTTGTGTCTTCGACATTGTTTGGCTTAATATCCGTTTTGGTCTCATTGGTTTTGTCAGTGTCGTCGCGTGGACTTGGTTTTACTATCACCGATTCACTTTCACCTTTACGCATTTGCTGAAGTTGATCCAATTCCTTTTCCACATCGAAATCCTCCAGTGTGAGCGAGTTGGAGTACACGGCTTGCTCGCTATTCGGAGGTGTGGTTATGGAACTATTTACATTGGACTTTTCTATATCTATGATAATATCGGGCAAGTTGACGTATTGATTGGCATCCACTTCGCTGAGGGACGAGTCCTCGAATTGTTTGACAGTTGGCGCCACCTTGCAGGCACTTTCCGTAACTCGCACTTTGTCGGAAATTAAAGGAGGTGGCGAGAGTTCCATAACGTGTTGGGGTTCTGCAGTGGAGGCTTTTAGGACTTCATTTATTACAGTAGACTGATCGAAGGACAAGTTCTCGGCACTAGAAGCAGCTGCATAATCGTCTTCATCATCGTTCCAGTTGGCTATAAAATCACGTAAGCTAAGATTTTTTGTTACCTCTTCACCGCCGGGTTTTGAGGCAATCTCCTGCAAGGCTCCCGCATTCTCCTCCGGCGTATAGCCTGATGCTTGTGATTGTGTATCGTATTCATTAAAGGTTGTAGTGGTTTCCGGTGTATTGAGCAGTTCCGGCGATTGGTGATAACGCTCCCTAGATGCGCCAGCGGCTCCAGGTGATAGTGTTTGTTGGGCGTACGTTTCCTCCGGCACTGGCGGCAGAGGTGGTGGCTGTGGTTGTATAGGCTTGCGATAATCCAATAAGGCACGTTTAGCGGCTGTCGGTGCATAAGCGGTTCCAGCCGCTGTTGTTGGTCCACTAGATATACCCAAAGTTTGGGGATGATTCATATGTGAGGGAGGCTCGTGTAGGTATGTATCGTATGTGTTTGCTGGCAAACTGAGATCATTTGAGTAGGTGGCCGCATTGGCCATAGGATCATGGGCGATGAGCGATCGTGCCGGCTGCTGTCCATGATGCATCTGATTTGAACTATACAGTTGATTGTTGGCCGCGGCCGCCGCAGCAGCAGCAGCACTACCGTATTGGTAGTTATGCGGATGCGTAAGATGCGCAGGCGGCTGCGGCGCCGGATTATTGGCATCGTAGTGTGAGCTTATGTAGAGATCATTGGGGTTTTTCAGTTTAGTACCCGTTCCGTAGTCCATAACAGTGCCATACTTGCAACTGGAATTCAGCGGACTGAGGTGAGGCTGGTGGTGGGCTGTTGGTTGCGGGGCCATATAGGCCGATGAGGCCTGTCCCGAGGCTTGTCCATGCGTTAGACGTCCGGGCGGGTAATAGCAACTCTGCGCTTGATAGGGTTGAGCACAACATGACTGCCGGGCATTTATGGCCGTTGGGGTGTTCGACGGGAAGTACGGAGATGTCGTGTGCAATGCATGTGGCGGAGGGGGTGCTAATCTTTCATTTAGGGGAGCATGCGTCCCCGGCCACAGGTGATGCCGTGTTGCGGGTGGACTCACATACGCCTGCTGATAGGGCGGCGGATATTTGTCGTACTTCATGCCGAACTTTTCGTGGGCCATATAGTAGGGATCCCGAGCCAGGTGTGAGGTATTGGCTGCCAAATAACTAGCATGGGTTGGAGCAACCGTGGCGGTGGGCAGGTGTCCTGTTGGTGGTGGGATGGTGCGGCTGTTTCCCGCGGCATAGTCAATGCCCCAAGGCCAGGAGGACGAGTTTAGTGAGCTCGCTGTACTTGCCTTGCGGTAAGCCGTCTCAGGCGTTGTCTCATAGCCCAGCGAAGGATACGCTGAATGATACATGTACTTATCGTAGCCGGTTGTCGGCAACGATGCCGCATGTTGAGCCGTCGTCCCCGCATAGAAATTGTTGGTGTTATGATACAGCGACTTGCCCGTCAGTCCTGGTGGAGATCCATACGTCGCGGCCTCCTTAAGCTGTGACTTGGCAGCCGCATAATATTTCTGCTGCTGATGATAGGCAGCCGCATTAGGGAAGTTGGCAAAATTGTCATGATAATCCAGGGGCATTTTATGTTTAAGCTGATCGTAAAACGAACTTGTGTTGCTGGGCTGTTGCTGCTGGGACAGAGGTTGAGCATAGAACGGTGTGGCAGCCGCCTGAGGTTTTGTGCCCGTTGACGACGACGAGGATGAGGATGGGCCTAGCAAAGAATTTGAAGATCTGGCCTTAGAGGAGGAACCGGAAACACCCAAAAATTGCTGGTGATGTTGCGAGAGTGTAATTGGCTTCGGCGTAGTGGCTTCGTTCGGCAAATGTTGCTGAAAGTTGGCTGCTGTTGTTGAGCCAGCCGGTGACGAGGAGGATGATGATGATGATGCAGACCTTCCACTTAACTGACGTTCATAGTTAATGGGAGCTACACCCGCCGTTGCCGCCGAAGCTTTGTATGGATGTGCCACACCCTGTTGATACGCTATACCCGATGAGGAAGTCGCTGAGGCTCCATCAAATGCCGGTGAACCAGATCCCATATTATATGTGGACGATAAATTATTGGCGTGTTGTTGTTGCTGGTGCGGCTGCGACAGTTGCTGGTGGTGTTGAAGCGGTTGCTGTTGCGTATAATCGTAAGAGGAGTAGTATTGTTGCCTCTGCGTATCTTGTAGATTTTGCTGCAATTGCTGATGCTGCTGTTGTTGATGCGCATGCAAATGCTGTTGTGGCTGCTGTTGGAGGTGTTGGTGTTGCGAAAGCAATGGCTGGTGTTGTTGCGAATAATGTTGCGACTCGAGAGCTTGTGCAGTTATAGCTTCACTATAAAATGGCGAAACAGCTGCCACGGTTGCAACGGGTATGATTGGCTCGGCTATGGCAACCGGTGTTGTTGCCGCCGTGTGTGTTTCATAACTGTTGGTGGGTGTTGCCGATGTGCTACCATAACCACTGCTATTGCTACTCGTACTGCTGCTACTACTGCTACTGTTGCTGCTGCCGCCACCTCCATTGCCGCTAATGATAAGACTATTGTTGCTGTTGTTACTGCTGCTACTGTTGTTGCTGTGTATGAGTGTGTGCTGTTGGTGCTGGGGGTGACTGTTGCTCTGATGATTGCCATTGATGATAACGTTTGATGATGTTCGGTTGGCTGCAACAATTGTTGGCACTGTCACCGCACCGCCGCCTCCAGCCGGATCCATTGTACGTTCCGTTGCTATTGTTGTTGTTTGTCTGTTTATTGCTGTTGTTGCCGTTATTTATTGTTTTAGTTGAACGCACATTTGGTTGGCGGTTCAATTTTCAGTTAATAACAATGAGTGCAAAGACTAATTTAGATCTGAAATGAAAGATAAAATAAAAATTAAAAAATATTTTCGAATTTCGTATTGGTTTTTTTTGCTGGGATTTCGATTATGGATTCTATGAATTTACGAGTACCCGCTGAGGTACAAGGTTGTGTGCCAAAAATTTCCATTGGAAAGTAATGTCGTGTGTTTCAAATGGACTAGAACATTTAGAAAAAAATCCCTAGTTGTAATTGTTATTGTTTTTTTTTTTTGTGAAATTGTTGAATAGTCAACAATATTGAATATTATGTATATTATTGACTTGTTATTGTGATCTGCTTTTAATCATCTCAAAATTGGAGTTGGAAAAATGTATGGAATATGCCGAAAAAAATCCCAACCGTTGACCATAAACTAGCTAGCCATATGATGATTGATCGTTATATGATGCCAGGAGATTATTATGTTCTGTGTCCACTTAGAGCTAATCAGCTGTCACAGAGGTCAAGTTTCATGTAAACGGACCTTAACTAGAGTTTGTAAAAATAGTAGCTTCGATGTACTTGAGGCTAAAATTAAATTCTCTAATTATACACCATTGAATTATAAATACTCGTAGCACGATGACTAGAATGGACTACGCGCTTTAAATGTTCATGCATAACTAATACACATTTTTAACCTGAACTGATAGTCGATGACTTTCGTTTTTTTGTTAACTCACGTCATTTGAAGAGGACTCGAAATGATAATATGGCCAGAGTAGAGTTCAACTTTCCCCGTCCCCAAATCAAAATTTTTTTTTAGAATGTCAACTATCAGTTTAACAGAAAAATACATAAGTAAAAACCCGGTTTTCGATATTGAAATACCGATCTGGTAAATATAAAGGACTTGTCTCGTATGTACCCCATGTGGGCAAGATTTAGTATGTGACATTCAGAGCGGTAAAGTTTAAAATCGGAAGGGACACTTGTTTGGGGCTGTGCCAAAACAAACATAGAAATAGACCGATGCTGCTTTAGAGTGTTTGGAAATTTTAAAATATGTGACGCGCAAAATAGATAGGGACCTAAGGTTAAAAACCAGTTTTATTCAGGGGAGCCTTTTTAAAGATTAGGTCCCTTTCTATTTTACGCTTAGAATCGTTGACTTTACTTTCATAAAACGAGCATATCTCTGGGAGGGAACACTTTTGGGGCATGGGATCGGTCTCATTCGATGCTCAGATGTTGTCCACATCAAAAAAAATTAAAATTTGATGACAAGTTTTGTTTAGGAGAGACATTTTAAAGATTCTATTTGCGCTGAGAATCACCGACTTCACTTTCAGGAAACGCTCATATCTCTGGGAGGGAACACTTTTGGGGCATGGGATCAGTCTCATTCGATGCTCAGATGTTGGCCACATCAAAAAAAGAAAAATTGATTTTTTACCCTTATGTCCTTTTCTCTATACGCTGTCACATATGCATTAGGATCGGCCGATTTGTAAGGACAAACATTTTTCGATAGCTTTTGGTATGAGGAAATGTACGACACTTCGACATATTAAAAAATATTTAATTTTAAATTATTTGACGTTTTAAGTATTTTTTAGTAGGTAATAAAAAGCATCGACTGATTTTTTTTTTTTTTTAAATATTACGTTTCCATACATTGCCACATACAACACAATTTAACGTTATAATAGAAATACGACTGAGAGAATCGTACATATAGGACCGCATCAAGAAAAGAGTACTCCTAGCCGTATTTGTATTGTATTGTATGTGGCAATGTTTATTTGTATGTATTGTATGTCACCTTGGAAAGGTAATATAAAAAAATTTACTCAGCAGATTTTTTTTATTACCTACTAAAAAAACCCTAAAAATAAAAGTTGAGGAAAACCAAAAAATTTAAATTTGGACGCCTCGTAAATGACTTTTTGATATGACGTAGTCGTCTTATGCCATGAAACTAAGGGTAACAAAATCAATTTTCATTTTTTTTTTCTTTTTTTGATATGGACAACATCTGAGCATCGAATGAGAACGATCCCATGCCCCAAAAGTGTCCCCTTCCAGAGATATGAGCGTTATATGAAAGTGAAGTCGACGATTTTATGCGCAAATAGAAAGGGACCTAATCTTTAAAATGGCTCTCCTGAACAAAACTGGTTTTTAAATTAGGTCCCTTTCTATTTTGCGCGTCACATAAATTAAATTTTGCGGACAGAGCGGAGATGTTTTGCCAAAGTGGGCTTCGGCGCTACATTTGCAGAAGTTGTTAATGCAGCTTTAATTTGTTCATGGACCGACAAATTACTACGAAATAAATAGAAAGCAACATACGAGGGTTGCTTTATATATATTTCTGGCCTAGGAAACACTGAGTGTTGCCTGTCGCCATTTGACATTTCCATTGAAAGTTTAACATTTTTTTTAGCATAAACGTACTCATAACGTTTTGGCGTACGACCATCATTTGTGTTGTTTACAGTGACTTGAAAAAATCAGTTTGGCAAAAAAACGGAATTAGCTCGTGAACATTTTCGTGCGAAAATTTTTCACAACTTACTCCTCGTCATAACTCTCCAAGTAGAACTTTTAGATACTACTTGATACTTCAATAGCCTTTCTTTGACAGATCCCGTGTGAGTCGTGTCATGCTGTCATGTTATTCATGTTTAGTATTGTTTGGCATTTCATCATGGAAAGACTTACGCCTGAACAACGTTTACAAAGCGTTCAACTTTATTACGAAAATTCACGTTTTGTGAGGAATGTGTTTCGTGCACTCCGTTCAACGTATGGTCAACATAATCGGACTACTGAGTGTACCATTCGCAATACCATCACCCATCTTGAGACCCAGCATTTAGTATTGGATAATGTTCGACTTACTAGACCACGTCCAGCACGCAGTGAAGAAAATGTAGCGGCCGTAGCTGAGAGTGTACACCAAGACCGTGGAGAGTCGATTTGGCGCCGTTCGCAACAACTCGTACTGACGACTTGGCGCATTTTACGTCGAGAACTTAAATTGAAAGAGTACAAAATACAGCTTGTGCAAGAACTGAAGCCTCCCGACGTTCCCAAGCGACATCGCTTCGGTATATGGGCTCTTAAAAAGTTCCAAAAAGATCCGACTTTTTGGAGTCAAATTTTGTTCAGCGATGAGGCCCATTTCTGGCTCAATGGGTATGTAAACAAGCAAAATTGCCGCATTTGGGACGAAGAGCAACCAGAAGAGGCTCAAGAGCTGCCAGAAAAAACAACGGGTTGGTGTGGTTTGTGGGCCAGTGGAATCATCGGTCCATATTTCTTCAAAAATGATGCCGGTGAGAACGTAACCGTCAATGGCAACCGTTATCGTGCCATGATGGCCGACTATTAGATGCCTGAAATTGAAGCTCGAGATCTCGGCGACATTTTTTTTTCAACAAGACGCCGCCACTTCCCACACATCGCATCAATCAATGGATTTATTGAGAGAACACTTTGGTGGGCAGATAATTTCACGTTTTGGACAGTTCGATTGGCCACCAAGATCGTGTAATATCACACCGTTAGACTTTTTCCTTTGGGATATGTAGTCTAAATTTTAGGCGGACAACCCCGCTTCGATTCAGACCTTGGAGCAAAACATCACGCGTGCCATTCGCCAGTTACCAGTCGAAGTGCTCGAACGATTCGTCGAAAATTGGACTCAAGGGATGGACCATCTGAGACGTAGCCGCGGCCAACAAAGAATGTAAATGCCAAAGAGTGTTCTTTCAAATGAACATTCCCCATTCAATTTGAATTTTCTGTGTTTTTTTCTTTAAAAAAGTAGGGAAATGGATATCGCGTTACTTACAGTTTTTTGCCTCTGGCTAAAGCTTTATTTTTTTGTTGAAGAATTGTGGCATGTAGGTTTTTGGGGTAAATAAGTTTTCTTTTGAAGGTTCGGATACTTAGTATGTTTTTTTCTTTAAAAAAGTAGGGAAATGGATAACGCGATACTTACAGTTTGTTGCCTCTGGCTAAAGCTTTATTTTTTTGTTGAAGAATTGTGGCATGTAGGTTTTTGGGGTAAATAAGTTTTCTTTTGAAGGTTCGGATACTTAGTATGTTGCACTGTTAACAGTTAATAAGAACAGTTTCAATAAATGAAAATTATAGAGCACCAACTAACATTCAGTTGTACTGATAAAAAAACTCGAGTACATGTTACCTCAATCATTCGATTGGCAAAAATTTCGGTTGTGGCAACGAAACTGTTCTCTCTGTGTATATACAAATCGATTTGTGAAACGCTGTCCTAAAAAAACTTCACAACAACAGCGGGAATGAAAAACAAATCTTACACAAAAAAGTATCATTATAAAACAAGCCTATTATATAAACATTCTGACAAGATTTCGAGCGCGAAATAGCGCTCACTGTAAAAAAACATATGATGACATAGATTTAAAAACAACACTCAAAGGACCACTTGTTAGTTACCCGCATTACACCTTAACCTCTATGCAACATCTGTTCAGATCCAACTTTGAACAGTAGGTATCGGCCAGTAAGTACAATATTATATAGTTGACACGGATTTGAGAAAATTAGCTTATTGGTATACTCACTACAAATTAATTAAAATATTTTTTTTTTAAATTTAATTGAACATCAGATTGTACCCGAAAATGGATTTCGAATAGTTACACGGATTCACTGTGACTTAATTTTTAAAAATAAACAATAATTTCAATCGAAATAGTAATCACGTATTTTCAGATATTTTTTTTAACACATTTTAATTTTATTTGTGTGAGATAATTTCTCCGCTTTGTTTTTTAATGGACTTTTGTAGCTGACGTGATTAAATTTTCTTTTATTAACGCTAAAGTGAAAGATTGATTTTTTTAATATTTGGCTAGGACATGCCTAACTACCATACGACTTTTACTTTCAGAACACGAAATGACATGGGAAAAAAGCGCGGGTTTTCCACATGCATGTCCTTTGCTTTAAAAACGCTTTAAACAAATAACTCGGACTGGCCTTTTTACAGCAACAACAACCACGAGGCGCAGGAAACCAAAAAAAAAACATATGCCCGAAGAATAAAAGTGAAAATGTGAAAACCACTGAGCCAAACCGACAGACAACCATACACAAGTGTCATTTCGAACAAGTGTTGAGGGAGAGGGGGGGGGGGGGCAAAGCGATATGATTTGCTTACATCCCTTACTGTCCGCGTGCAATGTGGTTGGGAATCCACTTTTGATGGTTCTATAGGTTAGTATATATGGATGCATACATATGTACATACCTATGTATGTAAACTGTATATATACACAGTGCATAGTTTGAAGGAAACTTCAATTACTAAAAAATCGTCATTAAATATTAACGATTAAATGTCATTTTCTGTTCTATGGCCGTACTTCTCGTCTAATACTCGCCCATTTTGTTAGTTTGCGAGTGTTCTAGGCAGTCAGCCATCCAGTCATATCCTCATTCATGTATTCATTCGGACATCTATAAAGCAGCCATACAGTCTGATTGAATGAATATCGAAAATGAGCAGCCCTGAGCTAGGGTTGTCAATCGAAGTGGGAAATTTAAATAAATACAAACGGGATTTTGGACAATTTCCGTGTTAACCAATTTATGTTTGACAAATTTCAGTTGGAATGCAGTATGTCAATATATGTGACGCGCAAAATAGAAAGGGACCTAAGGATAAAAACCAGTTTTGTTCAGGAGAGCCATTTCAAAGATTTAAATACGTGTATTTTTGGTGTACCATCACTTTCATAAAACGCGCTTATCTCTGGGAGGGAACACTTTAGGGGCATGGGATCGGTCTCATTCGATGCTCAGATGTTGTCCACATCAAAAAAAAGTGAAATTTGATTTCTTTACCCTTAGGTCCCTTTCTCTATGCGCTGTCACATATACTTTTATAAGAAAAGATCAAAGACGGATATATTAGGCGCGTATAGCTTTAAAAGCTATTAACTATTAGGCTATTATTTTTTGTACCCTCTGACAAAGGGTGGTTAGTTGGTATATTGAAATTGTCAGTTTGTTCGCAACATTAGAAATATTGGTCGGAGACCCCATTATTTATATACTCGTATATTCCTGATCGTCAAAAAAATGTAAGACGATCTAGCCATGTTTGTCTCTTCGCGTGTCTGTTAAAAGCACGATAGCGGTCAAACGAATCAACTTAGGATCCTGAAATTTTGAGTAATGATGATTTATGGATGTTAGCTGTGATTTTAAATGGTTGAAATCGGCCATGTCCGTCTTTCTGTGTGTTTGCTGAAAGCACGACAGCGGTCAAACAAATCAACTCAGGGTCCTGAAATTTAGCATAATGATGATTTATGGACGAAAACTGTTTGAAATTGCAAATGGGCGAAATCGGCCCAGGGGAGAAAAGTTTCCCTTAACGGTGCTATAGGTGTCTCCAGTAAAATATACTTTTTGGAGCATTTGCTAAACAAATCATATTTTTTTTTTGGGCGGACAATGGTTAAAAAGTTCTTTATTTAAAAACTTTTTAGCTCATATGGTCGTAAAAACGGGCGATTAGCAGTCTATAAGAACATATGGGTACTCAAATTATTGGCTGATATTTGGGATGGACTCTTAGGCCCAAAAAACGTACAATTTGTTTGCACTTCAGTAGCGTAGGGACGGTGGAGAGTATGTCAGGTTCGGTCTGGCCGAACTTAATGACGTTTTTACTTGTTCAACCTTCGTCTGCAGCTAAGAGCAGAAAGATGTTGTGAAGCGTACAATTTTTAAGCTGTCAGTAGTCAGCGTTGCCAAATCAATTTTGGCATGGTTAGTTGGTACGCACTAAATACCTCAACAAAAGGCTTAATTGTTGAAGTTTTTGGATCGTGTGGCCCATAAAACGGGCGACTAGTAGTCAATATTGACATATGGACACCTAAATTAAAGCAAATTTTGAAGTTTATGAAGTTTTTGCTGATATAAGAAAAGAACGCGTGGGCCGAAAGGCCCAAAAAACGTACCGTTTGTTTGCGCTTCAGTAGCGTTGGGGCGGTAGAGGGTACATAAGGTTTGGTCTGGCCGAGCTTAACGACGTTTTTAATAGTTTAATCTTAATTTGCCGCTTAGATTGATACGGTGCTGTAAAGCGTAAAGTTTTTGTAGGTTTCAATAGACAGCGTTGCCAGATAGTTTTGGCATAGCTAAATCTGGGAAGCTTGCATTTTTGGCATCATTTTTCTAAATAAAGCAGCATATTTCAATGGAACACATTAAGAAAAATGAACGAATAGAATATTAGTTGAGAAAATTTCTTGTCAAACTCATGTGGTAGTGGTCATTTTAGTTGCATTTACCTACGTATGACTTAAACAAATTGAAGGAATTCGCATTGTTTTAATTACTAAAAATGATTGGATACTCACTTCGAAAATTATTTGTTTTGAAAATGTTAAATTCAAAGGAAAAATGTTTTTCAATAAAAAACGCCAAGCGGATTCATTTAATTCTTTTTCTTCAATAAATTATTTCCTATAAAATAAAAAATAAACGATTTTTTATGAGGCCATCGAGCATACATAAGGTAAATAAAAAACTTTAATGTTTTTTTGATACCAATTTGGAATTATAGCCTTAACGGGATTTTAAACGGATTTTTTTCACTTGTCAAATAAAACATGCCTATTATTGAAACTTTTACACAGTTCTTGGTCCGCCGTGGTGTGATGGTTAGTATGCACGACTATTATACACATAAGCCTAGGCTCATATCCGGGTAAGAACATCTAACAAATATTTCAGCGTCGGGTTTCCAACTCGAAAATGCCGGCGACTTAGCGAGTCTCTAAGCCATGAACAAGCATCTCTGTAAAATCCTTGGTGGTCAACTAAAAAATATAGGATCACACTCTAGCATCATAAGATAATGAATGGATTTATCTGGGGTGTGTTGATGGGCCTCATCAGAATATTGCGTCGGTAAACTTAACTAAACAGAATATGTTTATTCTGACCAACTCTTCAGGTAATCGTGTAGTAAATTCTATTTTATTAATTTCTTAAATTAATAAAATTTTATTAATTTTCTAAAAATTAATTTCCATAGAAAGAAAAGGCCTATGATGGTGATTTTCGACCTAATCTCTACGACCTTTCGCTCCGTGTGGGAGTCTTCCCTTCGTATTGGAAGGCTGCCAATGTTCAGACAATTCTTCAAAATTATCAAATTCTGCAAATTAACACACAATCCCAATAATCTCAGAGCTTTCTATGTTAAATGAAGGCATGGTTAATAAACTTGTTGTGAGGTATCTGGAAATAATTCGTTATTTAGCCGATATGTCTGGAATGTTGATGGAGGTCTTTTCCCTCTCAGAGCTTTCCATGGTAATTGAGGGCATGGTCAATAATTTTGTTGTGAGGTATCTAAAGATAATTTGTTTCTTAGCCGGTATGTCTGAACTGCTGTCGGAAGTCTTTCCCCTCACTATAGGCCTACTATCCTCCTTTCCTTTATCGTCCTTCCCGTTCTAATACTAACAATACCTTGCATAGGTAGTGGACATCCCCTAATTCCACATCCCGCATTCCACAAATCAACCTTTGTTTAAAACTAAGATTTCATTAAAAATATCCCAAATGTCACAATCGACACCTCTATAATTCACCTTTATACATACGCACACTTTTATGTGTGTATATCTGCTGGTATATTCTTTTAAGCGACTCATACATAAATACAGGGTGGCGCAAATAAGACTGAAGGGTCCCCCAAAAAAGGTTCCAGAGAAGTTGCGTTGTGGCTCTTACGATATGCGCAGTTTTTCCATCTTGCTGGAACTATAGGTTTTAATCATATTATGAATATTATAATTTTAATTTTAATCATATTATAATATTATAATAAATATTATAATTTTCAGTCATAGTCCTATACAAAGAAAGCCCCTTTAATGGTTTCTGGTTGAGCCTTCTTTTCAGAAAAAAAAAAAAAATGTGGACCAACAACTTTATCAACCATACCACCGCATCGAACAAAATATCTGGAGGGGTGTAATTGACGCTAAAGTAAAACCGTAGAATTCTGACACTGATCCCTGTTCCTCAAAACGGAAAACTAAGTTTCTAATAATGTTCAGTTCCGTTATAAAATAACGACGATTATTTCTTTGAATATTCATAATTTTTTGTTTTATGATTTTGTTGTTCTGTTTGCAGGTTACATAGTTTTTCTCTGATGATATATGATGACTACATATGATGTACAGTAACGAGCCAAATTTGTCGAATTTTATTTTTCTTCTGGCAAGTCTATATTCAACTCTGTAGTCTTTTTTGGTCCACCCTGTAAATAGAAACTTTAAACACTTGTACTCGCAGCAGTAGACAATAATCATGTCAGACTAAAACGATGTTCTACTTAAGTTAAACCTCTACTCGTCAGTCTGTCTGTTCGTCAGTCAATACCAATGACACTCACTAGCAACTTGCTCTGCTTCTATTGGGGGTGCTGTTTGTTGTTGCCAGTGTCGTCGTACTTCGTACTACCACGACCACCTTCCACCCACTCCACGAAATCAACACCGGCGCCTTTCTCACTATTTTGACCCATTTAAAACGCTTTCGGAGGAGAGAAATGTAAAGACCGACAGGGAAATAGACCACACTGAGTTGCCACCAACCACGAACGCTCGTATGGCATTCATCATTTTACCACCTTCCATCCCTGAGTGTCTGTTTTGTTTTAAAAATTCTATGACAAGCGTAATTACTTACGATTAATACGTGTGTGTGGCGTTCTCACAGCCAGTAGCCAGTGTTACCCACTGTGGTTAGAAAGAATAACGAAACGTAAAGAAGTTTTTAGTTTATGGATATTTTTTTTTATGGAATTAAGTAAAATTGAAACGATAAAAATTTAAGAATATGTAAATATTGCATTCCGTTGGAATAATGGTGGAGTACCCTGAAAGGTTTATTATGGATCCTTATCTCCCAGTAAACAAGGCGACAATGGAATCTAAAATTCCGATTACATTTTTTTTATTAATTTATTGTAATAGGTGTTCTGTTCAGAAAATTCACTCGAGCGAGCGGTCCACCGAAAGCGTGCGATCCGACCCGGTTAGACTTTGCTTGTGAAGATTTTTAGAGCCCGAGCGGATAAGCGATTTAACATTTTTAAATTGGCTGTAAAAAAGGACGGATAATTTATCTAATAAATTTCTGGTTTTATTGGAAAGGTTAAACTTTGTCATTTAATAATGACCGCAAAAAGGACCGTTGTGGTTAAAACAATCGACGAATTGATAAATGAATTGATAAATGAATAAGATGTTCAACAAAGGGGTCGTATCTCAAAATTTTTAAATTTTTAGTAGAAGCCAACAATTTTTTGTTTTAGCTTTGAAGTTTTCTTTTATGAAAAAGCGGAATTATCGATATATTATTTTGATTTAACATTTGAGCAAGTTCAATATGAGTACTCAGGTTAAAGCAAATTTCTGAAATTGTGTCGCACATGAGTTCTCTTAGGGCCAAAAATATACGTTTGCTATATATATTTCTGGCCTAGGCAACACTAAGTGTTCACTGGCGCCATCTGACATTTCCATTGGAAAGTTTGACATTTTGTAGCATAAACGTACTCAGAACGTTTTGACGTACGACCATCATTTGTGTTGTTTACAGTGTCTTGAAAAAATCAATTTGGCAAAAAAAAAAATGGAATAAACTCGTGAACATTTTCGTACGATCATTTTTCACAACTTTCGACGTGGATTGTCACGACAAGAGTGCATCGATGAAGCACCATCCTATAGCACTGTAAAAAACTGGTTTAATAAATTCAATCGTGGCCGACGCTCTCTCAAAGACGAAGGTCGGCCGTTGTGCCAGAGAACATTGATCCCGTGCGTGAACTGATAATGCAAGATCGTCATGTGACATACTGTGAGATGGAGCATTGAGCATTTCTTCCACCAGCATACATTCGATATTGCATGAACACCTGGCCGTACAAAAGGTTTGTTCCCGTTGGATCCCTCACAATTTGATAATCGCTCAAAAAAGGCTCGTGTCGATTGGTGCAAAGAAATTTTGAAAAAAATACGATCGTGGTGCTTCAAAACACGATTATAAGATCGTCACAGGTGACGAATCATGGATCTATGCGTATGAGCCTGAAACAAAACAGCAATTGACTGTGTGGGTCTTCGAAGACGAGCCAAATCCAACAAAAGTTGTTCGTGGAAGAAGCACTTCGAAGCAAATGGTCGCCTGTTTCATTGGCAAAACTGGTCATGTGGCGACTGTTCCGCTTAAGCAAAAATGCGTGGTCAAAGATTTTCGTCGCTAAAAGATGATGTTGAAGCGCTCAAAAACTATGTTTTGGAGTGGAAAAAGTGGTTCCAAAATTGGTTTGAGGGCGTGCAAATGTGTATAAATCATGCTGGAGAATACGTTGAAAAACAATAAAACCACATTTGATGATAAATATTCGCGTTTTCATTATTAGGCCAGAAATATAAATAGCAGCCCTAGTACGAGTAATTGTTAAAAACAATAGACCAATCGTAAATATAAACATATGGGAAATTAAATTAAAAAAATATTGCTATGAATGAAAATATATATTGACTTTTTAGATTTTACAGAGACTTGGGTCAAAAACAGCCTTTATTAAAAAATTATTTATTTTTCGATTTTAAAAGCACATCCATGATGATTCACGACTGGACAAATTTCACCAGGGTATTTCTTGGCTCATTCATGAAAATATGCCCATCTACGACCATGCCCGAAAATGCAAGGGGGCGAAATGGCAGCGGTTTAAAAGTTTTCAGATTGGTGGTCGGAGGGTATTAGAGTAAAATTTCTAAGTTCTGAGCCAGCGGTCGGATTTTTCTGTTTGGAAAGTTGTTCGGTTTGTTGGAAAGGTCTTTCAGAGGCCTTTTAGAACCATTAAAAAAATTAAAAAAGTGAAATCACCGAGATATGATAATTCAAAAAAAAAATTGGAAAAAAACATAAGAACGTTTTTTCAGCTAGATGACAGATAATTTAAGTTTTTTTCTCTAAAAGATAGCTCTAGCTCTAACTTTTCTAAAATTACCTAAAAAAAGTCATAGCTCCTTATATCGACGATTTCACTTTTTTAATGATTCTGAAAAATCTCTTAAAGACATTTTCAACAAGCTTAAAAACACAAAAAATCGGACCACTGGTTTAGAACTTAGCAATTCTTTCTTAGTACCCTTCGACCAATAATCCGAAGATTTTCAAACCACTGCCATTTGACACCCTTGCATTTTTGGGCATGGTCGTACATAGACATATTTTCACGAAAAGGGTCAAGGAATACGGTGGTGAAATTTGTCCAGTCGTGAATAAATCACCCTGTATTGGTTGAGAGCAGGTACTCCTCCTATGTTCATGATGAACGATTTTTTTAAAAGTTTCTATGACAAAGCATCTTAAGTTTATTTAAAAGATTCATTTGACAACTCAACAAGAAGCTAAATGTATGCCTGCAATAGCCCTTTTTAGGTTTAGTATAGCTTTTGAACCCCTACGAAATTAGCACATGATTTCGATGTACGAGTAGTTTTCCAAACTCAAATTTAATTTTTTTGTTTTATTGGTTAGGTAGTGTAAGTATAGAGTGATCAATCTAGATGTATTTTTTTCATGGAAATACTTACACGGCAATAACGTCTTCAAATTGTGCAACTGTTTTATGGAAATAAGCGTTCGGTGAAGAATGTTTTTCGACCAAAATTTTGTTCAGTGACGCATTTGGGCTGGAGAGCAACCAGAAAAGCCTTAAAAGGTGGCATTATACAGAGAAAACCACGGTTTTATGCAGTTTATGGGATGGTGGAATCATCGGTTCATATTTTTTAAAAATGACGACGATCTGAACATAACCGTGAATGGTACTCGCTATCGCGCCATGCCGAATGAGGAATGGCTTTTTGCTGTCTGAAATTAAGGCCCGTAATCTTGACGACATTTGGTTTCAACAGGACGGTGCCACTTGTCATACAGCTTCTCAATGTTCCTTTAGATTTTTTCTTTAGGGCTACGTAAAGTTCAAAGTCTATGCTGACAAACCAGATACGATTCAGTTTTAGGAAGTCAATATTACGTGTGTCATTAATGCCATACCGGTCGAAATGCTCAAACAAGTCATCCGAAATTGAAATTATATTCAAAAAATAAATGGCAAAAAATGTTCTTTCGAATGAACAATAAAGATTCCACACTTAATTTGAATTTTTGTACTTTTCTATTTTGAAAAAAATATTTCTAGAAGAGAAAATAAATAAGCAGTCGTTTGACATGCTAAGCACAGTGAATTATTTTGAGCAAAAGCGACTTACAATTAAATAGTGAATTTTTCTAACAATGCTATTTGAACAAAAAAATACTTTTCAAACGCGGTAGCAAAACTAAGAAGTGAATAACTTAAAATAATACCTAACTCGAAAAGTATTCTGAATATTTAGTTAAGTAATTTAAACAGTTTAAAACTTAAGCTACGTTTCATCTACAAAAGTCCTTCGCCACCTTAGATTAACTTAACTTATGAGCACGCCTAAGGCGAATTTCATATTTTATTCCTCTTAAAAATTCTTCAAAACCACTGTGTGTGTCCACAACACACACACGCACATTCATGGAAAGAAAAATTAATTATATTTCATTCATGGCTGTATGCACCTAAATTTCAAAAAAGTACATGAATTTGAAAATAAAAAAATGTACCAGTATTTATTAACTTGCACTTTCTTTCCACACAATTACCGCCAGCACCACTACCACCATAATTAACTGGAACCGTCAACATCGTCTACAATCTATCAGGTGATGGAGGTGGTGGTCGGTCGCCATGGTGGTCATAATGACTGTCATTGACGAATGCATTGCAATGCCACACAAATATGCGATATTCATATGGAAAATATTATAACGAACCTTCTATTCTGTATGACAACAAAAATATTGCTTATTTGATATGCTTGCTCGGTCTTCTCTTTGTTGCTTTTCATTCCAATGCAAAGCACATTGGGGGATATTGGAAAAAAACAAATGTTGAGTGGAATTGCAGTTTTATTTCTATATAAAAGTTCAATACATATACACATTTATAAACAATAGTTGGAAATTGGTTAGAACTACAATGATTTGGTTGCAAAAGAGGAATTTTGGTTACAATCGACAACTCTTTAAAATCGTAATGAAAATTCGGTTCGAAATACCACAAGATGATAAATATGATCTTTGTACAACTTATTGATCGGTCGTACCAATGAAACGCAAAAAGCGTATTTAGTTGCAAGAACTGGTGGTTATGGCAATCAAGAGCTTTGCAAGTATTTTGTTGTTGTAACCAAAAGTTAGTGATAATTACTAAAACTTCATCATAACCAAAAACCGATTGTTTTCCAGTAAAATTATTCATCATCTTTTTCTTTTTTTCTCGTCATAACTCTTCCTAGTAGTACTTCAAGAACTTCAATTGTGTAAGCCAATAGCTTTTTGCTTCTGACTGAAATTTTAATATTTTTCATTTAACAAGTGTGATATGTCGATTTATAGATCAAAAATTCTTTTGTGACGGTTCAGAAACTTGGTATGTTGCACCGATACTACAAATTTGACAACTGCAAATTGCAGAGCACCTACTAACATTCGGTTGTACTGATGAAATAATCGAGGTACATGTAACCTTCATCATTCGGTTGGCAACGAATCTGTTCCCTGTTTGTACTTATATCCTCCACAACTCTGTAGAACCTGGTGTAATAAGTAAGTTTCATGGCAAATGTTTGTTACTACCAAAAATATTTGATCCAGACCCAACTTTAAGTAAACCAACCGGAGTATATTCACCTGCTGAAATAATTTAATGATATCTGTCTGTCCGTCTATTTGTCCACTCATATGTGTATCCGCTTTTTATGTTTTTAGTTCGAGAAGCCGCATATCCATATTACATCAACGCCAAGAAAGGACGTTATTGCAATTAAAGAAAATCGGTTCGGATTAAGATATTATTGCTCCCACACACATATGCGTATTCGGTTTTAAGATCTAGAAGCCGCATATTACATCCAATCTTTATGAACAGGTCCGTGCGGGGGGAACAGCGAATCGTAAACGAAAAGCACGCTGCACTGCAATGATCGCGTGTGCATTTGAAAAATACGCTTCAACACAAAATGACCTCTCCTCACGTGCCCAATGCATGATGACAACTGAAAAGCAGACGAATACAAATCTCCTGTCAGCCACTATAAGCCAAGCAGACGCTCCAATCTCTTCGACCAACAGTGCCGCCATAGCCTGCAGTGCAAAAAAGAAAATTTTCGCGCACCACCCGTACATCAAAATGTCTTTTAAACTGTTTTTTTTTGAAATATAAGAAAAATAATAAAAATAATTGAATTGTATCCACCTTAAAATAGTAGATTATCGTCATAGTTAGATTTAAGTATTGACAAAAAATCAATTCATAATGTAATTTCAAATCAGTTTTCGAATCCTTTTTTTATGTATTTAGTACAAACACCGCTTGAGAGACAGTGCGAACTTAAAAATGGAAAATCTCGTGATGTTGACCTAATATCCACCTTAAAATAGTAGATTATCGTCATAGTTAGATTTAAGTATTGACAAAAAATCAATTCATAATGTAATTTCAAAAGAGTTTTCGAAGCCTTTTTTTATGTATTTAGTACAAACACCGCTTGAGAGACAGTGCGAACTTAAAAATGGAAAATCTCGTGATGTTGACCTAATATATTTAAAACCGTGCAGACTGTGGTCTACGACCCAAAACTAAGTTGGGGTGACTCTCGGTGTTTGTTGCTGTGTCATATTGACATTCTTACAGTGTTATTATTAAGATTCAGACACTTCGAGTGTAGCTAAGCAAAATATACCAAGGATTCGAAAGATTTATTTCGTCGTCTAGACACCGAGAATGAATGGGCCTATCTGCGATTTTACTCTGACAGGAAGAGTGTATGGTTTCATCTGTGAGAATTCAGATGACCCCATTTACCTCTGCCCACATTAGGGCAGAAGTAGGGGAAACAATAAATTTCTCTGATAGAGACCCCTTGTTGTTCTTATCGGAGGACTTCAGCGTAGTTTTGTGGGTGATTGCCAAGCACTCACTACCCATCAATTTCCGGTCGTCCACTACGAGGGTTGCTATTTAAATTTCGGTGCCGTTAATAAAAACTCAATAATTTATCATTGGAAATGGTTTTATTGCTTTTCAAAATATTCTCCTATCCTACCTACCAATACACTTTTGCATGCGCACAAACCAATTTTCGAAGCACTTTTTCACTCCGATTGAGACATCACCAAAAATGATTTTTGAACGCTTCAACAGCTGCTTCGGACAATGAAAAACGTTGACCATGCATTTTTTTCTTGAAGCTAGGGAATAAGAAGAAGTCATTGGGTGCCAAATCAGGCCTGTACGGTGGATGGTCCATCAATTCGACATCTTGAGTGGTCAAATAGCTCCTCCTTTCAGCTCATGTGTGAGAGCTCGCATTGTCGTGATGCAAAATGATCCGTCTTCTCTTATTATATTTCCTCATTTCTTCCACCTGTTGGAAAACAGAAGGATGTATACCACTCAGAATTGACCATGCTACGTTCCACTATAGGCACAGTGGCAACATGGCCGGTTATACCGAAAAAAACGCAATTATTTGTTTCGATGTACTTCTTCCACGAACAACTTTTGTTGCACTTGGCTCGTCTTTAAAAACGCATACAGTCGATTGCTGTTTTGTTTCGGGTTCATATGCATAGGTCCATAATTCGTCACCTGTGACAATGTTGTACACTTCCTTTGAGGTACCGCAATTATACTTTTTCAACATCTCTTTGCACCAATCCATACGAGCCTTTTTTGAGCCTTTTGTCAAATTATGTGGGATCCAACGAGAACAACTTTTTTTCACGCCATTTTTCAAAATGCAATATCTTATTGATGCTTGTCATACGTATGCCTAAGGATGCCTTAATCTCACGGTATGTCACATGTCGGTCTTGCTTAATCAGTTCGCGCACAGCATCGATGGTTTCTGGCAAAGTGACCGAAGTTGGAAGTCCTGCACGAAATTCATCCAGGAGCGAACGGCGTCCGAGACTGAACTCTTGGTACCAGAGATAAACGGTTTTTGATGAAACAAGTTGATTTAAACACTCTTGTCTCGATAACCTACGCCTGAAATCGTAAAAAATCATCGCACGAAAATGTTTACGGGATAATTCCATTTTTTGACTGAAATGATTTTTTCAACAAACCGACAACAAAACACGTCGCCCTCAAATGACAAAACGTTCTGAGTAAAGTTATGTTAAAAAAAGGCAAAGTTTCCAATGGAAGTTTCAGTTTGCATCTGGGACCACTAGTATTGTCAGGACCCGAAATATACATAGCAACCCTCGTACTTACTTCTGATACTCGTAATCACTTCATAAACTGAATAAATTATTACGATGTGTTTTAACTATATTCGACATATTTTTCAAAATCACCCACTGTGCTGGAAGGGTTACGCGCCATACCAGGTAATATCGTAATATTGGTTTTAATGTAATTGAATTGCATACAGAATGGAATGGCACACATTGCTGGCTGCCCCAACTATTGCTGGTCTTGTAACCTCTTTGGCATTTGAACCAACGAAATGAAATAGAAATTATTTAAATTTATTAACCCAATTTCGTTAAGTGTTTTTTCCGTATTTTATTTTTCCGAAGATAAGCGAAGCTCCTTTTGTTT
Organism: Hydrotaea diabolus; assembly: GCA_963513945.1. Lineage (NCBI taxonomy): Eukaryota > Metazoa > Arthropoda > Insecta > Diptera > Muscidae > Hydrotaea > Hydrotaea diabolus. The sequence continues at coordinate 175,669,990 of OY740717.1, forward strand.
TTTTTCGACACATAAACAAAGCACCCAACGGTTGTTCCATCCGGCGTAGTGCAACACTTGAATTTAGATTTGAGTTACATGAGCGACTACCAACATTATTTGGATTAATTTGAATAAAGATTAGTGCGGATGATACTGGGTGACAGGTTTACATTGCGATGGGAATTTCTTTGGTTAGATAAGTTCCTCAATGTTCGTATCAGGAACGAAATGAAGTTCTCCCTTTATCCGATGGTGGTGGCGGCAAAGAAATGGAAGTAACATTAGTCAAGTATCGTGGTGGCGTGCTTTGAAAGAAACAAGAGTGTTGAGTGTAAACAGCACGTCCGCTATTAAAGAGGGAGTAGAATTCATCAACACATCATTTACGATGATGTGTTTGTTGAATAAATTTTGTTTTTTTTTTGTTAACCAGGAATACGCAAGCTAGCAAAATTCTTTAGAATTATTCATATGAGTTTTGTTGTAGTTCATTATTTATAAATCATAAATGTGCTCAATGTGCAAGATTTGGTATTTCTGTGATATTCGGAAGTTAAATATTTTAAAAAAAAACGAGTGAGCTGGGGCCAGACCGACAGAAGGTTTATTTTAAAAAGAACACCGACATAAAGATGAAGTCAATACATTTGGAAATGATAGTGAAAAATTAAGTGTACACAGAGAACAGATTTTTTGCCTACCGAATGTTAATGGTTGCATGTCCTATCCATACATTCCATCGCTACAACCGGGTACAATTGGGTACACGGCAATTTTCAGTGGTGAGAAATAACAGAGTCAGCTGAAGAGAAAAAGTATTGGTACCTCTAACTAATGGGGGTGGTTATTGGAACTGAATTTGTACCAGCAAACCAAACAATCGGCAAAATGTTCCGATTTCGAATCTGAACTCTTACCGAGTTCGTAATGAAAAACATATAAGAGGGTTGACACAAATTCTGAAGTACTTCTCTGAAAAAAAAAAACAAAAAAAGACAAACCGAACAGAATTCGTAACTATTTCGGTATAAATTCTCAATAGAGTTTGGATATTGTTCAGAATTGCCTGATAACAGACATTGTCGGCAAATTTGGTTTACTGGGTGTATTGGTTATTTTTATATATTAATGGCTATAAGTTCTCTTCGGTTGTCATTACCACGATCATTTGTTAACTGGACCGATTTATTGTACCATCTTATGAATTTGTTTATCTGACCAAAATAAAAAAAAAATTATTAAACAATTTAAAAATATTTATTCTGCTGTTTGAATTTTAAAGCAGATTTTTTTAAACTTGGTATTTACTTTCAAACCTTATAAAGTTTGTATGTTCAAGTGGAACGATTTAATGCATTAACCAACCCTATTGGTCGATTTGTATGGACAAAACTTTGCCGATATTATGCCATCGATTTTTCGATAGCTTTTGGCATGAGTGTGATAAGGACTTTAAAGTTTCGTCAGCTAGTGTAGTTTTTATCCTCCACTGAAGGATAAAGAGTAAGGAAAATTTGTGATCCCACTTGCAATACCAAGATATACTAATCAGGGACTTTTAAAAGTCAATTTAGACGATCTAACCATATTCGTCCCTTGTTGTTGTAGCGGCAACTCGAGGAGCAATTCTTCAGCCTGAAGAATTGCTCCTCGAGTCATTCCGGTCCATAGAACGGTGGTCGAGGGATTGATGACATATTCGTCAGTCTAAGTGTCTGTTGTAAGCACGATAGCGATCAAACAAATTAAACAGGGCCCTTAATTGTGTAGAAATGTCTATGGTCCAAGTCGGCCAAGTTTTCAGTAGGATATTTTCCCCAAAGGCTTATTTTCAGCCGAGGAAAAACAAGTTTTAGTCAAAATTTTCATGAAACCATTAAATCCGATCAGCAGCTTAACTAGCAAACCCAAATGGGACTATATTTATTAACTGAGTTATCGAGGATTAAACTAAAACACTCTAATATTATAATTTTTTATGTTTTTAAAATGAGTCCTCCGTATCTTTCAAAGTCTTTTTGTAAATGTCCTCCTTACGCGATATCGCCAGAACAGCATTCAAATAGTGGGCGGAATTGCGCATTTATATTGGATGCTACAAAAAGAGTCGTATCAAGTCTTTAGGAAAATAATACGGGTATCACATTTAAAGAGATTTGTATGCATTAAAGCAAAGTTATTTTGGTTCTAAGGGCTAAACAACTTTTTCATATTTTTTTTTAAACTTAAAGAAAGAGCCCCTGAACATCAAACTTTTATAAATATTTGTTTTTTTTAGAATTTGGTAACAATTTTTACAAGTAAAATTGTATAAATCTTGAAACACTTATAATGTATTCAGTCTTTAATATAAGGTGGTCAATATTATGATATGTAGTACGTACGTATGTTCCTCTGCATCCCATTTAAGAAAAACCAGGAACTTCTCTGAAATTATATAGAAAAAAATATATGTCAATTTTGATAAAAAAAATATTCATATTCAATTAAAAAATTATTCGAAATGGGTGTGATGAAGCAATTCATACAATCAGCGTCAGTATTGTAAAAAAATTAGATCCTTGATCAGGAATTAATTAATTAAAAACTTGAACTATTTAATAAAAAAATCTACGTCTGCTATCAAAATTATTTTCTAATACCTCATTATAGAGAGTAAATCCTAATTTAGCGGATTTCGTGCAAAAATCTATTACAATTAGAATAAAAATTACACCACGACAGCTCATGAATGTCAGTATAAACTTGCGCCAATTTAATAAAACAGATTATTCGTATTCTTTAATTATTAGAAGAAGATTCAAATGAGTTTAGACCTAAAGTTTGAGCCACATAGTTCTAAACACCCAAAAGTCGGGAATACAATCCGAATTTATTACAATTTGCTTAACCAAAATAAAAATAGCTAAATCCAAAAAGTTAATGCAGAAATGAAGAATTTCGGCTAATAGAAACAACATCTTTTGGCTGATAAATACAAAAAAGGCTAGATGAAAAATGTCTAAATAAGCTACACTGTTACCCGTATATAAACCTGGACTTATTTCTCTGATTGTCGTACACACCCACTATCACATCACGGCGGCACACTGAACAAATTTTAAGTAAAATTTTATCAACACGTTAGAAGTTATATTTAAGGTGTGTTAGTCTTAGTTTTCTATATGGAAGTTACTCGGTAAGCAAGCGTATTGGCTTAAAGCCGTTTAAGATACGACTTAGACTTATTGTTTCTAGAAACAGTCATACAAGACACACCCTGCAACAACAAAAAAAATGTTTTCATCTATACTGAAAAAATCTGTAAGTGCCAGAAACAATCAATGTTGTTTACTTATATTTTTTAAAAAAACAAAATTTAATTATTTTGTAAGACACATTCAGCAATATAAAATAAAATTAAAATAATAAGTTATAGTTATAAGATTTCTAGGCAACATTATTAAAAAATATCTTTGATTAAAAACTTTTGTAAGACTGAATTTTGTAAGACTAAAAAAAATAAGTCAAACAACAAGAGGTCTTGTCGGCGAATTCTTATATGGTTTATGTACACAAGATGGTATAAGTGAATATTTAAATCAACTCAATTGGAGAGTTCCAATACATTTGTAAATTTTTACGGCGCAAAAGATCCACTAATGATTTACTTAATATATTTCATAGTTTATATTATAATGGGTTATAGTTTTTTTATTTTTTCCATTTTATGAGTTCGTCGATTAAGCCTCTTATTAAGATTCAAACTGTCTTTTAACTCTCCGTTTGAGTTGAATTAAATATTCACTTATCCCATATCTAAAACATAAACCCAATACCAACTCGCCGATAAAACCTCTTGTTTATTGACTCTTTTTTAGTGTAGATAACAAAAAAGAGAAACAATGTTGCCAACCTATTTATTTTAATGCTGCCACATTACCATATTTAAAATTAAATAGCTAACTCAGTTAGTACGCTTAAACGAGAAAGTCTAAGGTTTTTAAATGATTAATTCCGTACCAATACATGACTTATGTAGTCCCCATTACAAAGTAATGTTGCGTGTAAGGTAAACATTCGATTTATTGTCAACACGGTGCTGACATGGAATGAAAGTGCTTCCACGCACGCATGCTAAATGTTTTGAAATAAGTACTTAGAGCTTTGCTTTCGAAATTCGTAACGTAGGTGAGGGATATATCAACCGAATATTTCTTGGTTATGGGAATGCGTACAAATGACAACACAAAATTAGGGCTACATGAGTGATTAAGTCAAATTTCATCATGATTATTTAAAGGTCACTTACTAAGCTAATCGTATTTAACATATGGGTAGTAGAGCTGTGGGGACTCCCATCGAAAGAGACTGTTATATGAAAACATACACCGATATGGAGCTTCATTAGGGTTGGCTATGTGTTGCTTTCAATTGAGTACTTAATCTGAGCCCTCTGGAGCGGCAGTACCTCAAATCGAGGGGACCTTTATATGGGGCCTGTTTGAAAACGTGATGCAATGCTGTTCAATTGTATTAGTATTGTTTAGTGGTCACCCATAATGTTCTGCTCTAGGTTTAAGCGGATTTAAGATGCTGCTTGTAGAGCTGCAGGTTCTGGAAACGAGAAGAACCTTTGTGTTATATAAAACCTGACCGGCATGGTCCAATTTCAACAGGATTCGTCCTTGATGAAAAACTGTCATCGTTTTTAGAAAGCGTGGGATACAAGTTAAGTGTTACACATTGAACAGGGATTAACCAGCTAGAGACATCTTGCTATATATTTAGATAGAAGGCAAGTTTTTAACAAAATGGCAAAGTGACATTGATTTCCGTGGCTGCACACTGCTTTTGTCGCAATTTCAGGATTATCAGAAAGTTTTTCAGCAATTGTTGAAAAAAAGTTTTAAAAACATCAGTTCGAAATCGTATTACTCAGTACCACAGACTGATGTAGGATAAACAAATTCGGCCAGGCTGAAACTTTTACACCCTCCCCCGTCGCATTGTTACCTTGGCGTAAAAAGTCTCCCGTTTTTTGGGCCCGTTATAACCTCAGCATAAATAAATCCATAATAGGATTCGTAGCAAAATTTGCTTTAATTTAATGACCCATATGTCAGTATTGACTATTGATCGCCCTTTTTGACCTAGCGGGCCTTTTTTTGCCATAATCAATAATATAAATATTAATATTTTATAGGGTATTTGATTTGGTCTGAAAAACGATGTGACGAAATATTAACGTCACATTGTTTTTCGGACCCCTTCTAGTCTCAGCAAAAGTAAATCCATAAAAGGATTCATAGCAAAATATTCTTTAATTTAAGTACCAAAATGCTAATGTTGACTACTAATCGCCCAGTTTGACCATGAGGTCCGTTTTTTTGAGCCACCTAAGCCTAAGCATCAAGCAACTATGCCCTTTTATGATGTATTAAGTGCGTCCAACCCATTTTAACCAATGTTTGTCAACAAAAAATTATTATTTGTAATGGGTGATCCAAGTAGAGAAACTTTTTTAATAGCCTTTTTTGACAGAGCACGTGTGAGTCGTGTCATGCTGTCATGCTATTTTTGTTTAGTATATTTTTTTTTTGACCAACACTCAGGGGTTTTCCCCTTTACATGCGATGTATTGCGTCGGTGATTGGGAAGTAAGGGAGTTCAAGGGGTAAAGAGGGAGTAATGTTTGTTGACATTCGACTTGAATTTCTGGATGTCGTAGTTGGTGGGAAATACATTCGCCGGAAGTCGATTCCACATACGGACAGTACGGGCGAAAAACGAATTAAATCTGTAGTGTATAGTGCGGTCAACCAGCTAATCGATAACAAATGGGTGTGCATTCCTGGAAAGTCGTGTATCCCTGCCAAATATACTCACGTCAGGAATAAGACGACGAATGTTTGAAGAACACACACCATGAAAGTAACGATAGAATAGCGACACACAACCTACATTCAGACGATGCTCTAGGGGAACAATAGAGTTGGATACCTTACTGTCACCTATCAACACCATAGCCCTCCTTTGGACACGATCAAGTAGCTCCAAGGATGATTTTGGAGCGCCTGCCCATATATGGGAGTTGTATTCCATCTTTGGCCGGATGTAGGTTGTATAGGTATCGAAGATATCAGAAGGACTGCTTTAGAATCCCTATACACTTGAGTGCTTCTTTCGACACTTCGAATACATGCCTCGCCCAACGAGAGTTACATTGTATTTTCATGCCCAGAACATCAAGAGCATCCGATTGTTCGATATCCATAACATCGATAGATAATGACGATACTGTTGGTTCAATGAATCGCTTGTGAGCCGACAAGCAGCACTGTGTCTTACGCGCATTAAAATCTACTCTATTCACTCGACCCCATTCGGAAATGGCCTGTAAATCCCGGCCAAGTGTCTCATACATAATTCGCCTTTGGTCCTCAATATCTTGATGACTCGGCCTACAGTCGAATGAATACGAATGACAGAGGTTGCTGTCATCCGCGAGAGAGTAGATTGGATTCACGGTCAATGAAAATAAGAAATAAAGATGGAGAAAGGGCAGAGCCCTGTGGTACACCTGCGGTCCACCTATGTTTGTCAGATGATAACCCATCTACAACAACTCTTATAGTGCGATCTCTACGAAAGCTTGCACTTCGTTCAACTTATGGTCAACATAATCGGCCAACATTTCTGACTCAATGGGTATGTAAACAAAAATTGCCGCCTTTGGGACGAAGAGCAACCAGAAGAGGTTCATCCAGAATGTCATTCGCCAGTTACCAGTCGAAATGCTCAAACGAGTCATCGAAAATTGGACTCCACGGACCATGTGAGACGTAGCCGCGGCTAACATTTGATAGACATGATCTTCAAAAATTTAATGCCAAAGAATGTTCTTTTAAAAGATAATAAACATTCATTTGAATTTTCTGTGATTTTTTCTTTAAAAAAGTAGGGAACCTCGAAATGGATCACGCGTTTGACCACAATCGGGTTTTGTACAGACACATTGAAGGACGGTCTGAAGTGGCTAGATCGTCTCAGAATTTAAAGACAATCAATACTATATACATTTTATAGGATCTCCGATTAATATTTTGAGATGTTGCAAATGGAATGACATATTTAGTTTATTATCCACAATTCGGTGTGGGGTAAAAGGAAAGATGAAGTGGGCCTCTTGTGTGTATGAAACTTAAAATGGGCGTGTCTACATTTAATTTTTTTTATCAAGCCTATAGAATGATATACGAGTGTTTTCTCCTGCACAGCTCAGTAAGAGTAAGAATGTAAAACTATCAGTCTTTTTTATGTGGCTCAGTCAATTTAGATAAGGAGTATTAAGAGAAAGATTCTTTGAAATAATTATAGAAGAATTGCGACGACGAAAACATGCAGAGTTGCGGCTGCTAATTTTTTTTTCCAAAAACTACCTAATACCAAATCGAACCATAATCGACTGTTTTTGACAAAATCGTTGAAAATCATTGATAATAATTAGCGGCAAAAATGCCGAAAAATCCGACCAAACTACAAATTTTAAATCTGTTTTCGGTCAAAGAACAAAAACGGCCACATTGGTTCTCAGGTCCGTGTGCACTCGTACTTACTTAAACTACAACGATTAGGATAGGATAAGTTTTGATCACTTGACCAAAGATTGTGGAATCATACTTTAAAAACTCGAAACAGCCTATGAATAACCTTAAGAGTAAGAAATATAATCCTTTAACAGAGTTAGTCCCTAGCAAGCACTACTTAATACTTATTTAACTACAACGATTAGAATGGACGCGACTTGTTGAGCAAATGGAAATCATATCAAAGGCATAAGGAATTTATAAGGAGGAGTTCGAGGTAGCCTTTAAAGGGAATTGAAACTTCAGGGGAAAGGCCAACCTGAAGAACACCAAAGAAACCTATTCAACTACGAGTAGAAGTGTTGAGCACTTGACCGAAGATTGTGGAATCAAAATTTGAAACAACCTCCATATGAATAAGAAATATAATCCTTTAACAAAGTTAGCCACTAGCAACCACAACCACTGAACGGCGAAAGAAACTTGTTGTTGTTTTACAACGTACAACAAATTCAAAATAAAAGAAGAAGATTATTAATTAAATATAAATTAAATATATCAAATCATTTTATTAACAAAACGTTCTGTAATACTGACGCCGTTTATTGCCCTACACAAATAATTTTGTCAACATACATATGTACATACTATGTGCGCTTATCATGTTCTTTGAACAAACACACTCACGCACTAACATTTTTTATCATCTGGAATGACTCCAGGTACAGTAGTAAAGAGTGCAATATACTATTGAAGCTTTGACTTGCTCTGCATATCGCAAAAATTCTATTAAATGGGCACAACTCAAAATTTTGCAATTTTCAGAAAACTCAAAAAACTATTCTGCAGCTCGTAAACTACTTTTCAGAAAAAAGTGTGATTTATTTAGAAGAAATTGGTAACAGAATATGACTATAATTTGATCTCTTTTGAGCTGATAGATATGTGTATGTTGAACCGCTTTAACAAGGAATCTCGAAAATTAATAATTTCGAGTTGTGTGACTTTAGTAGAATGTATGCGATATATACTCATGGCTGGAATTCATTTGGGTTGATGTTTCTTCTTGCAGAAGTTGCTGCCTAAAAATCAAAATGTTTGTTGTTATTGTATTTTTTTATTTGACGTAGAGAGTGGCGATGTACATGAGGCTACTTGTTGCTGTAAACCGTTATAATTTCATGATTGAATGAAAAACAATAGCAGAGTTTTGTTTGCACACAATCATATATATGTTTGCACACAATCATATATATGTTTGTACACAATCATATATATGTTTGTACACAATCATATATATGTTTGCACACAATCATATATATGTTTGCATACAATCATATACATGTTTACACACAATCATATATATGTTTGCATACAATCATATGTATGTTTGGGAAAAATTGCTGCTAGCCCAAACATAATATGTTTGGGAGCTGCTCCAATCATATATATGTTGCCTGCAAAATATGTTTGGGACAATATGTTACAGAGGCCGTTTTTTTCCTCCGTGTACTTGAGTGTCTTCTCAAATACATGTTTTTTCATATTTTTCCAATTCCAGTAAAATATGGCGCCTTTTTTCTATCCTTAAATGCTATAGAACTTTCAACAATATACACTTTTTGTAGCAGTAGCTATTATCCTATGGCTTTTCCTTAGTGTCCATATGGAAAGTTGCCGAGGGCGGTGTACAACAGCGAAACAGGGAATTTAATAGACAAGGAAAAAAATGGTATACTCAATTAAGGCTAGTCCCTCGGGGGATGTTAAAGAGTTGATAAATACAACAAAAAGGATACCAAGCATAAACACAACTCACATTTAATCGTTTTTAATACGAAACAAATACTCGTACAAATTCGTTGATTTAAATTTCTCTGCCAAAATTTTTGGTTACTTAAATTCCATTTAAAGTACACTGGATTTAAGTTCATTCACACTCTAACACTCATTGAAACATCGTAAATCAAATATTATTTATTAGCACATCACCGCACATTTTTATTTTATAACGCCATTCCGTTTAAATCACTATCGCCCATTAAATCGCTGATAGACTGTGAAAATGTTTAATAACATTCGTAAAGCCATAAAAAAGTAACCACAAAATCAGAAAATTACTTCAAGATTTTATTGGCCATATGTTAGCGTGAAATGCGATTTTCTTCATTTCATAGGGAAGCCCAAGAATACTGGAGAGCAAAATCACGATAACAGCAGTGTCAAAAGCTATTAAACGAAACATATTCGTGCACACACGGTTAATACAACACAAGAAAAAAAATCAGGCGGCGGCAAATTGGAATAAAAATGCCAACAAAATTACATTAATTTTTTGTTTTATTTTTTTCGTTTTGTTGTTTTTTCGCTGTTCCTCGGAAATCGAGAAGAAGACGAAACCAAAAAAAAACACTTTCACTTTCTAAGACGACAAACCGCAAGAATTAACGACAAGACAACAACAATGCCGACGGCGGACTGTGAACATGTGCTGCATATACCCCAGACATTTACCAGAGATACACTCGACCGTCCGTAAACGAAACAACAAAGTTATCAAATCAACAATAACAACAGCAAAACATAAGAAAAATTATTTAAATTTTCCCTGTTGGTGTTGTTGCTGTTGTTAATAATGGTGGTGGTTATAATTTTACGCTTCGTAAAGTTTTTCTTTTACTTGTGCTACTTCAGCGGACGACGTCTAAAGTTACTTTGTAAAGAAATGTCACAATTTTCTTCTTCTATGCTCTGCTCCTGCTGCCTGTCAACAACAAACTACACTTACACACACACGAACAATATGTTCGCGTTAACACCGATATAATACCAACACATGTACACTTAAACACATACTAAACAAGCAACAATGTTTATATAGAAAGACGTCAACGCAGTTTGACACAAAAAAAGTACAACACATTTACAACCTAACACATACACAGTCAGTCTCACCCTTCCTTCCAAAAAAACAGTGGACTATCATCTACAATATGCTTGCAGTGGCTTATAAATGAGGCGAAAAAAGTCCTCCTTTCAAAAGGACTGAACAAAACACATGTAGCTACACCCACACATACGCAGATGGTACAACCTAAAATACACCAACAAAAAAACAACACCAAAATAACAACAACGACAACAACAACGTGAGCAAGGCGCGCGCTCTGAAAAAAAAACACGTTAAAAGCATGTTGTTTGTTTTAAGAAAACAAGTGGTTGCCGGGGCAATGCGAGTGGGTGGCATATTTAAGTGGATTCCAGTGTTTATGTGGTGACAAAAGAGGTACTCTCACCACTCGCTCGCTGGGTCAGTGATGTGTTCTCTCTCTCTCACCCCCCAAAATGTAGGATATGGGAGAACACAGGCAACCACAGTACCATAGAGAGATGCCGCTAGGCAGAGGCTGTTGGGCTTGAAGCAATAAAAACAAGAGAGCACCAAGCATAATATTTTGTGTGTGTATGTGTGAAGTGTAGTTATGGTAATGGATTTAAGTGAATGTAGGCAACTTCCGTTTCCTTTAGTGGAAAATCAAAGAGAGAGACACATACCAGTATAAAGAGAATATATTTTTATGTAGGTAATCTTTAAAAGAGAATATTTTTTCCTAGTAGTTGCAACAAACGTCATCATTTCTTTAAAAAAATGTAACGTTTGAATTCTTTTGCACTGCACATAAGACAAGTTCCGTTTTCTTTACTTTAAAGTAAAAGAGAGAGAGAGACACATACCAGTATAAAGATAATATATTGTTTTGTTCAGTAAATGTTTAAAAGAGAATAATTTTTCCTAGTAGGTGATGAAGTATATTTTATTTTTTATTAATTTAAAGAGAAGGTGCAAGAAACGTTATCATTACTTTACTAAAATTTAACGTTTGAACCATTTTGCACAGCACAGTAGACAAGTTCCGTTTTCTTTACTTTAAATAAAAGAGAGAGAGAGAGAGAGATAAACACATACCAGTATAAAGAGAATATATTGTTTTATAGTAAATGTTTAAAAGAGAATAATTTTTCCTAGTAGGCGCTTAAGTATATTGTATTTTTTTATTAATTTAAAGAGAAGTTGCAACAAACGTCATCATTTCTTTATAAGGAATTTAACGTTTAAATCCTTTTGCACAGCACGGTAGACAATTTTCGTTTTCTTTACTTTAAAATAAAAGATAATCTTTAAAAAAGGAGAAACACACTTCCTTGTAGGAGCATAAGTATATTTTATTTTCTTTTTATTTAAAGAGAAGTTTCAATTATAAAACAAACGTTAAATTTTCTTTTCAAAAGTTTAAAGTTTGAATACTTTTGCACATCCACAACTACTAAACACTTTCGACGGGTCTAATTCGATACACAGAAAAAAAAAACATGTTTACTATAAGTGACGCGCAAAATATAAAGGGACCTAAGGTTAAAAACCAGCTTTGTTAAGGAGATCCATTTTAAAGATTAAGTCCCTTTCTATTTGCGCTTAGAATCGTCGACGTCACTTTCATAAAACGCGCATATCTATGGGAGGGAACACTTTTGGGGCATGGGATCGGTCTCATTCGATGCTCAGATGTTGTCCACATCAAAAAAAAATGAAAAGTTGATGAAAAGTTTTGTTCAGGAGAGCCATTTTAAAGATTAGGTCCCTTTCTATTTGCGCTTAGAATCGTCGACGTCACTTTCATAAAACGCGCATATCTCTGGGAGGGAACACTTTTGGGGCATGGGATCGGTCTCATTCGATGCTCAGATGTTGTCCACATCAAAAAAAGAAAAAAAATGAAAATTGATTTTTTTACCCTTAGTTCCCTTTCTCTATGCGCTGTCACATATGGTCACGGCAATAATATTATGTTCACCACAATAAAAGCATGTTCGTCGCTACCATAGTATAGTATTTAAAATTTAATTTTTACAATAGTATGATTGCCGCAATATTTATATTGTTGAAATGTATCAATAGTATTATTGCCAAATTTAAAAATGAAAATATGGTTGTAGCAACTATATAAATACGGTTGGTACGACAAATGTGTTGTTTTTTGGGATTTTTCTTAAGAATATTATGATTACAATAATTGTAATTTTTCTTCGTTTGAAAAAGCTTTTTAGAACAATATTATTGTTACGGATCTAATGCAATAATAGTAATTTTTATATGGAAATTTAAATTTTTCAAACAAATTGTTTGGCTTTGTATAAGTATAACTGAAATATTTTCAATAAAAACGCTTACGTATTTTTAAAATGGTTTCTTCTACTGTTAAATAAATCACTACTAGTATTTTGAATTTGATGTATTTTTAAATAATTTTTATAATTCAAATCTATTGTTGACAACTTAACCCCATTTAATAAGTAATTTTGGGGATCACATATAACTGTGTGCGATCATACTATGATTCTAGGGATCATAACATGGTTACGTGTGAATCATGCTATGGTTGTAAGGATCATACTATGGTTGTATGTGAAACATACTATGGTTGTGAGGATCATAATATGGTTGTGGAGATCATAGCATCCTTGAGTGTGAATTATACTGTGGTTGTGGGGATCATAGTATGGTTGTATTTGCATCAAACTATTGTTGTGAGGATCATAATATTGTTGTACCACAACCATATACCCAACAATAGTATGATATTCTTCGAATATTGTTATACCAACCATAAGTTTTTCTGCGGGTATCTTCTACAAAGATAAAAAAAAAACAATTTATAAGTTTTTGAATTAGTTGAAAATCGGTTGGAGCTACAATGATTCGGTTGCAAAAGAGGAATTGCTGTTGCAATAATCAAATGCTTATAATCGTAATCGGTTTTAAATACCGCATTATGATAATTATAATCATCATACTGTACTTATTGATCGGTCATACCAATGAAACGCGAAAAAGGAATTTATTTGTCACAACTGGTGGTTGTGTCAACTAGTAGTTTTGCAAACATTTTATTGTTTTAGCCAATTATTACGGATGATCATAATCAAAAATTAGTTGTTCAATAAAATTTGTTAAAATTAAAATAAATCGGATATTCCCGACTTTAAGCCAATCGTTCGACCACATTTTTTCAGTAAATCATCTTTTTCACTTTTTCCTCATCATGACCTTCCAGCACTTCAATTGTGTAGGCAAACAGCTTTTGGCATGTGGATTTTTAATTCAAAAAATCTCTTCTGAAGGTTCGGATACTTGGTATGTTGCACCGATACTACAGTTCCAATAACTTAAATGAAATACTTGAGGTGCAGATAACCTCAATCATTCGGTTGGTAAGTAAAGAAATTCGTTTGTGACAACGAATCTGTTCTCTGTGTGTGGGGTTTTTAAAGACGATTTTCAACTATTCGATTAAAAGACTTTTGTGTGTAAAAAAGCTAAAGTCGACTTTTTGTTTTAAAAAAGTCTTCTTTTACTTTCGACTTTTTTAACTTAAAATATAACCATATTTTTGATTGTCATCTAAACGAGGCATGTTGCGTAAATGTGGGATGCGCTTTAATTTAGTTTCGCCGATTGAGAAATACGCATAAGTTTTATTTTACTGTAGAGACAACATATGCCGAGGATTAAAACGTATACCTTCAAAAATGTTCAAGATTTTTCCAGAGAAACCGATCAAGTCGGTAAGTACTTATATAGTATAACTGAAGTTATATTTAGCTGTATAACAAGTTTATTTTCATTATTTTTAAGACCAACATTTTCGTATAACTATTAATATCCATTTATCCGATGTTGAAGTGGCCGATATGATTGTGGGTTCCAAGTTTTTTTTTTGTACATAGAAAACATGTTTTTTAGTCGAAAGTATTGCATTTTCATTTCCCAAAAAAGGCGACTTTAATCGGCTTCATTATACTTAGCAGTTAAAAAATCTTAAAGTCAACTTTTGATTTGTTTGTAAAAGTCGAAAGTCCATAAGTCGACCTTTTAGTTTTTTTGTAGTACCAGGCTTTTCGAATGAACAATGCTGGGAAATAATGCAAACTTTTTTCCAAAATCAATATTGTGTAGCCCAGCATCGCGTTTTATTTAAAGAAATTTTGTTTAAAGTGAGGCACACTCCTACTGTGCGCAAGTTTCTGCAATAAAGTTCATAAGATTTGCATGCGGTTGTGAAATATACACAATGGCGAGAATGTTTCTGCCGTAGCCGAGAGCGTGCATTATATTTCTGGAACACCGACTCACCATCGATCTTAAAGGTCCATATAGTCTTGACGGTTGACGGTAGGCAACCAGCTATTTCAGTTGGGGGTTGCATTTAGCATGTGTTAGAGAGAGATAACTACAGTTTGACTGTTGACGATGGCAGACTTCTGCAGGTTGCAGAATCAACCGTCCACCGTCAAGACTAATTGGACCTTAACACTTAAATTTTTCACTCAGCGACATGACGCGAATTGTGCATAAAGACCTTGCCTTACAAGAACTAAGTGAGTCAGCAATTGAAGGCACACGAACACTGAGTTCGGGGCTTAGAGCGGCTCTAAATGCATCTTTTCTGGCGAAGTTTATTTTTATCTCGACTATTATGTCAGCAAGCAAAACTGCCCCATCAAGTCATCGGAAAACCCGCAAGACATCGTCGAAAATCCAATGCATTCTCATATGTGACAACGGTAAACAAATCAATTTTCATTCTTTACTTTATTGATGTGGACAACATCTGAGCAACGAATGAGACCGATCCCATGCCCCAAAAGTGTTCCCTCCCAGAGATATGCGCGTTTTATGAAAGTGAAGTCGACGATTCTAAGCGCAAATAGAAAGGGACCTAATCTTTAAAATGGTTCGCTTTAACAAAACTGGTTTTTAACCTTAGGTCCCTTTCTATTTTGTGCGTCACATATGAAGTTGACAAAATTCGAATTTAATTCCATTTAAGAATTTATTTATTAAATAGAATTCTATCTCTCTATCTCAAAAATGTCATTCGAAATTGAAACTTCAAGGAAATTTCAAGTCTGTAGTCGAAAGGAAAATTATTTGGGTTATCCTGAACAAAACTTTTCATCAACTTTTCACTTTCTTTGGACAACATCTGAGCATCGAATGAGACCGATCCCATGCACCAAAAGTGTTCCATCCCAGAGATATGAGCGTTTTATGAGATTGAAGTCGACGATTCTAAGCGCAAATCGAAAGGTGGTGTTGATGTTGAAGCGATGGCATCATTGACCCATTTTTTTAAAAAAAATTCTGCTTTAAAAACAATTTTAATTAACGGTGAGCGCTACTTATAATGTTGATTAAAAAATGACAAACGATAATAGAATATAAATAAAGTTAAACCTTAAACGAACAACAAATCGAACTATGAATATGCTTTTATACTAACCAACCTGGGTGCTATTCAATATCACATTTTTTGAAGTTTTTTTGTAGAAAAAAAATGTTTAGTTTTGGGAAGAAAAGGAAATTTAAATAATTTTCAGATATATACGAAATCCGATAATTGGCTTTAAAATTTGGTAAATTTTCGTTTAAGGCATATTGGTTCTAGACAAATGACTTCTCACCACAAAACAGGAATAGCAAATCCCAACGTTAACATATTCCAGAACCTCAATGATTTAATAGTAAAGGACAAAAAGTTTTGGGTCAAAAATAATAAACAAACATATTAACAAAACTTATTGCATTTTGAGCGACGGGAAGGCAATTTAAATAATTTTCCGATATATTTGAAATCAGTTGCTTAAAAAATGGTAAATTTTCGTTTAAGGAATATTTGTTGTAGACAAATGGCTTCTTATCACAAAACAGGAATATAGCAATTCCCAACGTTAGCATAATCCAGGACATCCATACGATGATATAGTGAAAGACAATTAGTTTTGGGTCAAAAATAATAACCAAACATATTAACAATAGTTATTAAATTTTGAGCGACGGTAAAAAGTCCGGTGGAATACTGCCGTTGTAACATTTTAAAAAAATGCGTGTTCTTTTTTGAGCGACGGAAAATAATTCTAAGTCCAGTGGAATAGTGCCATTGTAGCATTCTAAAAAAATACGTTCCTAAATTCTTTTTTGTTTGTTGACACCTCAAGATCCGAAAAAAATAAGTTTGAGGTATCAGATTAATTCTTCTATATGCGGCTTTCGCTCATATAGGGTGATTCATCAAGAGGTTTTTTTCAGAAAACAAATAAAAAAAAATAAAAACAAGTGGGGAATCTTTATTAGTAATTTGAAAGGACATTTTAGGGCATTTATTTTTTAATACAATATCCTTCAAATGTTGGCCGCAACTACGTCTCAGGGTTTCCATTCTGAGGGTTAAATTTTGGATAACTCGCTCGAGTATTTCGATCGGTATGGCTTTAATGACACGCGTAATGCTGGCTTTTGGCTATTGCTTTTCGAAATGACCTCTCAATAGATCCATTGTTTGAGCAGCTGTATGGCTGAACAAAATTTTGGTCGAAAACAGCGGATCTTCCCATTTCTCACTGAACGCTCATTTCCATAATACAGTTGCCAATATTTGAAGGTAATTATTTTCAAAAAATAAATGTCATAAAATGCCCTTTCACATTACCAATAAAGATTCCACATTTGATTTGAATTTTTACATTTTTTTTTTGTTTTGACAAAATACCTCTAGATGAATCACCCTATACAACCGAAAACGATTTAATTAGCATAGGACTTCGGCCGTCAACTTCCATACCAAGTGTAATAGATTTTGAACCGAAAGCCGGAGAATGTGAATTTCAGTTGTATATACGAACAAGATATATAGAAAATTATACTTTGAACGCCCGGTAATTAAATAAAGCTTGGACCTCACCCAAAAAAAATTATGCCCCTATTATTTATATGTCGATGTAAATATAGTGCCGCCGATGAGGGTATTTAAAATGTACCCCGAAAAGGTTATTGTAATTGTGCCTACCCCATTTAATTATCAATCCTACAATTAACTTACTCAATTTAGTTTAGTATGCAAAACAGCAAAACTAAATATTTTAATAAATTCAATCACTAACTATGATACTAGCAAAAAGTCCATTATGATCAAAATCAATTTATCACAATTCAAAAATAACTTCCGTTTCCCTCGATTTCCTCTTAAACGACAGAACTCACACATGCATACTTTCTCTCTCTCTCACATTGGTGTGTACTGCTTCGAAGAGAAAATCAAGAAAGAGCATAATTTGCACTCACAAGCACACACACGCTCTCCCACAAATATGTTGTTGTTTGTGCCCTGTGCTTAAGAGCACCTAACAACTTTTCCACGTTCATTTAAAACGAAAAAAAAGAAATACAAAAATTTAAACTGATTTAGTAGTTAATAGCCCATAACGCAAACAAATAAGTATTTTTCATAATTCAACGTGAGTGTGAGTGATGTGGGCAAAAACAAAAACAACAAAAATATTGTAATTGCAGACGAGAGCAGCAACAACAGCAGAACGGGGACAGCCCTCATCCACATTTATATATGTATATATGCACAGTGGTTTAAAAAAATGATTAGAAAGTTTAAAAAAGAAAAACGTACACTGGACATTTTTAGATGATTTTTTTATTCACCAATACTAATTGAGTGCTACTTATATGCTTTGTTGTAAGATTGCAAATTCCTTCGTATGTACCTAATGGAAGGGGTTGGTTGGTTTTGATTGTCTTGACTTTGTTCGTTCTAAAACTCTACTGTCAGTAATTCTCGTTAAATGTGCGTAGCTGCCAACTCTTAAGTCTATAGCCACTGATTGCTGTTAAACTGCAGTAAAGATTTTGTATACACATCAAGTCTCCAAAACCGTAACCTGGTTAGTCAACCGGTTTTTATTAATTATTATTTTCGATTAAACAAGATCGTAGAGTTAATGTCGTCTAACCGGGGGTTTATATTGCGGAAAAACCGAAATATTATTCTATAATAATTAATAATTATTATTATTCTTCCAATCTTGGTACTACGTCAAAGGATTGCATAAAAAATACTTGGAGTCGAAATGTGAGGGGACTTTGTCACTGTTCAATTTAAACGTGTTTTATCTCTTACACACATAAAAAAAATCAATTGAAAATCAGTCCGAACTACAAAAATTCGTTTGGGTAAACACACTTCATGTTGCGTTACCAACATTCCATGGTATTAAATGTTAACATGGTTCAAAATATATTAGAGGCAGCTACGATAATAGTTTAGCACTCACAGCCAATAAATGGTTTATGCTAACCGAATTCAGTAAAACCATTGGTTGCCCCCACTGGAGTTAATGAAAATTAAACAGTTATGAAGTACGTGTTACTTTGATACCAATAATTGGTTGTGACAACTGATAAGTTCTTTGTAGTTAACAACTTTCTTAAACAAGAATAGTTTTTTTTTTTAATTTTGTCATTTAGCATTTAACTTATTCAAATCAATTAAGATTGTACCTGTCTTACACGCAAAGGACATATTTGTTGCAGCAACCGAATTTTTTGCCAACCGAATGTTCGTGGTTACACATACAACAGGATGGCTGATGAAAGCCGCTACCAAAAAAAAATGTAGTAACTGTTTCTATTTAATGCATCTGGTTATTTTTTTTTTATTTTGCTAATTGATTTTTTGATTTAACATGAAATGTATAGGGTGATCCATCTAGAGGTATTTTTTCAGAACAAAAAAATATAAAAATTCAAATCAAGTGTGGAATCTTCATTGGTAATTTGAAAAAACATTTTATGGCATTTATTTTTTGAAAATAATTACCTTCAAATGTTGGCAACTGTATTATGGAAATAAACTTCGGTGAGAAACGGGAAGATCCGCTGTTTTCGACCAGAATTTTGTTCAGTGATGAGGCCAATTTCTGGCTCAACGGCAAAGTCAATAAACAAAATTGCCGCATTTGGGCTGGAGAGCAACAAGAAAAGGTTCCAGAGGTGTACCCAGAGAAAACCACGGTTTTGTGCAGTTTTCAAAAACGATGATGGCCGGAACGTTACCGTGAATGGTGCTCGCTACACGCAGAGAAAAGATATGGTTACACTATGGTCACCGCAACAATAATATGTTCTCTACAATAAAAGCATGTTCGTCGCAACCATAGTATTGTATTTAGAATTTCATTTTGACCACAGTATTATTGCCAAATGTAACAATAATATTATTGCCAAATTTTGAAATGAAAATATGGTTGTAGCAACCATATAAACATGGTTGATGCAACAAAAGTATTGTTGTTTAAAATTTAAGTAAAAAATAATATGATTACGGAAATCATACAGTATGGTTGCGACTATGAACATAACAAAATAGGTTTTATAGAGCATAAATGTATGTGTGCGCGTATGTTTTTTTTGATATACAAAAAAACACACACACACATGGTTGAGTGAACCATACTATGGTCGTAGGGATAATAGCATTGTATGAAAAAAATACTATGGTTTTGAGGATCATAATATGTTAGTAGAGATAATAGTATGGTTAAGTGTGAATCATACTATGGCTGTGTGGATAATAGTATGGTTGCGTGTGAATCATACTATTGTTGTGAGGATCATAATATTGTGGTGCCACAACCATATACCGGACAATAGTATGATCCTCTTCGAATATTGTCACCCCAACCTTATTTTTTTCTGCGTGTATGGCGCCATGATATCCATCTTTATGCTACCTGAAATTGAAGCTCGTAATTTTGACGTCACTTGGTTTCAACAGGTCGGTGCCACTTGTCATACAGCTGCTTAAACAATGGATCTATTGAGAGGTCATTTCGAAAAGCAGGTAATTTCACGTTTTGGACCGGTGAGTTGGGCGCCTAGATAGTGTGGTATCACACCTTTAGACTTTTTTCTTTGGGCTACGTAAAGTCCATAGTCTGGGTTTTTTGAAAAAAAAATAAATAGATTTATTACCCGTAATTATGTCGACAACTAGACTAACTTACAATGTTAACATCGACGTATCAAAACAAATCAAACATTTCGGAGGTATTTTACTCCAAGTATTTACCCAATATTTTATAAAAATCTCTAAAAATGTTTATGGACTAAAATAAAATCGATTCGTATTTGGATTTATTTAAAAATATATCATTCATACAAGTCCCCCACTGTGCAGTGCAGCGTGTACATGTATGACAAAGTAAAAGCAAAACAAAATCGAGGAAAGTACCTATGCATAGACAAAAGAAGAGAATTATGAAAAAGCAAAAAAAAATGTTTTTTAACAAGGCGAAACGAAGAAACAAAATAGAATTAGGAAAAAAACACACAAAAACAGATAACACGCATACGCTCTCATACACATCCGAGCAAATTCATGTACACACGTGCGTATGTGTGCAACACCACATATGCGCTTCCAAACACTACTACGAGCAAAAAAAACAACAACAGATATCACACGAGACAAAAACCAACAACAACAAAAAGACGAGCAAAAAAACCAAAAAATACAATAACGCGACATTTAAATGGAATAAGAGGTGAAATGCAAAGAAGCCTCAAAAGAGATACAACGAGACGATGAGTATAATCAAATCACCAACAGCAAAGCCGACGACGACAACAACATCATCACCAACAACGCGCCATCGAAAACAACAAAAGCCGATAAACCAAACACACACATGCAAATGTAACACAGCAGCGAAACGGACAGCAGCCGCCTGGGGGACAACAGGTTGGGGGACAACAACAGCCGGTCAAAAAGAAAACGGAAAAAAAAATTAAAAAGATCATTAAGTTCGGTCGCGTCGAATCTATTATACCCTCTATCTTGGTGAGTGCTCCAAAGTAACATTGGTCGTGTTTGATTGTAAGAATGTTTCGTGTTTGCCGGTATCATTAAACAAGACGCCAGCTATCTTTTAATAGTCACAAGAAAAGTTCACAAATTTACGGACTTTTAAATCCGAAGATTCCCATCGATAAGTATTGAATTATTTAAAAAAGGTTAATCGGTGATGGGACGTTGTCAAGTCAAATTCAAGTCAAATGTTTAAAATCTCTTGGAAACTGTTCACTCTCAATTTGGTGATGACCGTCTGTTCATCAACTATTTAAATCAAAGCACAGGTAGCAAATATGGAGGAATTTGATGAAACTTTGGGCATTGTGCAGCCCTAGACCATGAACGATTTCCAATGACAATGTCCTATATCGGTCCCCGGTCTAAGACAGACTTCATCAGAATTCTACCGATTTAAGTCCCTGTCATTTAGAAGCATATTAAGCGTATTAAATTGGACCTTATTCATATTTCCGATAAACCGTATTGGCCAAAAATTATTAAACGTGGTGAAACTGAACTATATAACCAAATTAAGCACATTTTCCGGTATCCTTCGACTCACCAGTCTGATGCAAATTTTGCACATAGACCTCGCATTAATATGAAAGGCACTTGACCATCCGCTTCGTTATTGCTTCTCAGTTTCAACAACGAAATAGGCAATACTTTAGCTAGATTTTTTATCCCACTAACTAAAACTGTGGAATCTAGAGATCGAAAAATCCGCACGTGAGAGTGAAGAAGCCTCTGTATCCTCAAAGAGTAATAGTTTGATGCGGATGCTGCTAAAAAACACGTATGCATGCATCAGAGGCATGATAGAACATTTTTTGTGTCCGGAGATAGAAAACATGGACTTGAACGACCTTTGGTTTCAGCAGGATGGTATCGATCCACAACCGATCTTTTGCGCGCCAATTTCGGTAATCGTGCTATCAGCGATGCCAATTTCCCACCGATGTTAGGCGAAAAATCCATTAACGATTCAGGCCATTAAGCCGAATATGGTTAGATAGAACCAGAAACCAAGATCTTGTTATTGGGATGACAGGAAGTCCTACTGCGAAGTCAGCCGAAACAGTCACATGAACGAAATTGCGTCTGGTAAATATAGGAAATACTTTATCTTTCGTATAATCCAATATTCAGAGATTATTAATAAGAAAATTTGATTTGGACACATTTTCCAATTATATTTGAGTTATATTAAGTTTTTAAATTAAAAATTTCCAGCTAAAATAAATAATTTACATTTCAAATTTTGAATATTCCAATAGACATTGAGAGCATTCATTAAAACTTTATATTTTCTATTGCATATGGTTTATTCTGAAATTATGTTTGAGTTATATTCTGAAATTATGGGCCACTTTGCTATCCTTGGATGTTTCAAGCGGGAAAAAATTAAATATATTATACTTTATTATTTACTATAAAGTACAATAAATATTTATAGGACATTTAAAGTCTTTAAAAATGGTTTTTAAAAAATGTATTTGTTCTTCAAAAACAAAGTGTTCCTAACAAAGTGTTCAAATATCATTACCCTGGTTGTCCATAACACTACTTTCAATTGAAATTTTCTCAATTTTTTACAAAAATATTAATTATTTATTTAATAAAACCAGTCCATAGTAAACACTAATATTCAATTAATTTTGTTGCTATTAATGATTATAATTTTTTATTCAATTTATATTTTTATGGATGCTTATTTTCTGTCCCTGAAAATACACAGTATTCCCCTGTAAAATCTAATATTCATTAAAATTCAAATTTCCAAACCAATTTTGATTTCATGCAACTCAAATATGTTTGAACATTACATGAAGTGGGTGCACATCTAACAGTTTTTCGTTAACAGTCTTATTATTATATTAAATTCTGCAAAAAAAATCGAATCGAATGATGTCGAAATTGGCCCATAATCTCAGAATCACCCATAAACTTATATACAAATTACAACTCAAATTCAAGACTTCTAATAAAAATTGAGAGTTTCTGTTTGAAGTTAAGAAAATTCCGATTGAAATTGGCAATTCCTTTCTTTAATGTAGAATTTCTAATGGAATCTCGAAATAAAAAGTCATATAAAATTGAATTCCAAGTTTTACAGCATATTTTTATAAAACAAAGAAACAGATCGAGCTGTCTGTAGACGAAATGATGATAATAAGGGGCTTTTGCAAATGACACGAAGTTGTCCGCCAAAACATTATAAATTACATTAAAAAAAAACTTTAAATTTGAATTTAAATATTACAACGAACGAGACATTCGAGTTATAAAAATTCATTAGATTCATTAGAGACGTTCAAGTTATAAAAACATGGAATTTGATAAGATTTTCTATTTATATCTATTGTACTTAGGGACTTTAATAAAAATGACAATTTCTATATGAAGTTGAAAATATTCGAATTTAATTCCATTTAAGAATTTATTTATTAAATAGAATTTCTATCACTCTATCTCAAAAATGTCATACGAAATTGAAACTGAAATTTTGAAACTGATTTTGAAACTTGAATTTTTTTGAAACTGGAAATTTCAAGTCTGTAGTCAAAGGGAAAATAATTTGGTTTATTGTTAACGATACCAATTTGCTCGGTAACACATTCATTTGAATTGTGAAAGTTAAATTCGTGTTTCTAAACCCCAATTGACAAAATAGAAATTTCCTACTGTGCTTTGAGTTTTCAATTTTTGAAATAAAAATTCTTAATTAACTTATAATGGAATGTCCAAATTATTTTTTTTAATTTAAAAAGGAAATTTTCTTTTTCAAATAGATATTCTAAATTTAAATTGTAATTTTCTCAGTTGGAACATTAAATGGAGTTTCCTAAACTTCATTTGGAATTTTCTCAATTCCAGCTGAAATTACTTTAATATCAATTGGAAATAACTTAATTTTAATTGGAAATTACTGAATTTCAATTGAAATTACTTAATTTCGATCTTAAATTACCTAATTTCAATTGGAGATTACTTAAATTCAATTGGAAATTTCCTAATTTCAATTGGAATTTCATAAAGTGATTTTTTCTATTTGAAGTTGAGGAAATTTGAATTTATTGAGAATATCTTATTTCTTAAATGGATTTTCTATCTCTCAATATGAAAAAATGCTATACGAAATCAAAACCTTCCATTTAATTGATAGAAATTTCAAGACTGACACGAGTTTTCTTGTCATCACATTAAAATTTACAAAACATTTTATTTTTGGAAAGTCAACTTTGTTTTACAAAACCCCAAGCTGGCAAAAAAGAAATTTCTTCGGTGCCAGGAGTATTTAAAATGTTAAATAAACACTTAAATAACTTATAATGGAAATTCCCAAATTCGATTGGAATTTTCTTAATTTAAAAATGGAATTTAATTTTTTAAAGGATATTTTCAATTTCAAGTGGAATTATCTAAATTTTTATTGGAACTTTTTAACTTTAATGGAAAACTCCTTAATTTTTATTGGAATTTCCTAAACTTCAATTAAAATTTTCTCAATTACAATTGAAATTATATTTACTTCAATTGGAAATTCCTTCAATTCAATTGGAAATTCCTTAATTTCAATTAGAATTTTCTTAATCTAATATGATATATCCAGAAAAAAGTGTTAATTTTATTTTCCTTAGTTCGAAATGGAATTTTCTCACTTTAAATGATGATTCTCAAATGATGATTCTTAATTTTTATTGGAATTTCCTAAACTTTAATTAAAATTTTCTCAATTACAGTTGAAATTGTCTTTACTTCAATTGGAATTCCTTAAATTCAATTGGAAATTCCTTAATTTCAATTGGAATTTTCTTAATCTAATATGATATATCCAGAAAAAAGTGTTAATTTTATTTTCCTTAGTGCGAAATGGAATTTTCCCACTTTAAATGATGATTCTCAATTTAAAAATTCAATTGTGAATGCTAAAAATTAGTAGATTTAGTTAAAATTGGTACATCCATTTATTTAAAAATTTTAAATCTATTGGACTGATCTTGCAAATATCTGAAAATCATCAACAAGTCTCTTGATTGTTTTTTTTTACTTTATCGCATGGAGGAGGGCGGTTTACCAATAAAAACTGTAATTACAATAAACACCTGAATTCAAACTAAAGCTTCAAACACAAACTGCAACAACACAACTGCCGCTGGGTAAATTAGACAAACAGACAACCGCTACAACAACACTAAGGAATACGAAACATAAAACCAACAACAAGAAAATCAGAAACACACACTAAAAGAAAACAGAAAAGCCCAATAATGAAATGAAAAGACAAAAACATCGAGCAATTCATATGCAAAATAATGAACATTATTTCAAAATCATTGTATTGAACCCGATTTAGTTTTTAAGCTTGGAAACATACACACACACACACACACACGAACGCTACTATTCAACTGACAACACTATTGATAGTTACAGCAACAACAAAGGCAAACCCAGTAAATAAATAAACATTCGCACACACCTATCGACCGACCGACGGACAGATAGACCGACACACGCACAAACAATAACATCATAATAACATTTGGTAATGTCATCATATAACAACAACAACAACTGCCAACCAACGAAACATCATCGAAAACAACACCAACAACATTAAGTAAATAGACGTTGAAACAAACATAAAAAAACTAACAACAACATCATAAGCACGCGCTTACAGAAGACGACTACGACTACTCGTATCTCGTATCTACTAGATACTCTCGTACCGTGTATTTGTATACAAGAGCAAAATATACACACTCGTATGCTCTTACATACATACGTACGTACACGTAAATTTGTACACACACATTTATTCGCATTTGGCAGTTTTGTTGTTATAAGTTGTTATATCTATTTTCCTACGAGTCGGGTGTAATAAGTTCGGTGAACGTTCATATAGTGCATAGTTGGGTTAAAGTGACATTTTTGTATTAAATTGTTATACGAGGGCGACCGCAAAAATAACTGGCCTAACATAAAAAGAACCGTTTTTTTGGAATTATTATTATTTTTTATTTTTCAACATAATCTCCTTCCAACTCAATACACTTCATCAAACGTTTTTCAAGTTTTTTAATTCCATCCAAAAAATAAGATTTTTCAAGACCTTCAAAATATGCCTCAGTTTCAGCAATAACCTCGCTATTGGACGAAACTTTTTTGCCACCGAGAATTTTTTTTAAATTTGGAAACAAGAAATAATCGGATGGAGCTAAATCTGGACTATATGGTGGATGCGGAGCAATTTCAAATCGTAATTCGGCCAGTTTTTGTTGAGTTAAAAATGCGGTGTGTGAAGGAGCATTATCTTGATGAAAAATAACTTTTTTTCTAAATGCGGTCGTTTTATCTTGATTTCTTCACTCAACCGATCCAATAATGCACAATAATATTCACTATTTATAGTTTTTCCTTTCTCAAGATAATCAATAAATATTATACCCCTTGCATTCCAAAATACTGTGGCCATTACTTTTCCTGCAGACCTAACAGTTTTCGCCTTCTTGGGACCACTTTTACCAGCTTCTATCCATTGTTTTGACTGTTCTTTGCATTCTGGGATGTAGTGATGGATCCATGTTTCATCAACAGTTATGAATCGGCGCAAGAACTCTATTGGATTACGCTGATAAATCGCTAAAAGCTCCTCGGACGATTTTTTGGGGCAAAGTCAACAAACGCGGCACATATCTTGCGGATAGCTTTTTCATGTGGAGTTCATCATGTAAAATACTCCAAACTTGTTTTTCGTATATTTTAACAATATCAGCAAGTTCTCTGAGCTTTATTCGTCTATCTTTAGTCACTTCATTAAATATTTTTCTAATGTTTTCAATAGTAGTAGCGGTTTTCGGTCTTCCAGAGCGTTGTTCATCTTCCGTACTTGAACGACCCATTTTAAATTGTTGAACCCAGGATTTCACGGTGGAGTATGATGGTGCATTATCACCATGAACAGAATGCAATTCATCTTTGATTAATTGTGGCGTATAACCTTTCATATAAAAGTGTTTAATTACCGCACGAAACTCTTTATTTTCCATTTTTCAAAAATTATAAAACTTGTTTACTTCAATCACCTGTAACAAAGAAAATAATCATTTAATATTTCGGAAATTTTGACAGATAACTTATAAAAGATTGCTTTTAAAAAACAAAACAAAAAAAGTTCCTAATAAAACAGAAAATGTGCCAGTTAGTTTTGCGGTCGCCCTCGTACAAATACATTAGGATGTCCCGAATAATGTGCATTGTCGAATTAATGTTGCCATACTAGCATTGAAGTCTTATCCAATTATGGGACGTTAATTGTACATAAAATAATAATTGTGGCGAAAATGAGGATGACTGAATGAAAATTGTACTAAATCAAATATTATTTGACTGAATATATATCTAACTATAGGTCCATTTTTTTTTTGGTATCTGTCAGGGATGTAAAATGGTTTTTTAGTATGTTACCAACTGCCCAACATAAAAGTTCTTTTTGCAACCCATTTTAAGTTATGCCCAACATAAAAGTACTTTTCGCAAGCCCACGGTACAATTTTTTTTAAATTATTTTTAATTGAAATATAACAAAAACACAAAAAAAGCAAATAAAAATTCAGGTGTACATAAAGGAATACCAAATTATAACAATAAATTAAACAAGGTTTCAACATGAAATGCTTGAAACAAGTGTTAGTTATAAATAAAAATGCAGTGGAGGCTAAACTTCTTCTTTTAAAATTGCGGTACTGCTAAAGTTGTCCGTCAGATGGGGACTGATGTATGCTGTCGCATCTAGGTACATAAATTGTTCGTAAGCACCATCTGGATTTGTCATACAAAACATTTAGATTGCAGTAATGGCAGATAGTACTGAAATTGTACCATATGAACCATGGTTTGATGATGAAAATGTACCAAAAAAGTACAATTGTACCAACTCTTACATCCCTTGTATCTGTTACCAATAAAATTTCTCCAAGAAGACAAATATTTTATAATTAATTCGATTTGGCTAAATTAAGGGGTGAAACCGGACCCTAGTGCAACTTTAAACAGTGTTCAGGCCGTTTTGACAGCGACTGTCTCTTCAGACTCATTGTATCAGTTGCGTCGTCTCTTTTATGCCCGGGGGAATAAAAGTACAAAACAAACAATTTCCACACTATTTGATGCGGTTAATGAACTGGCGGCGTATTCGGGCCGTACTTCTAAGAAAATTAGGTCCTTCAAGCAGTAACCGTGAATGGTGTTCGCTATCGCGAGATAATAACGGACTTCTTTAGGCCAGAAATTGAGGATATGGACATGGACGATATGTGGTTCCAACTGGATGGTGACACTTGCCACACAGCCAATAAAACAATGACTCTTTGTTCAATGGTCATGTTATCTCAGGTCGTGGCCATGTTAATTGGCCGCCACGATCATGCGATTCGACACCGTTGGACTTTTTTCTTTGGGGATATTTAAAGGATAAAGTGTACGTCAATAAGCTAAGATCAATTCAAGGGCTAAAGGATGAGATAATTCGGCACAATAACGACATTGAACCTCCATTATAGTATGTCCCAGAGTCATTGAAAATATGGACCATCGTATAGAGGTATGCTACCGAAGCCGTGGCGAGCATTTGGCCGATATTTTGTTTCACACATAATTGTCATAGATTCTCTGAGAACTTTTTGTTTTATTTACAATTAACATTGAGCTTATTAGGTGGAACACCCTTCATGACTTTTTTTTTAATTTAAATGGAGTTTAGGGGTAAGCGAAAGTGAAACCAGAGAAAAACAGATTAACAGACTCCTAGAGGGCGACAATAAAGAGTACTAATCCACCAAATAAAGGGTTAACCAAGCTTTGGAATAAATACACTTTAAATTCCTTAAGTCTTGTCCTATTTTCCTAATAAAAAGCTTAAAAACAAAAAAGGGGCATTTTTGGGATCAGTGGGTGACTGAGAGTAAATTAAGAGGATGAAAACAGAACATCGACCACTTTCTAAAGGAACACTATAAAAAGCGATAATCCACCAAAATGAGAGTTAAAAAACACTGGAACAAGAAACATAAAATTCCTGAAGTGTTTTTCCTTAAAAAGGCTTGAAAACAAAAAAAAAATACGTAAAAAGGGTTAATCCACTAATGTAAGGGTTAAAAAAGCACTGGAACAAGAAACATTAAATTCCTGAAGTTTTGTCCTCTTTCCTTAAAAAAAGCTTGAAACAAAAGAAAAAGGGCTAAGAAGGGTCAGCTACATTTTGGTTTTGTTTGGTGATTTTTTTAAGCGATATTACAGAGCTATTTTGTGCTCGTACAACCACGCTTAAATTCTGCTACCGAAATCCTTGGTTTAAGAACCGAAAACATCGGCAAACAAAATAAAATGACTGCTTTAAAAAAAGGAGCATAGATCGAAAATGAGCCCTGTCTTATAAAGGAAAACAGCGGCAACAGTACTTTAAGCACTGAAATGGCAACACGGAACATAACAATAGCCGTGTTCTTTAAGCAAGCTTGTTGGCCTCAAGTTGTCAATAAAACGACAGAGAGTACCACATCTTTTTCAACAAATAGGCAAACATGACTGTATTTTAAAAAAGAGAAAAGACCGAAAATTAGACCTGTCTTATAATAGGAAAGCAGTGAAAAACGCACTCTAAGCATCGAAATGGCAACACGGAACAGAACAATAGCCGTGTTCTTTAAACAAGCCTGTTGGTCTCAAGTTGTCAAAAAAAACGACTGAGAGTACCACATATTTTTCAACAAATAGGCAAACATGACACACCCTGCTATATATTAAACACTTAGCTTTTCGCTATGTGTACTAAAACATAACTGAACAAGAAGACATCTCATCGGCGAATTCATATACGTAGAAACCATTTGCACGAGATGGGATTAGTGAAACTATCAATCAATTTAAACTGATATTTTGAAGACATTTTCACATTTTAAAAGTGTAGCAATTAATTGATTTATTATATTTCATTGATTAATTTATTCTATTCTATATTGTTATAATCTCTGTTTTGACGAATTCGCCGAAGAACTTTAATGTTGTTCAATTTTCTTTGGTGTATACAAAGAGGAACAATGTTGCCATATTTCATTTTTATATTTTATTCATTGTTATTAGTTACCTCAAAAGAACACGGTTATTGGTTTTTGTAATGAGCCTTTTGAGGCAACTTCACCCATATGTATATACATATTGATTAGTTATTATTTAATTTATTCAAAGTAAGTACTTATTTTTCCTTTTCATATAATGCAAAGGGTAATGAAAGATCATTAACTGGTAATATGTTCTAACTATTGAGCTTTTAATGGGATGTTTTGGCTAGTCTATATAACTAAAAAATACAACACTTTTTTACCCAAATCATACTCACCCCCTCCATTTTCGGTACATTCATGCATAGCTTGGTTTATATAAAAAAGAAGAACTAAAAACAGATGCACAAAAGAAGCCTAACAAAAACTAACTAAATAACGGCGACAACGTCAATGATGATGACTACCGCGAAGAATAAAAGTGGATCAAAAACCCCACCGAAAAAAATATGGAAACCCGACTAAAATGTAGTATGAGCTTTGTAGTCTAGTATAATAGAGGTAACTGTTGTTTTGGCACAGTGGGTTTTTTGACTTTTGTTTAAAGTGCACACAAAAAAACATACAATTAAAAAAAAAACATTTATTTGTTTCAGTTTTTGTTTATTTATTTGATATAAATACAGTGAGGCCTCGTTTAATCGTGATTCGATTAACTGGTAGCATCAATCATCCGGTGAAGAAGTCATAAGAACAGTTTTTTGTTTCGATTTTAATTATAAGCACATTTTTTCCGATTTATTTTGAATAATCAAACACAATTGTTGAGTTCTAGTTAGAGTTTCCAAAAAACTGGGGTTTTCAGAAAACCGGCATTTCGGGTTATTATTTAAAGCCGTATTTTACAAAAACCAACTGTCGGGTTTTTTTAAGTAAAAAGCCGGCATTAGCCGACCTTTCGGTTTTAGCCTTTTGCCTAAGAATGGACATTTTTATTGGAGTTAGAAGAAAAGTAGTATATCCCTTGAATAGGCTCTAAATTTTTCACCGAATGGAACGTCTTTAATCCAACCGATGGATCAGGTTCCAATATGGAGATTTCTATGCAATTATCGAAAAACTTTAGTGAAAAAACTAATCACATCAAACTATATTAAAAAATGTGTGGGAAAATTTGCTCTGTCCAGATAATAAAGGTAAGTAGTCAGTTATCCGAAATTGAATAAAATGGATTTAATTAAAAATCGATTATGTTATAATAAATATAGCGAACGATTTTACCACTAAGTATAAGAACGAGGGCAGTTCGGAAAGTTCTTAGCCTATCAATGAAAGAGAATAGTTAGTTTTTCAAAAATATTTTTATTTTTCAATATAATCTCCTGAAACTTCAATACACTTAGTCCAACGCTTATCTAGCAATTCTATCCCTTGATTAAAATAGTTTTCCTCAAGGTCTTCAAAATAGTGGTTTACAACTGTAATTGCATCTTCATTTGAGGTAAAACGCTTGCCAGCAAGGATTTTTTTAGATTTGAGAACAGGTAAAAGTCACTGGGAGCTAAATCAGGAGAATAAGGTCAAGCAACTCGTACTTTAATTCGTTGATTTTAGCCATTGTTAAAACACTCTTGTGCGCTGGTGCGTTGTCTTGATGAAAAATAATTTTTTTGTGTTGTAAGCCAGGACGTTTTTCTCGAATTTGTACATTTAATTGCTTAAAATCCACTTAATTTCGCTGAAAACGATCCAAACAAGCTTGCGAAATGTTCATTCTTATGCGTCTATGGTCGACTGTTAACAAGTCCGGCACCCATCTTGCAGAAAGCTTTTTCATCTGTAGTTCTTCATGCAAAATTAAATGGACTCGATCATTTGAGATGTCCATGATATTAGCTATTTCACGCACTTTTATTCGTCGATTATTTAATACCATATCATGCACTTTGGCTACAATTTCTGTTGTTGTTTTTGGACGTCCACTACGTGGTTCATCTTCAATGCTTGTACGACCACGTTTAAATTCAGCAAGCCAATTTTTTACTGTTGCATATGAAGGAGCACTTTCATCTAACACATTCACCATATCATTATGAATTTCTTGTCCCGATAAACCTTTTTTATGTAAATATTTAATGACACCACGCATTTCTTATTATTCCATTGTAAAAAAATCGCGGATGCGTCTTTTGTGAACACCTGTTTCTATATGAAGGAGTTGCCAGATCGAAACAAAATTTAACATGTGTTCATATACCGCGCTTTTTGTGCTAGGCTAAGAAGTTTCCGAACCGCCCTCGTATATAGAAACTTGGCCCAGCTGTGATGAAATTATTTCTCCATCTGCTGTTTTGTGAGATGAAGAAAAAACGGTAGGACAAATCCCTCTGATGAAGCTAAGGGAGAAAATGGTTCGGACGAATCTAATGAAAATGATTTACTTGTTACAAACGTATCTTTAAAAGAAGCAATATATGCTTTCAGTAAATTGCTGGACTTCTTGAAGAGCCCTGGCTCTTCCGGCATTTCAGAACAAAATAAAAACAAAGAAAAGCTTTTAAACGAAAATACGAAATTGAAAAAAAGGAGACAAGCTACTTCCCTCGTCGTTACATGAAATGCAACACTGCTCCCATCAAATACTCTTTGTTAATAGACACCGTCAAATTTTGAGACAGTTCCGTCATTTAGTTTGCGTTTAACAGCTGTTAAAATATACAACCTCGTGGATTTTGTCAAAAATGAAAAAAGTGAATTTTGCGCTAAAAAAACGGTCAACCAAACCAAGGTAAAGCTTGATAAATAGTATGGGGAATCTGCTCCATCGATTTCAATGGTAAAAATGTGGTTTACTGACTTTCGTTGTGGTCTCACAAGTACAAATGACGCTGAATGTTCTGGACAGCCAATTGAGGTCAATACACCCGAAAATGTCGAAAAAATTCACGATATAATTTCTACCGTTCGAAGAGTAAAAGTACGTTAGATTGTTGATGCCATAAGTATTTCATATGACAGTGTGGTTTCGATTTTAAATGATGAGTTGGGTTTAAGAAAGCTGTCTGCAAGATGCCTGCCGCGTTTGCTCTCAATAAACGTAATCGTGCGAAAACTTCAAAGAATTGTTTGGAGTTGTTTAACCGTAATTCGAATGAGTTTTTGCGGCGTTTTGTAACTGTGGATGTAACATGGGTCCATTACAACACTCCGGTTTACCCAGTTTTTCCGGGTAAACCGGCTCCGAAGAAGGCCAAGGTGACTTTGTCGGCCAATAAGGTGATGGCAACTTTTTTTTGGGATGTACGAAAGATAATCTACATCGTTTACCTTCAAAAGGGAAGAACAATAAACAGCGAATATTATGCCAACTTATTGGACCGATTCAACGAGGATTTAAAGAAACAACGAAAATTGGAGAAACGTTGGACTTCGTGTATTGAGCTAAAAGTATATTAGCCGTGTTTTTTTCAGGTTACTAAACAAGCATTTGTATGGAAGTTACTCGGTAAGCAAGCGAGTTGGCTGCTACTCGGTAACGAAACGAGTTAGAGTTATCTGACTTATTTTTTTTAACGAAAAAAAAGTATTATGACACACCCGGATTGTTTAACAAAATCAAAAACATATGTTTTTTTTTATTGATACAGAAAGAAAATAGAAGAAGCGCGATAAAACTATTTCCATAAATTGTATTGAGTATCGCGAATGAGCTGAAGATGATGAGCTGGAAGAGAATATGTATAATGTCTTCAAGAAGGTCACAGTCGTTGTTGTAGCACATTTGTGAAAATAACTCCAGTATCTGCATCAAATACTCAGTGTTAAAACAAATATTATCGTAAGCCAGCTACTAAGTTCGCCTTTTAATGTAAAGAAAACTCAAACTTTACCAATAAAGTTCTGTGAAATTTCGCTAAAAATTGAAAATGGAAATGACAACCCCACATTTATGAGTCATATCCTAAGCGATAACATGTCTACGTTTTTCACGATCATAGTACCAGGCTTTAAAAACATATAAAATAATTATGGTTTTAACTTGTCCTTTTCTGGAGTTCATGTTTAATGCTGTACTGAACGAAAAAAAATTTGTCAATAAAGTGTTTACAAAACAAGAAACTATACGAAGTAACAAAATTGGATTTTCACAATTTGCTGTGCCTCTTTTTGTTTGTAAACAAACTTTTTTGGGCTTATGCTGCCATCTGATTTAAAATGTTGTTGAATGTTGCCAGAATGTCATATTGCTAACTAAGCTAGTTACCTGAAAAGAACGCGGCTATTATGTTAAAATATTTTTTTCTTTTGTTAAAAAAAAAACAAAACAAGAAATACAATTTTTAAACAAACTGGAACAAGGTGAATTTCATGATTATTGATTTTTTTCTAATTTATCAACTCCTTTAATTTTTAAGGTAATTTATTCGGATGAGAAAAAATTCAATCTTGACGTTCAATTGTTATTGGAGAGATCTACGGAAGGCACCACGATATTTCACAAAACGAAATTTCGATGGCAATTCCTTAATGGTCTGGGGAGCATTTTGTAGTGACGGTATGCTTGATTTGGCATTTTCTAGTCGTCGGATGAATTCAATGGAGTACTTGGAAGTCTTGGAAGCTAAATTATTGCCATTTTGGGAAAGCAGCAACAATGAAGCGTTCATTTTTCAGCAGGACAACACGTCAGTTCATAAAAGTCGACAGACTTAAGAATGGTTGCAATCAAGAAATATTCAAACTATGAACTGTCTCGCATGTTCTCCTGACCAGAACCCAATCGAGAATATATGGGGAATCTTGGTCCGTCGTGTCTATGTAAAAAACCGCCAATACCAAACTGTATTTGACCTCAAAGAAGTGGTTATCTTTGAAAGGCGGTCAATCGATGAAGATTGGCGAACTAAATTTGATAGACAGTATGAACGATAGAATTTTTAATCTTATTCAAATTATGGGAGGCCCTACCCATTATTAATTGATGTTATTTTATTTTATTTAAGTTTTTAAAAATAAATTTATCTAATTTTGTAAAAGTGCGTCTATAGTTATGAAACATCAATAAGTTTGAAACTGCAGAATTAAACGAAAACCATAAAGAGTATATGTGACGCGCAGAATAGAAAGGGACCTAAGGTTAAAAACCAGTTTTGTTCAGGAGAGCTATTTTATTTGCGCTTAGAATCGTCGACTTCACTTTCATAAAACGCGCATATCTCTGGGAGGGAACACTTTTGGGGCATGGGATCGGTCTCATTCGATGCTGAGATGTTGTCCACATCAATAAAAGAAAATGAAAATTGATTTTTTAACCCTCAGGTCTCTTTCTCTATGCGCTGTCACATATACATTATTTTTGTTGAATAAATGTGTTTTTGATCATTTTATTGTGTATGATAACTTAATGGGTCTAATTTTGTTGTCAACTAACATACCAACTGAATCAAAGATGCGTCTATCGTTATAAAGAGCAGTGTATAAAAAAAACACTCTAAATTGTTACCTTATCAACCGGGAAAATCGATTATCCAGAAGGCTTCCAGTCCCGACCATCGCAGAAAAGCGAGGGCTCACTGTAACATTTATTTTTCCTAATGTTCCTTAAGTTTTTTAATGATCAAAATCATAAAATGCTAAAATACACTTACTATAAACATACGTACTTTACATATATGTTCACCTAGTCTACAAAACAACATGACCTAGGTCACAGGTTTTATAAGTGGTCGGGTTATAAACAAAAAAACCATACTGCTCTATTGACGTAACTTTAAGCCATGTGCACCACAGACCAAATCTAATCTCGGTTAGCTTTAGTTTATTTTTTTTTATTTTTTTTTTGTATTTGTTTGGGTATTTTTCCGTGTTTTATTATTACCTGATAAAGTTTATTTTTTGTTCTTTGTCGGTTTTAGTATATTTCCCTTTATTTATGTGCTATGACTTTTTGTCATTCAAACAAAACAGACAGACAGTTTTTGAGAATTGTTTTCTACGAGTATAAACCTGCAAGAGGAAGAGTGCATACCTCCGTCTATACAAATACTCCTATCCCCATTCGGGTATATTCTTATGTAGAACATTTTAGTATTTGTTTTATAACTTGGAATATTTCAGGTGTTAAATAAATATATTTATTTGCAGAGAGACTCTCCTCTGTATTCTCTAAGATGTGACTACGACACTGGGGGAAGTATAAAAATAATTTTTTTTATTATTTTATCTTTAATGTTTTTAATTTTTTCAAAATATTTCAGTGCATATTATTCTTTTGAAAGAATTGTCAACTTCTTTTTAAGTTGACAGTTACTAGGCAAAGTCAAAAAATGTGTCAATAAAGAAATTCACAATTATAAAAAGCAAACCTGCTTAAAGAAATGAAGCTTATACAATTGGAGTTTTATCCATTTGGAGTGCGCGCGTATTTTTAAAGCAACTTAGAACGTACGTGATGATTTGCAATTTTGCCAACAAAAAATTGTGAATCAGTATACATTTCATACGCAAACTTGATAAATATCCACATTGATAACATTCTTAAATTGAAAATACGTTAAGAGGGTAACTTTTTTATTGCGTAAAAGTCTAGTATTGAAATTCAAAAAGAAAACAAGAAGTTAGCTTTAGTTGCGTCACAAACGCTTAACAGCGGTTCAACCACAGAAGGTAAAAAAATGTTTTCAAATTAGTAAAGATTTTTATAGAAACGTTTAATCAAAAAGAAATCACAATCGAGTCTTAATAAGACTTTCTGTTTTTAGCAATAAGCCTCGAGTACACATTACATTAGTTGAAATTCAGTTGTGCCTTAACACATTCCATTGCAAGATCATTATTTTTGTTCTCGTAATGAAATTTCTTAATATCTTAAATATCTTACATGTACTGATTAAAAAGCAGTTCTTTCATTATTTTAAAATTTATTTCTAAAACGGTTACGAAATTAATTTTACTGTTCAAAGATCAAATTTGTTGTCATCACCGATTTCTAATGTTTTAGTAGCACTCAACATTTTGAAACTAAGGTAGCTAAAACAATAAGATCAAAATATTTTATTTATTTTTTAGAAAAAAATTATTTTTTAAAATTCGTGTAGAAGGCACGCCAGTTTTCAATTTAGACGAAATTGGCTACACCCTCTATGTTTCAATAGAGCCTGAATGGCAAGAATTTTGTCGCTCGAAGCCACTTATTTACTTTGACGTTGCTCTGGTATCCAAAAGGCGATACAAGTCTTCTGCTGTATAATATCATGTAGTCGACCATGCCCGACATTAGTCCTGGTTCAGGTTTTGCATATCCTTCACCCCACTGTGCTACAAAGTATAATGGAAATAGACCCTCTTGTTAGGTATGGACTCCAATGGACTAAGAATGAATCCTTGAGCGATTCCATTGAAAGCTGTTCCTCCGTCATTTCGTCTGCCCATTTATTGTTGTTATCAAAGTGCAGGGGGCATTATAAACCGATTTCGATGAAACTTGGCTTGTTTGGCGAATTGTACTGAATTTAGTCCACATCAGTCCATGTTTAAATACGAGTATCATACAAATATTTTCCCTACTTCAGAGCTACAGGTCTTAAAGCCACAAATTACATTCAATTTCGACCAAAATTTCGCATAGAGCTTAACGAGCATCTAAAAACTATGGGAAAGTATGGGACATTAGAATACACAAAGGTCTCTCTAGATTTCATGTCTTATTGTTGTATATCCCATGTATTTAATTCTACAGTGCTCAAAT
This sequence comes from Hydrotaea diabolus, assembly GCA_963513945.1. Lineage (NCBI taxonomy): Eukaryota > Metazoa > Arthropoda > Insecta > Diptera > Muscidae > Hydrotaea > Hydrotaea diabolus. The sequence continues at coordinate 175,708,112 of OY740717.1, forward strand.
TACGCATGGTGCGTAAGGAGCAATGAATTATTTGTTCTGGTGAATTTGGACCAGAAAATCCTCCTCAAAAGATCCCCCCTAAATTAAAGTCCAGCCGCTCTTAAAGTCCACATTAAACCCGAATGTGCTTAAAGTTGTCAATTGTGTTCAAATAGAACGACTTTTCTTCTAATGTCCGGCCACATTGGTCGATCTATCGATATAGCCCCCATACTAATGACCTTTTTGATTTGAAAAGTTGTCTCCCCACAAGGTATAATTTAAATTCGATTCGAAATTTGACATATCGGACTATGTTTCTATATAGCCTCAACTAAACATATCCCCCCCACTGTAGAAGGTATATTGTATGCCCGAGCTTGATTGAACTCCAGAAAGAGACGTGGAGTATTTTAAATAAAAGATTGGAGTAGGGTATTTCATAGCCTATAATGTTTTAGCTTGTTAATTATACAAAATTCCTATAAACAAAAAATTGCTAAATGACACAACAGTCATATCTTTGACCAACTAAGAAAAGGTGTTTTCCGGTATATTTCCTTATATAATTTTTTGAAAATGTTATAAAATTAATGCTTATATCTGTGGTTCATCACATATTGTTTACGAAGAACATGAATGTGTTGAAATTATAGACAGATAAATTTACAATGTGCAAATAAGGCTTACAAGATAACAGTGCATAAAGGTGCCAGTCTTACCGTAGCCTCGTCATACGATTGTAAAAATAAATCGTCGTAGAATCGAACAAAATATGCGAATATGTTTTCAGTTATAAAATATTTAATTCAGCGATAATATCTAAGGGCTAACATCTTAATTTAAATGCAAATATTTGAATGAACCTCTTTATTTCTATGATTGGTTTATAAAAGACAAAAGACAGTAACATAGAAACCGGCAAAGCAAAAAGGGGAAACGTATTCAGAGAAATTTGTAGGCATCTTTAAAATAAGCTTTATTGCGTCATCACATTCGAAATCGCTAATAATATCGAATCAAAATTGAGACTTGATAACTAGAAATGCCAACTTGATGGATTTTCTACTACTTCTACTTCTGACAATTTTTCCAAATTTCTGGTTATATTGGAAAGGTTGATCTTTGTCATTTTATTATGGAACAGAATATCATTCATATGAGTACCTCAACAGGCTCGACAGTGCCTCATCCGAACAACCCAATTTTTCAGTACATTTTCGAGTGTTTTGGGTTGAATCTCTTCAATGGCAACTTCGATTTCATGTTTCAACTTTAATTCTCTCTGGATGCTTTGCGTAATCCAGCTAATAATCCAAATATGTAGCTTAAATCACAGTTCCGAGGCGGCATCACAATTTAGGCGAATTAGGCAAAATACCGATGCTTCGTTGGCTGTGTGACATGTGGCCCCGTCTTGTTGAAACCAAATGTCGTCCAAGTCATTGCTTTTAATTTTGGAAATGAAATTAGTTAAGCATGGTGCGGTAACGATCACCTTGACGGTAACGACGGCTCCTTGCTCATTTTCGAAGAAAAATGGCCCAATGATGCCGCCAGCCTAAAATCCACACCACAAGTTACCCGTTGTAGATGCATTGGCTTCTCCATAGTCACGTGTGGGTTCTCTGAAACCCATATGCGGCAATTTTGCTTATTGTCAAGGCCACCGAGTTGAAAAGGAGCTTCATCTGAAAACACGATTTTGCGGTAAAATTCTTCATCTCCTGCCAAACAATCTTCAGCCCATTGGTCAAGGTTTATCCTTTCCAACAAAACCAGAAATTTTTACAAACTATTAACATTTTTATAGAGCTGATACTTATTTAAAACGTTAAATCGCCCACCCTCTAGTACTGCATTAATTTGATTGCCGGTGCACTAGAAAATTGTAATTTTTTTTTTGAAAAAAAAATATGTATGAAGGCTATAAGTTCGCGAAAGCAAACTGCAGGGGTGCCAATAGTCAGTTCAGGAACTGTTGCTTTTTTCAAGGATATTTCATAAATGGGGGTCTAGTTCATTTACAAATATCGTATGTAGGCTTGGTGCAAAATTTCAAGTCATTATCTTCATTGCTTCAAAAATTATTATTATTGATTTCGAAATACTGTGCAATGGAGGCATGGCCCAGCTTTGTAAGTAGAACTGAAAAAAACTTTATACAGCAGAAATTGATAAAAAAAAGTAAGCTCGACCTTACTCTGCGAGTATAACTAAAAAACTGTATGCAGTAGAAACGGATAAAAGACAGTTTCTTGCTTAAATGCGTTTTTTTATAAGCAGTAGCAGTTTGTAGATATTGATGAAAATCTGTTGAAGAAAAAAAACGCATATAAGAAATTTTTGCATTACACCATGTAATTACAGTAGACGCTCAGAAATAAGAACTTCCAGGAATTAGAGCCAGCATTTTGATGCATTGACAATTCGGAAATTAGAACCATTAGGAAACAACTTTTACAGATTACAAGTTACGCAAAAACTAACTATGATAAGAAACACTGCCATCGCATTCCAGCAGTTGGATAATACCATTTTTCTTTACTTCAATTAATCATTTTAAGTTTGATAAAATGTCTGCCGTAATTCCATTGTTTACTAACGCAAATGAAGTTCTGAATGTCATTAAAGAAACCGTGAATCCAGGTAAAGCACCTGGATATGATCTTATCACGCCCAAAATGATCTTGGAACTTCCCTATATTGCTGTGAGGTTCCTGGCAAAATTATTTAACTCTATTTTGAGACATGGTTACTTTCCTAAAGTGTGGAAAATTTCTCTGATTCAGATGATTTTAAAGCCAGGAAAGGACAAATCAATACCTTCCTCATACAGGCCGATCAGTTTGCTTCCCTGCTTATCCAAACTATTTGAAAAAGTTCTTTTATCGAAAATAAAACCGTTCCTCGTGTCAAATAACATAATACCAGACCATCAGTTTGGATTCCGCGAAGGTCACAGCACTATCGAACAAGTAAACCGTCTGACCCAAGCAATTGAAAAATCATTTGAACGGCGAGAATATTGCTGCGCCGTATTCCTGGATGTTGCTCAAGCATTTGACAAAGTCTGGCACTTTGGCTTGACCTACAAAATTTGCAAATACTTACCGGCAAATACGCATCGAATTCTCGAGTCTTACTTAAAAAACCGCAGATTCAGAGTCAAATGTGGACAACACGTCACCGATGACCGCGAAATACTAGCAGGTGTTCCCCAGGGAAGCGTCATGGGGCCTATCCTTTACCTTCTGTTTACCGCAGATATCCCTACCAGCCCAAACGTGCTAACATCTACTTTTGCCGATGATACCGCTATGATGGACACACATAAAAATCAGGATATTGCATCTATGAATCTAGGTGTGGAGAATAAAAGTCAATGAGGCTAAATGCTCACAGGTAACTTTCACACTGAATTTTAGCACTTGTCCGACATTGAAACTAAACAATATCCCCTTTTCTCAATCTGATCATGTTTCATAGCTTGGAATCCACCTGGATCGCCGACTCACCTGGAGAAGTCATATCGAAGCCAAGAAAACTCAACTGAAACTTAAGGTCCATCAACTTCACTGGCTCCTAAACGTGAACAAAACTAAGCCTTGAATATAAGGTCCTGCTATACCACAGTGCAATCAAACCTATCTGGTTATACGGTGCCCAGCTATGGGGCAATGCAAGCTCGACAAAATCCAAAGAGTCCAATCGAAGACATTGCGGCTTATTACCGGTGCCCCTTGGTATATGAGGAATGAAAACATCCACCGAGACTTAAAAATACCTCTTGTCAAAGAGGCAATTCAAAATATCAATATAAAGCACAAAGAGAAGCTCCAACGTCATGATAACATACTTGCTAGACAATTATTGTGCAGTCCAAGCTCTTTAAGACTTCGGAGAAACGAACGCCGTGTTTTCTAATCTGCACTTGTGTTTCATCCGTAACAGTAATCGCGAACACACGCGCCCTAAAGACTGTGTAGAATTCTTTTTTCTACGTCACGTGGCTTAAATGCTCTTATACGTGATCTTTAAAACAGTCAATATCAATCGCGGACGAACACTCAAAAAAGACTGTGTAGAATCCTTTATTCTACGTCACGTGGCTTAAATGCTCTCATACGTGATCCTTAAAACAGTCAACACGAAAAACCAACATAACCTAAATTACGTCGTCCACTCTGCTATTCTAGAGTTATCCGTTATACATACATAACTAGAGTTCTTCACTCTACATAATATCGCGAACACTCTGCAAATGACTGTAAGGGTCCTCTGGCCCTTTATCACGATGTTTAAGCCAAACCAGGTTTAAAATTCTCAGACATGTGATCCATACCAGTTATATACTATTTTGACCAAATTAATTAAAATTCCTGCCAATAAGCAGAGATCCACATTACAAGAAATCCATACTAGGATTCATTATTGAATTATACTTAAGATTCGTATACTTATTGTTAGGCTCCTTTGGAGCAGATTCAATAATTCAAATAAAGCTTATATAAAAAAAAAAGTTTGAAACATTTATGTGATATAATCTGACTGAAATGTTTTTTAAGTTTTCGTTTTTCTTTATAAAATTCTCAAAATTGGACAAAAATAGTTTATTCTCCATATTTTTGTAAAAATAATAAAAAAAACTCCAGGATTTAGAACTTTTCGGAAATTAGAACCACCCGAAAAACGAAGTGGTCCTAATTTGTAAGCGTCTACTGTACTTATAACTGTTTATGATTTCTTATAAGAAAAAATAGCTTTCTTATATCCGTTATCTACTTATGTTATAGCTTTGTTTGATATATTCAGTGCCGATTTTCAATTTATATGAGGATACCAAAGTCTTATTAAAACATTGACCTTTTTGGATACAAACGGAATATGGTCCTTAAAATTTAACTAAGTGTCAAGTATAATCCCTACATATTTAACTTTTTGCTCCCAACGGATTTGGTGGGTATAAATACTTAAACAGTTTTGTGGAAGGTAACCGCGCGAAAAGTATATTGTCTGAATTTTTTCGTTATTTATAATTATTTTCCATTTTTCGAAATAAACTAGCAAGTGCAGTTTTGTGGTAATGTCGGACGCCAGAGTATCCGAACAATGGACTGCTGTGTCGTCGGCAAAAATAGACATTTTGCGGTTGCTAAATTGTGGAATATCAGCCGTATATAGATTGTATAGATAAGGAGATAAACATGATCCTTGTGGGCATCCAGCAGTGATAGGGACAGTCTCAAAACCATTCGATTCTATAAAAACGTTCATTGTTCTGGAACTCAGAAAGCTTTGTATTATTCTAATAAGTCAGGAAATTACTTATAAATGTTACAAATTTCTTATAAGATAAAACGCTTTTTTATATCTGACTCTAATATCCATTATCTACTGTATATGTATATGCGGTTTTTTCTTAAAGGAGATGTTCTTATATCCGTTTTTATATAGGGTGGTTAAATTTTAAGGGCCGATGTTGATTTTGAATAAGACTCAAATTATTTAGGAAATTATTATACTTATACCAAAAATTTGGACCTTCATCCGATGGTCAAAATTTTCGATGACGCTGAGGCATAATTGAGGTTCTATGCCGTTAATGTGCCGAATTATCTCATCCTTTAGCTCTTGAATTTTTGCTGGCTTATCGACGTACACCTTTTCTTTCAAATAACCCCAAAGAAAGAAGTCCAACGGTGTCAAATCACATGGTCTTGGCGGCCAATTAACATCGCCACTACGTGAGATAACACGGCCATTGAATTTGTCGCGCAAAAGAGCCATAGTTTCGTTAGCACTGTTCTGTTGAAACCACATATCGTCCACACCCATATCTTCTAATTCGGGCCTTAAAGAGTTCGTTATCATCTTACGATAGCGACATCATTCATAGTAACCGTTCACAGTAACTGCCTGACTGGCCTCATTTTGGAAAAAATACGGCCCGATGATGCTGCCAGTCCATAAACCGCACCAAACAGTCACTCTCTGTGGGTGCATGGTTTTTTCGACAATCACTTTTGGATTATCATTCGCTTAAATGCGACAGTTCTGCTTATTAACGAATTCACTGAGGTGAAAATGAAATTTTCTTCGAAAACTGATCATCCACTGTTGCCCGAAGCCTGAATAACTTTAACGCCTTGCTCGCTTGTGTAACCTTCTATGGTTCAAATTGAGTTAGTCTGAAATTGAGGGATATCAAATGAAATGCAGAAAAAAACTTGACGTTTAGGCGTGGTTCACATTCAACATCGGCCCTTAAAATTTAACCACCCTATATTTTTTATTTTTTACAATTTAAATTGTAATAAATTAAGTTAAATGTCACTAGAATCTAAGGCTATACTCCAACTCTTATATTCGCTGCTAAATGTAATGGAACCATATGGAGTGTCGGTATTCATATTAAATTGTACAACTCCATGTGGATGGTTTAAGAACAAGAAACACTTAGAAGTTTCTAAATACTCGTATTTATAAATTCCAAATTATTAAAATTCTGAATTTGGATTTGTCTAGGGGCGCCATGACAAATTGCCTGGTGACCTTGCGCCGGCCCTGGCTGTATGATATAAGAATACATACACACTCATCTATTCGGATGTTTTGAGACCTGTTTAGAGATTCTTTTAATCAGAAGTTTAAAGTCGAAACATCGACAGTTTTGCTTTGCGTAACTCATTAGCAACTCTTTATCTAATTTATAAACATACATACATGCGTATGTACAACAAACATGGTATATACAGAGATACATACATATGTACAAATAAAGGTTTGTGGATATTTACAAATATCCATAGGGTAAACACTACGAGTTCATGCTGGTGGTTTCTATGTTTTGGCGTTGTATTTTCCTCGTTTTACAAATAAAAGTATTACAATAACGTTTTGGAGCCAGTTCGATTTCAGCCTGAAAGGTTAATGACCCCAAAAATCCAGACAATACCAACGCTCTAAAGGTGTTAATTAAGCCATGAGCAGTAGTTGGATGATGATGTGCGAGTGTATGTTTGAGTTCACATTTTCTTTGTATGTATTTGCATTTCTAATTAAAATTTCAAAATCAATACACAAGAAAAAGAAAACACAAAAAAAAGAAAAAGAAACCGAAACCGAATACAAAATCTGAGTAAAAAAAGTGAATTTTACCATAGAAGCAAAAAAAAACCTAACGTTGAGGAAAAGTTGTTGTTGTAATGTAAAAATGATTTCGACAAAAACTGTCTTTCGTCATTTTCCTTATGACTACAATTTTCACAATATCGCGCGCGCTGAGCAGTGAACGAACCCACTGTACTCTGGGCACAGTGGGCTCGGTACCGTGAGGAGTGAGGTACCTCAAGAGTTCAGTAAATGGAACAGAAGATTGAAGAGAACTTGATTGAATGGGGTGTACTCGTATATGTATGTAAGTGTGGTTGCGTGTAATATTCATAGAGCGATAGCTATAGCTACAAAGTACAGCAACAACAGCAACATCAAAAATAGATATAATTGTAAGCTATGACAACAGCGGCAGCACCAACAACAAAATAGGAGCAGCAACTAATCAATGCTTTTGCTCGCCGTTGTTTTTGTTTTTTTTTGCCTTTTTTCGTTCAAAGAAAGAAGAGCAGAGGCTACAAAACAGCGAACGTAAACGTCAACGGTTTGACAACGTTTTTTTTTATTTGGTATTGTTTTGTTTCGCTATTTTTTGTTGTTGCTTTTTTGTAACAAGCTCTCAATGAAAACAATTGGAAAGAAATAACTATGTATGTACATAAGTGAAAAAGTTTGCTCTTACCGAAACTTTGACACCTTGCAGCTATGTTAGACCTTCTGCAAGGTTTAAGGGTTAGGAAATTAACGAAACAGTTTGTCCAAATCAAAAAAGTGGACATACTAAGTTCGGCTGGACTAAAGCTTTATCATGGATTAATGGTTCAATATGAACATTTCGTCAAGAGTGCGTAACAACGGCCTCTTTTCTATTAGGGTGTGCTACTTTCCATGCCAGAATCATACCCAGTAAACCAAATTTTGCCGACAATGTCTGATATCAGACAATTCTGAACAATATCTGAACTCTATCGAAAGTTCTTACCGAAATCGTTACATATTCTGTTGGATTTGTCTGAGGTTTTTTTTATTTATTGTGTTAGGAAATATCTGAACGAATTCGGCCTGAATTCTGTTAGACTTGCCTGTGGGTTTTTTTTTTACAATTTTTTGTTCAGACTTCTCTTATCGAACTCGCAACGAACTCTGAACTATTTATCTGAGGTAGTCTATTCGTTTAAAATTTTTGTTTTTTGCTTCATATTTTACAGTGGTTGTTCTTGACTGTTTGTCTGAGGTATTTTTATATTTCAAATTCAAATTCTAAACGTTTGGTTAGCTTAGCTGTGCGAGGGATTTTTATTGTGTTCGGAGGAAAACTCTGCTGCCGGCAGTTCTCGTTAAATACAAAACTAGTTGCCCTTAACATAGTTACAGCACAACTATTGCTTGCGAAGCTGTAGACACCCCTGTTTGTAACTAAAAGTCTTTCCGAACGCTTTTCGAAAATGTTTTACACTTTTTTTGTAGAACAAAAATATTTTCTTCTTTTCGATTGTTTACATTCAGAATTTACCATGACATAAGCTCAGAATTCGGTTCGTAATGTCGGTAAAAACATCAGAATTTAATAAGACTTAATGCCAGAATTCTGACCGAAGTCCTTAAGAATTAGTTCAGAATTCGATACTACAAATCGAAATTTCCTTCCGAATTTCCCAAGACTACAGTTCAGAATTTGGTCAGAAATCGGTTCGAAATGTCTGCAAAAATATCAGAATTCCCTCAGAGAAGTAGTTCAGAATTCGTGTCAACCCTCTCATATGTTTTTTGTTACGAACTCGGTAAGAATTCTGATCCGAAATCGGAACATTTTGTCGATTGTCGTACAGAATTCTGACCGAATTCTGAAGGTTTGGTTTCCTGGGTACATGCCAACTTATATCGTCTTACGGCATAAGTTAACGAGAGCTGCATGGACGTTATCACGCCCTTTAGTCCAATTATAGCACAACATTATCTATGATTAGATGCTGATAATTGATTTTATTCTGTTAACATTTTATAAGGATCGGTCCATCTCTAAAAATGATAATTTTTAATGGGAGCATGGTGCCGTGGGTGTACTCGTATTAGTTCCAATTTCGATTAAATTTAATACGTATAGCACATAATAATGAACCAGCAAACAATTATACAAAAATTGTAAAATATAGTAGGCCGGTTTTTTTTATATAATCCCCAAACAAATGGTCATATGGATATTTAGTACCAAACGAAATTTTCTTACGAAGCCAAAAATTTAATTATTTTTGGCTGGATCCATTGATCCAAGGGAGACAAAACCGCCATTATAAATTAAGTTGGCCACCCATTTAGACAAAAGACCCCAGGGCCGAATCCCGGCAAAGCAAAAGCAAAGAAATTACCTTTAATTTACGTGTCTATGCATATTAAGCATTATTGGGAGTGCTACATATGCTTGGATACCCATTGCAAAATCATTCGAACTATTTTACTGCGCTCACTTTTTGACTCCTGCAAAGTAGCACATGGAGCACTTCAGGGGGGGGTATATACTTAGTAGGGACATAAATACTGTTACAACATTGAACACACCCATTTCAATAGTAGAACTGAACATACCCCGTTAGTGTCACATGGGTTTTGAAAGCTAACCTCAATAGCGTTAGTCTGTAATGGGATTTTAAAATTGTTTCAACTTTCATCATGGAGTGGTCAAATAATGAGAACCGTATTGCTGTAATAGCGCGTTTCAAGTGTGAAATGAAAACAAGCGATATTTTCAAAACGCTCCGGCCACTAGGGATTAGCCGCATGTTCGTCTACCGATGCATACAACTGTTTGAGGAGACTGGAGATGTAAATGACCGCCACAGGTCGGGCCGCCTACGCTCGAACACCGCATGTCATCAAAGCCGCTAAATCAAGAATTCACAGAAATCCGCTTCGAAAACAGGAAATCATGGCCCGTGAGATGAATATCACGCAAAAGTCCATGAGTCGAATCATTAAAAAAGACTTGGGACTTGGGGCTTTCAAACAACGTACCGGACATTTGTTGACTGCAGCTTTAAAAAAAAAAGGATTGAAAAATGCAAACGTCTTTTGGTGAAGCACGCTGATGACTTGCACAGAAAAATTTTGTTCACCGCTGAAAATTTTTTTACCGTTCAGCAAAAATTTAAGAAGCAAAACGATAGAGTGTATGCGCAGACATCGGCCAAAGTTTACCAAGAAACCGTTTTGGAAGCTGTTGTGAAGCCTCTTAACAATTCCCTGTTCGAAAACCAGCCATGGACTTTCCAGCAGGATTCTGCGCCGGCCCATATGACTAAAAAGTCCCAGGCCTGGCTTATAAACAATTTGCCAGCGTTCATTTCCAGGCGGTGCAGATTTGAACCCGTTGGATTACAAAATGTGGACGGTTTGAGAGGACAAGGTTTGTCACAAAAGATACCCCAACATTGGATCTCTTAAGACTGCTTTGGTTCGAGCTGTGGCCAATTTTCCAATGGGCGAGGTTCTTGCAGCTATTGACGTTTGACCAGTGCCACTTAACAAGGAAAAAGGCGGACATTTCGAATAAGTAGATTCTATTTGGATACAAGATACATCAATAAATATAATAAAAAATATTTGGTCCAAAAACATTCAGTTCTTTTTATTTTACAGCATAAAACGTGTGTAACAGTATTTATGTCCCTACTAAGTATTATCGCCACTCCTATTGGTTTCTACAATACACAGTATCCTAATGATCCTAACTTAGGAGGGATTTAAATCAGACTACACTTCTAAGGAGGATAATCCAAATACTCTTTAAGGTTGAACGATTGGGCTCTACCAAATGGTCTTAGCTCGAACCCGGACAAAACAGAAATTGTCCTGTTTACAAGAAACAAGAAAATTAGTCATTGCGATGACTCAGTTTTTCTTAAAAAGACAATTTCAATATCCGATAATGTCAAGTACTTTGAAGTGAACTTGGAGGGAAAACTAAGATAAAGGTGTGCCATACAAAAACAAGCGAACATGGCTTATAGATGTTGGCCACAATGTAAAAGAGCTATAGGCTCAAAATGGGTACTCAATCCAAAGATGATACAGTAGCTCTACAAAAGAAGAGCTGTTACCTACGAAAGTATCATGATGTGCATCGATGGAAAAGAAGGCAACATTAAAATATTACTTTAACTTAAAAAATATTTATTAATCAGCTTTATCTTAAAGATGCTTAACACTTGAAAACCCGAATTGATTTTTTTATGACCCAATTAACCAATTTGATGCATAAAATAGTTTTACTTGTGCATACAAACTTGATTAAAATCAAAAGTAAAACCCAAGTTTTAAAACAACCTGCTCATAATTCCAATAATAGAATAAATATTTTAAAATCGTTAAATAAAAAAAAAATTATTTCGGTCTGATAACCTACTACATAAAATAGAAAAACAGTTGGTCTATTTAAAAAAAGGGCGTGGTCATGACAACCTAATCAAGGGATTATTTATAGCCAATAATCTATAACAGCAAACCAATACATGTACAAATTTAGTTCCAATAATTATCATAATCAGTAGGGTTTATGGATACTATGTCTTCTCAACTGATACTGTCATTTACCTTTACTGAAAAATGACTTGTTCCCAATCAACATTCGTATATAGCAATAAAATTCATGGATATTATGGCAAAAAATTCGGTTGCGGCAACAAATCTGTTCTCTGTGAGTAGGGAAAATGCAGGGACTGAGACATTATAGAAATAGTGCTTTTTTCCTCCTACCAGACCAAACCACAGTCTTACAGGCGGAAGTCTGAAAAACTACAGAATTTCTGAACTGGCTCAGCTCTATCACAAGGCTAACAGATTTACACATAGAGAAAAAATTAGTTGGAATTCGGTTATATCTAAACTTTTATCATAACCAAAAGCAAAAATTGTTATATTATTAAATGTGACAAATTTATTTATTACTTTCAATCTAATGTGCTTAGCCCTTTCAACTTGTATGTACTTAATTCTAATATAACATATTGTTTACTGCTTTGAGCAAATCTTTTAATCTTATTTATTCAGTAAAAATCTTCTATTATCTTTTTCTCCTTTTCTACGACATGGCCCTCCCTATGCTTAAGTACTTAAAGTATACACCACACGCAGAAAAAAAAGTATGGTTGTGGTGACAATATTCGAAGAGGATAATACTATTGTTGAGTATATGGTTGTGGTACAACAATATCATGATCCTCACAACAATAGTATGATTCAAATACAACCATACTATGATCCTCACAACAATAGTATGATTCACACATAACCATACTATGATCCCTACAACCATACTATGGTCTCCACAACCATAGTATGATCCTCACAACCATAGTATGTTTCACATACAACCATAGTATGATCCTTACAACCATAGTATGATTCACACGCAACCATGTTATGATCCCTACAACCATGGTATGATCAAACGCAATTATACTATGATCTCCAATATAATTTATTAGAATTTGTTTAAGTTGTCGACAATAGATTTGAATTAGAAAATTATTCAAAAAAAACATTAAATTCAAAATAATAGTAGTGATTTATTTCACAGTAGAAAAAATAAGTGTAAATAAATGTAAGCGTTTTTTTAAAAAAAATTCAGTTAAACAAAGCCAAAGCAGCTTGTTTAAAAAATTTTAATTTCGATAAAAAGTACTATTATTGCATGAGATCCGTACCAACAACATTTGTTCTTAAAAGCACATTTAAAGGAAGAAAAATTACAATCATACAGTATGATTGCCGTAAACATATTATTGTTAACATAAAACGCAAAACACAATACTTTTGTCGCACCAACCATATTTATATTGTTGCTATAACCATATTTTTCTTTTTAAATTTGGCAATAATACTTTTGTTACATTTCTACAATATTAATGTTGCAGCAATTATACTATTGTCAAAACTAAATTCAGTTAACAATGCTATAGTTGCGACGAACATACTTTTATTGCGGAGAACATACTTTTATTGCTGTGACCATGTAGTAACCATGTTTTTTCTCTGCGTGCATGTAAGGATAGAGTTTTTTGCCTCTACTGAAAATTTAATATTTTCGTCAAAAAAGTGCGGGTTGTGGTCTTTTATATCCAACAGTTCTTTTCTAGAGGTTCGGATTCTTCGTATTTTCTACCGATTTTTTAGTTACAATTACTGAACCTAACAAAGCACCAACTAACATTCGGTTGTACTCATGGCATACTCGAGCTGCATGCAATCAATCATTTGGTTGCCAAAAAATTCCGTTGTGGCAACGAATCTGTTCTTTGTGTATTACTCTTACTCTACAGGGCGTGCGTGGAGGTGGACTAAAAGTTAGAGCATTACCTCTGCCACTTTTATAGTGCGAACCGTTTTTCAACCTACATTTTCTTTGCAAGCTTCACCTTTACCTCTGTAAAATTCCCCTAAATTTAATGCAAAATAGACCACAGTGCAATACTTAAATAATAGAGCTGCTGGCCATGGTCAATAGGCAACTGGTATAACTTCACAATATTGTCATCAAAATTAAAAATTTATAAATTTTACAGAAAACGATTGACTATGTGCTTAATAAACCATTAGTTTTGAAAGTTTGATTTTAAACGAACTCGTTTAAAATATTTCTCAAATGTCTAAAAAAATCTTAAAAACGGTCGACAATGATCTGATGCTATCGCCCTAAGAACTGCTTCAAAATCGCCTTATAAAGCAAGCAAAGCCAATCAAACACGTCTATTGTTTCGTGTCGCAGCCGCTTCATATATTCTGAGTTGGGGTCTAATGGAGTTATTTCGGTGCATTACAACCATTTGCCCTAAACCACAGAGCGGCGTAGGGTATAAAATAAAAGTATTATTACAACAATAAAACACCAAACAGCTAGACTGTCAGTCATAGCTGACTAACAGCAGAACCTAAATACAATTTACTACTCGTATTAGCGCTGAAAAAAACAACAACAGCAACAAAAAGCCACGGGAGCAAAATACAAATGCGTTTATAAGTCAGTACTTATGTACATATCTACAAAGGTTTTTTTTTATTTATATTTGTTTTCTATATAAAATTACGCTGGTATGCACATATGTACGAGTACGAGTATATGGAAGTATATACTATTGTACAATAATACAAAAAAAACGAAAGAAACGTCAACAATAACCAGCAAAAATGACAATAAATGACAACAAAAAGAGAAAAAGATATTCATTTACAAAAAAGACGAGAAAAAAAAACAAAACGAAAAGAAATTAAATGAAATGAAAAAAAACCTTAACACGCGAGGGTGATATGGAAAATTGGGTGAAATGCAGCGGCCTGTAGCGTAGAGAAATGTCACGTAGCATAAAGGTAATCGACGTTTTTGACATACAAAACATGCGCAAGTATGTATGGTACAGTGGGTCACAATATTATTATTGGATGAAAAGAAATGAAAGTAAAACTATCGCTAGTTTCAGAACTAAAGTTTTTTGTATTGCTGTCACGACGACCGAATAATTTACGAACTACATACATACGAGAACTGTGAAGTTCGAGCAAAATGATTGAGCTTCACTTTTGGATTTTCGACGATGTTGAAAAAAAGTGTTTGAAAAAATTGATCGAGCGTCACTTTTAATTTTCAACGATGTTGAAAAAAAGTGTCCGAAGAACCAAACCTTTCGACTTATCATTGTGAAAAGAGAACAGATTCGTTGCCACAACCGATTTGTTTGCCAACCGCAGGTTGCATGTGCCTCGCGTATTCCATCAGTACAACCAGAAGTTAGTTGCTCCTCTTTAGTTTTCAGTAATTGGAACTAAAATATCTGTTAAATGTATCCGAACATTCATAAAGATTTTTTTGATCTAAAAATATTCATATCGCACTTGTTTAACGCAAAAATTTAAAACGTTCATCATAGGTAAAAAAACTGGTTGCTTAAGCACATGAAGTACCCAAAAAAATAAATGGAAGTGATAATGCAAGATTTTTACTAATAAACCATTGAACTAATCGATTGACTTAAGTTCGGTAATAATCGAATTTCATTAGTTAAATAATGCCTATTTAAACCAAAAAAAAATTACATTAAACAACCAGTTTTTGGTTATGATAAAATTTTAGTTCTCATTAGTAACATTTGGTCGCAATAAAAAATTATTTGCAAAACTATTGGTTGCCACAACTACTAAATTCCTTTTCCGCGATTCGCTGTTATGACCGCTATATTAGTTGTGTGTATAATACAATAAACATATTTACTCGTATTGTATGTTGAACCGAATATCTTTTACGATTTTAAAAATATGACGATTGAAACCGAAATTCTTCTTTTGCAACGGAATTATTGCAGCTACAACGGACTTCCAAAAAAAATTTTTGGTAAGTATAGAAATTAGTGGATAGTTTCGATTTTTTGATCGATTTTTTAATAGCTTTTGGCATTGGGCAGGTCACAGAAAGGCCACCTGTGCCTGTACACTATCGATATTGTGCCATCGGGTTTTCGATAGCTTTTGGCATGAGAAAAAAAGACCCACTACGACATACCAAAAAAAAAACTTTTTTCAGGAGCCCAAATTTCTTGTTTGACTTTTTCTCAACTTTTCTTTTAAGGTGTTTTTTAGTAGGTAATAAAAAATATGTTTTCTTAAATATATCCTTTCCAAGGTGACATAAAAAAATACATGGCCACATAAAATATAACATATAAGCGCGTGAGAATAAAAATACGATCGCTAAATCGATCCATCCTAGTGTACGAACACAGGTGGCATTCCTGTGACCTGCCAAACGACTTGGTCATGCATCTGTAACCGATCTAATTAAAAGAGACTTTCTCTACCTTAGTATCGATACCTAAAAAAATAAAAATAATACCTTCTTTTATTTTACATTTTAGTCCAATTCTTAAGATGCCGTAATGAAGTAGAATGTTTGAATAGCTTGGTCAAAAGCTTTGAAAGTCTTTGAAAAGTGGCCCTTATTCATATATATTTTTGGGAATCTGAGCAGATTTAAAAATTTTGTTTTGCGATACTGCTGCGAAATCGATACTGTTCGTTCGATTACAATACCCTACACTAGACTACAGCTGAGCGATTTAAGGGGCGTATGAGTTATTTTCCCCTTAAAAAATACCATGAATGTCATGCCAAAAACGATAAATTGTACAAGATGGGCGATATGAACTTATTCCAGAAATCGAAAAACATAGATGAGTAAAAATTATTTTGGGATTGCTTTTTTCGGAGTTTAAAGTGTGCGAATAAAGTGTTGTCTGTGAATCGTTTTGACTTTCTAGCGTTTTTGCGATTGTCTACAAACGATCGAGGAAAAAGTAAACCCCGAAAATTTATGCGTTACTGAAGTATGTTTTTCTACATTATTGCAAAGAAGAAGCACATCGTCTATTTTGTACAATTAATCGCCTTGGTGTCGTGCAATTGGTGTATCATTTTTTTTTGGTGAACCGAACCAATTTTTTAATTTTTTTGTGGTTTATGAGTTGGTTCAACAGTTTAACTTCTAAAAGGTTTTTGTTTGCCATTCGGATCACAGGTCCGGTTCAGAACAGGTTAGTGTCTGGTTTACATCCCTTTTAGTGATGGGTTTGCAAATAGGGTTGTGACGAAAGTCGTTTAGCGAAAGCGATTATGGAAATAAATTTGTTGCGAAAATAAAATAATACATTTTTGCGAATTCGAAAGCGAATATTAAAAAATAGTACATTAATTTTTTAAATGCGAAACATTAATTTTTCAGGCGCGAGGCGAATATTTTAAAATTATTTTGCCAATTTAAAAATAAGAGTAAAAAAGGATACTTTCGATCATGCAGTGTCTTTTAAATTCAAAAACAAAATATTATATAACACAATTTTTATAAATTCAGTTTTAAAGCCTAGCTCTAAGATCGTCTTTTCAAGTGAAAATGTGCAAAAAAACAAATTCTGTGAAATTGCTGTGAAAAATGTTTTTGATCAATTGCTGGCACACCTCACACATTTGAAAAAGATTTTTTTGCCTCCCCGGGAAATAAAGTACATGTATATTGTTTTACATGAACAACTTTTTGCTATAATCAAACTTCTTTTTTACGAAAATTAACTTAGTTCCAGGCTTTAGAAAGAACACAAATATTTAATATATAATTTAAGAATTTAATTTCTGTGAATATTTTTACCACTCCTCATAATGGCCATTTCAATTTTCCTACCTTCACTACATTTAATATACAAGGGCCCCTAATTTAAAAATTACATACATATTGGGCCCACGTAAATGTTCAATGCGCCGCTGCAGATAGGTAGAGCATTTTTGAACAAACCGCAGTGTTATTTTAAAAACATATTCATGACGAATTGTTACTTTTTAATAAAATACGCTCACAATGTTGTCTTTATTTATTTTATTGTGTGGGTGAAATTTATTTTAAGTTATATTATAAATTATTATTATAGGCGTGCTTAATTGGTAGTCACATATTAAAGAAGTAATTAGTCGCTACGACGATAACTTCCAAACTTTACGAGCGCTTGATTTGAAAATTTGTAATATGTAGAAACTGAAAAACTTATTCAAGAAAGTTTCATGTTTCATGTCGGAGACTATGTCAATAAGAAATATTGCCGCACATGGGGTTCAGAGAACCCACACGTTTCTATTGAGAAGCCAATGCATACACAACAAGTCATTGTTTGGTGTGGATTTAATTCTGGCGGCATCATTGGGCCATTTCTGTTCGAAAATTAGCAAGAAGCCACCGTTACCATCAACGGTGAGCGTTAATGCTCGAAGCTCAACGAATTTCTGTTCTAAAAAATTTTAGAGAATGACATGGACCATATTTGGTGTGAAACAAGACGGGGCTTAATGTCACACAGTCCACGGGACCGTCAATATTTTTCGCACTGATTTTGAAGATCGAATAATCAGCGGAAATTGTAATGTCGATTGGTCACCTCGGAACTGTGATTTGAGCCCTTTGGATTATTTTCCGTGGGGAGCAATTAAGGATAAATCTTACGCAAAGCATACACGCAGAGAAAAGACATGGTTACTATATGGTCATGGCAACAATAATACGTTCTAGTATGGTTTGAGTGTGGTAATATGGTTGAGTGTGAATCATACAATGGTTGTGAGGAGCATACTATTGTTGTATGAGACACGTACTATGGTTGTGAAGATCATAGTATGGTTGTGGAGATCATAGTATGGTTGAGTTTGAATCATACTATGGTCGTGGGGATCATAGTATGGTTGTGTGTGAATCATACTATTGTTGTGCTATAATATGTTCTAGTATAGTTTGAGTGTGGTAATATGGTTGTGTGGATCATACTATGGTTGTGAGGATCATACTATGGTTGTATGAGAAACGTACTATGGTTGTGAAGATCATAGTATGGTTGTGAAGATCATAGCATGGTTGAGTTTGAATCATACTATGGTTGTGGGGATCATAGTATGGTTGTGTGTGAATCATACTATTGTTGTGAGGATCATAATATTGTTGTGCCACAACCATATGTCCAACAATAGTATGATCCGCTTCGAATATTGTCAGCACAGCCATACTTTTTTTCTGCGTGTACTGAGATGATTGAGGTAGAAGTGGCCATTGAAGAGATTCGACCCGAAACAATCGAAAATGTACAAATGTAAAAGTGGGTTGATCGGCCGAGTTACTGCCGTGCCGGTTGTTGAAGTCATATGAATGTTATTGAGTTCCACTATTATATGACAAAGCTCAACATTTCCAATAAAACCAGAAATTTGAAAAAATTATCAGTACTTTTTATCTACAGCCGCTTCAAATTTAAAATATTAAATCACCTACCCTGTACTATTAGCGAGAACGAGTAATAACCTAACCCGCTTAAACTCGCTAAATGTAGTTCTTGAAGAACTTTATTTCCAAAAACTTAAATTTCAGCCTTTCCAATAAAACCAGAAATTTGAAAACATTATCAGTACTTTTTTTACAGCCGATTCAAATTTAAAATGTTAAATCGCCCACCCTGTACTATAAGCTAGTAATGGCCTAGCTCGCTTAAACACGCTAAATGTTGTTCTTGTATTACTTTCTTCCCAAAAAATTTTATAATTAAAAACAAAAGGGGTTTGACCCAAATTGTCTATAGTTTGTTGTAAGGAATATCATTTTTATATTAGCGACCTCCTAAGCGAGTTGTCAATCGAACAGGCCAAAATTTATGAAATTATTATAATAAATTTTTCTTTTAAGCGACTATCACACAACAACTATTGTTAGTTTTTCTTTAGCGAGCACAGAAATTATACAAGAGAAGACAAGGCTATACGAACGTAAATTTTATTTTATTTTTGTTGTTATTACTTTTGAAATAGGAATTATTCCACAAGCTAATAAGATCAGGCTTGTTGTTGTTTGTCATAGAGGGAAGGATAAGTAAGTCAGCGAATATTTTTTGTCAAATAAAATCTCTTAAGGGGCAACATTAAAAATTGAGGACGATATGTTTTAATCGGACATTTTTACTAGCGAATTGTTCACTTGTTTTGTTCTCGATTTGAAAAACAAGTGTTTGCAATTGAAGGGCGCAAAGCCCTCAAATTTCAAAGTGCATTTTTAGTCCCTGAGAAAAACAATTTCTACGAACCGTTGTTTCCAAATAGTTATTGGAATTCGTCAAATGGGTTTTGAGCAAAATCTATTCTAATACTTTACTTTTTGAAACATATTTGTTTTTTTTCGGTTTTGCTTCATTGTGCTCGTAATTTTGGGTTTTCGGCAGAATCCATTCTTATATTTTATTTTTCGAAATATATCTGTTTTGAATACACTTTAGTCCACAATAATGACATCTGTCAAGACAAGGACCCTTTTCTTTTTAAAAAATGTACAACAAAAAAAGATTCAAACACAACCCTTTTGCATATAATCAGCGTTATTTCTAATTTCTCCCCATTCATTCATTGCCACCTAGCTGTTGTAGGAAAATAAACTATGAACAACAAAACAAATGGGAGAATACCCCCATCTTTATACTCGTACATGACGATATGACAACCCCAATGAAATAAAAAAATAACAGCCCAAAATAAAAAAACCCCCTGTGCATTTTCTCAAACCCAACAGAAAATATGATTGACACTCAATTTATGGCAACGACGCCAACAACCACAACAACTAAACAACCATTTTATATATATTTAGCGACATTGTTGTAAATGTTGTTGGATGGGGGGAGGTTTATAAACAAAAATTGTGATTTATCAAAATGATAATAGCATTAAGAGGGGGGAGAGTGAGGGAGAGATAAAAGTTTTAAAACTGTGCTTTAAATTACATTAATTTATATAAACGTATGCATGTATGTATTTATAAATTCATAGATAAGTATATGAACCACATATCCAACATACGTACTTATATACTCGTACGTATGTACCTCATCTCTGCTACTCATGGTTTAGTTTGCATGAGAATGTATAAGTATTTAAATACATTGTCACTCTCATTAGTACACACATACACACACTCGTGATGGTTGGTTATCACAGTAAGAGAGCCGGAGTATTTAAAGGTATGTGCGTATGTACATTTACTTGCCAGTGTATATGGCATGCACCTTGCACTTGTTGTTTGCTGCTGCTGTAACTAAATATTAGCAATGTTTTTTTTATTGTTTACTGTTGCAAAACTTAATTCCACATTAATTTCTAATTTTTACATCTTATTACGAAACAAGCGGGAAATTCTTTCAAATCTGTAAGCAAGATGAGATGGCGGCTGGTGTATTATTTACGAGGGTGGTTATATATATTTCTGGCCTAGGCAACACTAAGTGTTGCCCGGCACTATCTGTCATTTCCATAGGAAAGTTTGACATTTTTTAGCATAAACGTACTCAGAACGTTTTGACGTACGACCATCATTTGTGTTGTTTACAGTGACTAGAAAAAATCAATTCGCCAAAATATAGAATTAACTCGTGAACATTTTCGAGCGATCATTATTCACAACTTTCGACGTGAATTATCACGACAAGAGTGCATCGATGAACTTAAATCTTTGTATGGCGATAAAGCACCATCCTTTAGCACTGTGAAAAACTGGTTTAATGAATTCAAACGTGGCCGACGCTCGCTCAAAGACGAAGGTCGTCCAAAAACGACCTTTGTGCCAGAAAACATTGATGCCGTGCGTTAACTGACGAATCAATATCGTCATGTGACATACCGGGAGATAAAGGCATCCTTGGACATTTCTTCCACCAGCGTACATTCGATATTGCATGAACCCCTGGCCGTAAAAAAGGTTTGTTCTCGTTGGATCCCCTACAATTTGACAATCAAATTGTGCTCGTGTCGAGTGCTGCAAAGAAATTTTGAAAAAATACAATCGCGGCGCTTCAAAAGACGTTTATAAGGTCGTCACAGGTGAGGAATCTTGGATCTATGCGTATGAGCCCGAAACAAAACAGCAATCGACTGTGTGGGTCTTCGAAGACGAGCCAAATCCAACGAAAGTTGTTCGTGGAAGAAGCACTTCGAAGCAAATGGTCGCCTGTTTCTTTGGCAAAACTGATCATGTGGCGACTGTTCCGCTTGAGCAACGTAGGAGGTCAATTCTGAGTCGTACACCACAATTTGTTTGCCTGAAGTATTCGGAGAAATTTGAAAAACGAATAAGAGAAGACGAATCATTGTGCACCATGACAATGCGATCTTTTTGCGCCTTTTTGACCGGCCAAAACGTCGAATTGATGGGTCATCCGCCGTACAGTCCTGACTTGGCACCCAGTGACTTCTTTTTATTCTCGCACATGAAGAAAAAAATGTGTGGTCAACGATTTTCGTCGCCAGAAGATGCTGTGGGGGTGTCTCAATCGGAGTGGAAAAAGTGCTTCGACAATTGGTTTGAGCGCATGCAAAAGTGTATAAATCATGCTGGAGAATACTTTGAAAACCAATAAAACCATTTTTTATAATAAATATTCATTTTTTGCATTTTTTGTTTTAATAAACAGACTTAAAATTGCGGTTTCAATGCAACATGCTGAAAAAATTTAACATTTTTTTGTACAAATGAAAACACGATTAATTTACTTCTAATTATATAATGGGTGATCCAAGTAGAGATACTTTTTTCAATAGACTTTTTTTGACAGATAACGTGTGAGTCGTGTCATGCTGTCATGTTATTTTTGTTTAGTATTGTTTGGCATTTCATCAGGGAAAGACTTACGCCTTAACAACGTTTACAAATCGTTCAACTTTATTACGAAAATTCACGTTCTGTGAGGAATATGTTTCGTGCACTTCGTTCAACTTATGGTCAACATAATCGGCCTATTGAGCGTACTATTCGCAACACCATCACCCATCTTGAGACCCAGCATACATTATTGGATAATATTCGACCGAATAGACCACGTCCAGCACGCAGTGAAGAATATGTAGCGGCCGTAGCTGAGAGTGTACATCATGACCGTGGAGAGTTGATTCGGCGCCGTTCGCAGCAACTCGGACTGACGTATGGAACGACCTGGCGCATTTTACTTCGAGATCTTAAAGCGTACAAAATACAGCTTGTGCAAGAACTGCAGCCGCACGACGTTCCCAAGCGACATCGCTTCGCTCTATGGGATCTTGAAAAGTTCCAAGAAGATACGACGTTTTCCAGCCCAATTTTGTTCGGCGATAAGGCCCATTTCTGGCTCAACGGTTATGTAAACAAGCAAAATTGCCGCATTTCGAACGAAGAGCTACTAGAAGAGGTTCAAGAGCTGCCACTTCATCCAGAAAAAATAACGGTTTGGTGTGGTTTGTGGGCCGATGGAATCATCGGTCCATATATCTTCAAAAATGATGCCGGTGAGAACGTAACCGCCAATGGCGACCGCACTGATAACCGACTATTTGATGCTCGTGATCTCGGCGACACTTGGTTGCAGCAAGACGGCGCCACTTCCCACACATCGCTTCAATCAATGGATTTATTGAGAGAACACTTCGGTGAGCAGATAATTTCACGTTTTTGGCAGGTCGATTGGCCTTGGTGGCTCGTGTGATATCACACTTTTTCCTGTAGGGATATGTAAAGTCTAAATTCTATGCGGACAAACCCGCTTCAATTCAGGCTTTGGAGCAAAACATCACGCGTGTCATTCGCCAGTTACCAGAAGAAATGCTCAAACGAGTCATCGAAAATTGGACTGAACGGATGGACCATCTGGGACGTAGCCGCGGCCAACATTTGATAGACATAATCTTCAAAAAATAAATGCCAAAGAATGTTCTTTCAAATGATAATAAACATTCCGCATTCAATTTGAATTTTCTGTGTTTTTTCTTTAAAAAAGTAGGGAACATCGAAATGGATCACGCGTTACAAGTAACGACAATAAAACACAGCTATTGTGGTTGTTGGTGCCATTGCTGTTGCTAATTTGCTTTCGTTTACTTTTCAAAGTTTAAAATAAAATAAAATCACGCACATTTTATTTGTTTCGATTAAAAATAAAGTAGGTTTGTATGTAAGTACTTTTTTATTTTATTGCACTCTTCCGACAGATGATAAGAAGGGGAGCCAAAACACAACTCTCTTCTTACAAAAAGTAGCAGTTGATGTGGCACCTACTGCGTATCTCTTGCTCGCTTACTCTCTTCTTCGGTGTGTGGCCCCCAGCTCTTAATTGAATGACAATCGTTATTCCACCAAAAGTTTTGTACCCTAGTTACGCTCTTTTGCACAACGCTGTTACTACTCTGTATGGGTTTTTATAGATACGCGTGTGTATGTTCCTGTGTATAGGCAGTGGGAGGGAGGTGATTCGAGAGAAAGAGAGAGAGTTGGGGTTTTTATTTTTTTTGTTATGATCTGTTTTCAGAACATTTCTTCAAGGTAATGCATTTTGTTTTGACATGTCGTCGCGTTTTTTTTTGTGTAATGTTCGTTTTTTTTTTAAATACTTTCAGTATTTCTCGGTATTTTATTTTTACACCTTTTTTTAGAGTGTGTTTCAAAACACACATGCACACTTACTTACATTTTCGGTCTGTTGGTTGGTGATGGTGGTGCTGGCTGGTGACGGCGATGGTGTTGGTTAGACCGAAAATAAAATACGTAAAAAACGTCGTACGTCGTTAAAAAAAAAGACACCTCTTCTTACACACTCACAGCCGATATTTATACAAATTTTCAACCTTTTAAATTTTTCCCTTTCTCAATGGAAATTTACTCATTTATATTTTTGGTGTCTTGAACTTAATTTAAGTTAATTTAGCTATAATTCTTCTTTTTTTTGGAAACCCGTCAAAATGTCAGCAATTTTGAAAGCAAAGCCAGTAAACAACACTTACTGTTTATTTTCATTTCACTCACTTACTCGCGCGGCAAAAACAAATCGAAATTTTTATTTTTTTCAAATTATTTCATTTGTTTGTTTTTTTAAAAGCAAACTTGTAATTAATTATGAATATTTTTTAAACACTTTATTTATTCCCTCTTATGAATTATTGAAATATTTTTTTTAAATCAACATTTGTGATTTTTTTTGTGTAAAAAAACCGATAACAACACTTAAACAGTCGCCTTATTTTTTTTGGTTGTTGTATATTCAAATTTATATTTTTTGCGTTTTTTGTTGTTGTTGTTTTCGTTTTATATTATTTATATACACGTAGCACACAGCACACTTTAATAACATTTGTTAAGTAGCAGAAGTATAACAAGAAGAAGAACTTGTAGAAGATAGAGCAAAAGAGGAACGGAAACTTAAAAACTCAAAGAAAAAAAAAAACAAAAACACGCGTGTGTGTGTGTCTTTTCTATGAGGTTTGCTCGTTTTGGTGTTTGTTTTTCTCCTCTTCTGTACTTTAGTTTTTTACGATTTTTTCTTGTTTTCAAACCGTACGATGCGCTTCAGACGACGATTTCAACGCGAATGAGTACAAATTGTCAGCAGATAACACTTTTAGAGGGGCTTTTGGGTTTTGCTGTTGGTGTGGGTAAAGAAAGCCAGCTAGGTAGACCGAAACACAGTAAAGAAAAAGTAAGAGAGCGCTAATGAAAGAGAAGGGAGCTAGCTCTACAAAGAGCTGATTATGAAGAGATGGAGGGAGAGAGAGCAAAACAGCGCCATTAATAAAACCCTAAAGAAGTTTTCAAATCGTTATGGTTTACACAGACGCGAGATAATAACATTTCAAAATTGTTTACATCATTTTAAATTATTTGACACTTAAAAAACAAATACGGCTTAGCTATATTTTGTAGTGTTTTGAATCTAAACTTTGCGGTTAGTGACAATGATCATACGCCTCGTACACCTTTAGCAGGAAATGGCAACAATATCCTGTCTACAGCATTGCCAGATGTGAGCGAAGAGTTTAAGGTCTATAGGAGATAGGAAGAAAGAGAGATGAAAGTGAAATTGAGCGCTGTGTTTATCACCAAAGGCGATAAATTGAGGAAGATGGGCGTTTTGAGCTTAATCGATAAATCGATAAACAGTTGAGTAAAAATCATTATGGGAATAAGTACTGTTTTTTGTGTGTTTAAATTGCACGTGTTTTTGTGTTTCAATTTTGACTTTCTAACATTTTAAAGATTGCGTACAAACGATTGTGGAAAAATTAACCACGAGAACTTGTGTTTTACTAAGTGGTGCTCTCTGCATAATTGCAAAGAAGAAGCTCATCGCCAATCTAGTACAATTTATCGTTTTTGTTTGTAACAACAATAAAATTTGTTTTTATTCCTGTTCGTCTTAGGGGATTTGCTTCGATATCTAGGTAAAAGAAACGCTCTATAAGTATTTGAACTGCATGCATTCAAAGAGACCTGGCGTTGAGCTGATTGGGCTTGGACGGACTATTAAAGAGGTGCAACACGTCTTGTGGTCCCTGATGGCAGGCGGGACAAACGTCCCGAATGTTAGTATCAATTCGCACACATTACGAAATGAGGCGGCTGCACCCTTTAGATCTCAGCTGAGCCAGAAACACGCGCTTCTGCGGAGGCGGAGGATGTTATAGCAGGCAGGTAAGAACGAGATTCAGGCTGATAAAGACGCAGCAACAGTATCCAGCGGATATTTTACGAGAGAAAAATATCCTACCTCAGCTGAGATGTGGATGGTTCAGCCGCCCCAATTCGTACTGGGCGAGAACAGTAAATTTTTTCAAACCACGTAAATTTGTTCAAATTCGAAATGTCGGTTTTCTGGAAATCTTTTTTTGCTCCATAATTTGGTTCCCGTATAAACGTATTTGCAGATAACCGTTTTTAAAACTCTAGGACCGATGGGCTTGGCTCTAAATTTTCCAGATTTTAACTAATGCCATATCTGGTTTAGTAAGGGAACTTTTTTGTTTTTTGTGTTACCCAGTATATGGGACCCTAGGGCCTTAATTTCCAGATTTGAACAAAAATGCTTGTTGTTGTGTCAATAGTCAAGTGTGGGTTCACTGCACCCCATATGCGGTAATTTTGCTTATTGACATAGCCACCGAGATGAAAATGAGCTTCATTTGAAAACACGATTTTCCGGTAAAATTCTTCATCTCCTGCCAAAGAATCTTCAGCCCCATTGGTCGAAGCGAAAATACACCGTTGGAATTGCGAAAATAAATATTTCTATTGAGATTTTTTAAATTGATAAAATGCAGATTAATAGTGGTCGCTAAGGCAACAACTTCAAAACTTTGCGAACCTTTTTTATATTTGAAATAATTTTATTATCAGAGTTTTATGCATCGTAAATCGTTTAATTTTAAAATTGGAAATTAGAAGAAAAAAAGTTATGCAAAAAAGCAAGTATTAACCAAACTTGATTAAGTTCATTCTTGAATAACTTTATTTCCAAAATTTTATTCATTTAAAATAAAGGGGTTTAATACAAATCGTCTATAGTTTTCTGTAAACAAAATCATTTTTATATTCTTGAAAAATGGTGTAAATTTATCGCATTAGCGACCCCTTAGCGAGTTGCCAATAGAACACGGCCAATATTGAGAAAAGATAAATTATAATTGATATTGACAAATTCTTATTAAACTAACCAATTTGTCTAGCACACAAATTAGCATGTTGTATTTAAGAGTTAGTGTTCTTAATATAAAACAGATTTTTAAATTCCATAGCTATTTATTTTTTGTGTGGACCATAAAGTTGTTCATTTAATCCAATAAAATCCATTTAAATTTTGTTTTTACATTAAAATATCAATTTTTATTTTCTCTTCTTCAATTTTGGTTTATTAACTGAATTTTGTGTAATTTCAATTAACATTTCTCAATTTCGATTTGTTTATCCTAAATTTAAATTTACCTTCCTCAATATCAATTTGTTATTTTTTTCAGTTATAATTTGCGTTTCGCTGTTTTAATTTGCTTCTCATATTTAATTTACGTTTCATAATCCTTATCGGTCGGAAGATACAAATAAATTTAAAAAATTTCGTTCGACATCTTACAGAGTCTTAATAATGAAGACGTAATAGCAAAAACGAAATTACTAAGTTTTAAACAAAAGGTGCAATTTTTTTTACTGTCGATTAAAAATACAGCCTTTTTTGCTACCTAAAAAAATTAAAATTTTTTTGTAGCTCTTACGATACTTAGCCTGGCTAGAGGCTTTAGGTCCAATTAGTCTTGACGGTTGACGGTAGGCAATCAGCTGTTTGAGTTGGGGTTGCATTTTGCATGTGTTGGAGAGAGATAACTACAATTCGACGGTTGGCGACGGTAGGCCTCTGCAGGTTGCAGAATCAACCATCAGCCGTCAATACTAATTGGACCTTCATACTTGACAGTTATTCTGGCTAACTTTTTTAAGAATCGAAAACAGCAATAAAAAAAACTTGTCTTCATGTGTATGAAAACTAAATGTAAATGAAACATTTAAAATTATTTTTCGGCGTTACGCAGTAAAACGATACAAAAAATGTACGTTCCCATAAAAATAATCATGTCAAAGTGTAATCATGTCAAAGAGCACACATAAATAAATGCGTTCGATTTAAATATTTATAATATTCAAATATTTAACGCTTTTCTCCGCATTGGACTGCGCCACTACACACCAAAAGGTTTTTCATGTGTGGCAACAATTACAACGACGGCACTGCCATTACCGACTGGCACAATTTAACGCTATGGCAACCACATTTAATTTACGCTCAGCAACAGCTGTTCAGTTTATTTTTCGTTTGGAAGGCCCGAGAAGGCAAAGCGTTCAGTTTTACAAAAAAGTTAAAAAATAATTTATTTAAAACCTCCGCATACTATCAATACTGTTAAAAGATGGCAGAAGAATGGCAATCGCAAAAATTCCGCCAAAATGTGATCGCAAAGATGTAAGTAGAACTTCAGTTTCACAAGTCTCACTAACGAACATTTTTTCTGCTTTCACAAACAGCAACGAAATGTTGCAAAACACCAGTCAAGATGGCTCCAAGAATGCCAGTGTTATGGAGAATCACATATTTAAGAAATCCAAAAGCAAAGATGAATACTTGGGCTTGGTGGCAAAACTATTCATGCACTTCAAGGATATGTCAAGTAGGTCACTCCAGGGCCCTTTTTCACTTAAGGTAAGGACAGTAAAATCATAATACTTATACCCAATTTTTCTTGGCAGGACGACCACAACAGGCACCGCCACCGAATGCCGAAATACCGCAACAAAATATGATGCAAGATCCTTTGAATGCTCTGCAAAATTTAGCCAGCCAAGGCAATCGTAATCCCCAAATGATGTCGATGCCGGGCGGTCCTAATGCTCAACAAGGTACTGGTCCCGGTGGACCGGTGCCCGCATCTAATTTACTGCAAACTCTTAACCAACAGCGTCCCGGCCAACAAATGCAGCAAATGCAAGGCATACGACCGCAAATGGCTATGGGCGCCGTGGGTCCTGGACAGCAGCAGGGCAATATCGGTCCGGGGCAACAGCAGATGATGGGCGGCCCCATGGGTGTGCAAATGAATGTTATGGGCGGACCGTCTGGCGGTCCCAACCAGCAAATGGTTGGTAATGCTCAAATGGGTGGCGGAGCGGGCGGACCTGGCGGTGTGGGTCCTGGCGGCCCACAGGGTATGCCTGGTCAGATGAATCAAATGGGCGGTGCCCCTATGGGCCCTAATTCTGGTCCTGGTGGACCCAATCAAATGCAAATGAATGCCGGCGGCCAAATGCAAGGCGGCCCGGTCAATGTGAACGCCATGAATCAAATGCAACAGATGCAAATGAGCATGCAACATCCGCAACTGAATCAAATGATAAATGCTCGCATGAATCAAGGAGGTCCTGGTGGCCCCATGAATGTGGGAGGGCCCAACTCTGGACCGAATCAAGGCATGCAAGGAATGCCGCCCAACATGCAGCAGAATCAGGCGGGCGTCGGTGGGGCTGGTGGGCCCATGCATCCGAACAATGTAGTGGGCAATGCTGGACCTCAGGGCCAGGGACCGGGCGGTATGCCGAATGCTGCTGGACCACAAGGTAAGTGTTGGTAGAAACAAAAATATTGTAAAATATATATTTTGTGTAAAAGTTGAGAGTCATTTAAAACCTTAGTCGTAAAACATTAACTAATAAACGACCGTTCGTCGCGTGACAAAAAAGAAGTGGCTTCTTCCTGCATCTATAAAATTGGAAAAGTCTGCGAAACGCGATAGAATCTTTTTGAAGCAACTCATTTAAATCTAAAGCGGAGTTATTTTATTTTTAGTTTGTACCATTTATGGTAAAACAAGTTAGATTCGGACGGGCTGACTAGGAGAAACCCTACGCCACACTATTATTAAATAAATAATCCCCATCCCTTTTTGGAGTTCGAGCACTGTCGGACTTGATATGACATCTTTAGAACGAAAGGAATATGTTTTGTTTCGGCTATATGAAAACATAGACCGATATGGTGCAAATTAATTATTTATTTATAAATAAATGGTGCAAATTAATTTTATCTATATGGGAGCGCTATGCTTCATTTGAGCTCGATGGAATTCAAAATGTACTACAGGGTGGGTCAAAAGTTATTATGGGGGTCTCAGAGTATTTAATATATAAAATTTTTAACACTAAGTATGAAAAATAGTGTCGGTTAAATGACCCCCGTTTTCAGTTTCGCAATGTTGGACTTGTTTTAGAGCATTTGCCATAACATCTTTCAAAATTTGTGGCCTTGAGTTGAAGGATTGTCTCGGACTTGTTCACATATAATCGATCCTTCAAATAACCCCAAAGAAAATAGTTGGGTGCTGACAAATCTAGCGATCGTGCTGACCAAATAATTTCCGATTTTCTAGAAATTATTCGCTCTGCAAAAATTTTACTTAAAAGTGCCATTGTGTCTCATGCAGTGGTTCCGTCCTGCTGAAACCACATGTCTGTTTTCGAGAGCAGGACGTAAAAAATGTTCGATACCGATACCGCTCTCCATTTACGTTTACAGCACTTCCGTCTTCCTTCTCGCAAAATTAAGGCCCAATAATATTTACAGATGTGATCCCACACCATACTGTACACATAATGGGGTGCAATTGGCGTTGATGAATGGATCTTGGATTTTCAGAACCCCAGAACCTACAGCTATGCTTATTAACAAGGCCATGGTTCAGCAAAGAAAATTCTGGTTCTTTGTTCTGTTGTAAATCTCTCCATTATTTGTTCTCCAAGTATTTTTTATATAATCTGGAAAAAAATATGTAAACGAAAAAGTTATTACATTTTTAAACCCCATAGTAACTTTTAGTCCACCCTGTATGTGTAGAGAAAGTATAAAAGGGTAAGAACGATTGTAAGTCGCTCATATCGTAGCATGCTAAGTTCGAGAACAATCGGATTAAATTTGTGACTTTGAAAGCTAAGAAATCTTAGCTCTTGAAGGGCAATTGTGTGCAGGATATTGGAACACATGAACCGATAAGCTCCAACTTAACCGGGGTTGGATATTGTTCGCTCACAATACGAAACTTGGTAAATTCGGATAAATTTGTGGCTTTAAAGCGTCAGGACTTCAAATCGAGGACATTTTTTGTGTAATGGCTATTTTAAACCGAATAGTATGGATTTACTGTGCCTGCTATGGGTCGCTTATAAAATACCATTCCAAACTGTGCACGATGTGGCTTAATTTGTTGCTGCTAGAGTTTGTCGTAAAATTCTAAGGCGATTTAGTCATGTATAAGTATATCTGTCTAAGATACTTTTAGTCTAAAAGAAACTTACCAGTTAAATGTCTTTTACGAGGGTCCTGACAATACTAGTGTTTCCAGATGCATATTGGAAACTTTGACATTCTTTATAACTCCGCATAACTTCACTCAGAACGTTTTGTCATTTAAGGGCGAATTGTTTTGTTCACAGTGTGTGGAAAAATCCATCTCAGCTAAAAAAATGGAATTATCCCGTGAACATTTTCGTGCGATGATTTTTAATGATTTTCGGCGTGGGTTATCGAGACAAGAGTGTTTAAATTAATTTATTTCGACTTTTGGCGATGAAGCACCATCAGAAACCACTGTTAATCGCTAGTACAAGAGTTCAGTCTCGGACGCCGTTCGCTCCAGGATGAATTTCGAGAAGGTCGTCCAACTTCTGTCGATTTGCCAGAAACCACCGATGCTGTGCGTGAACTGAACAAGGCCGACATGTGACATACCATGAGATTGAGGCATCCTTGGGCACTAGTAAGACAAGCATCAATAAGATATTGCATGTTCATTTGGCCGTGAAAAAAGTTTGTTCTCGTTGGATCCCACATAATTTGACTAATGCTCAAAAAAAGGCTCGTACGGATTGGTGCAAAAAGATGTTGAAAAAGTATAACTGCGGTAGCTCAAAGGCAGTGTGTAACACTGTCACAGGTGACAATGTTGGTGGGATTTTAAAATTGTTTCAACTTTCATCATGGAGTGTTCAGATAATGAGAACCGTATCGCTGTATTAGCGCTTTTCAAGTGTGAATGAAAAAAAGCGATATTTTCAAAACGCTCTGGCCACTAGGGATTAGCCGCATGTTCGTCTACCGATGCATAAAACAGTTTGAGGAGACGGGAGATGTAAAAGAACACCGCATGTCATCAAAGCCGTTAAATCAATAATTCACAGAAATCCGCTTCGAAAACAGAAAATCATGACCCGTGAGATGAATATCACGCAAAAGTCCATGAGTCGAATAAAAAAAAATAGGATTGACAAATGCAAACGTCTTTTGGCGAAGCACGCTGATAACTTGCACAGAACAATTTTGTTCACCGATGAAAAAAATTTAACCGTTCAGGAAAAATTTAACAAGCAAAATGATAGAGTGTATGCGCCGTCATCTAAGGAAGCATCTGAACTGACCCCAAGGGTGGAAAAGGGTCATCACCCAGCTTCATTCATGGTTTGGTGGGGTGTCTCTTACGATGGGTCACTGACCAGCATTTCTGCGAAAGAGGAGTCACAGCCAAAGTTTACCAAGAAACCGTTTTGGAAGCTGTTGTAAAGCCTCTTAACAAGTCCCTGCTCCAAAACCAGCCACGGACTTTCCAGCAGGATTTTGCGCCGGCCCATAAGTCTAAAACGTCTCAGGCCTGGCTTCGAAACAATTTGCAAGCGTTCATTTCCTCTGAAGAATGGCCCTCAGCAGTCCAGATTTGAAGGATTACAAATTGTGGACGGTTTTAGAGGACAATGTTTGTCACAAAAGTTACCCCAACATTGGATCTCCTAAGACTGCTTTGGTTCGATGTTTCGTTTTCGTTATCCTCTTTACTTTTTTTAAATTTTGTTATACTAAAAAGTTTGTTTAGTCTGTTTTAGGATTTGTCAGCCAGTTCTTATATTTCCTTGTCATAGATGTTGGAATGTTTTAGTCATTTTAAAAAACCCCGATATATAAGTCTTGTTCTTATATATCTTAGCAGTTTCTTCGCTCCTCTCAGCGGCTCTTGGTATGAGTGTGTTTTTCATCAGTCTCGTTATTGTATTGTCGGGGAAATTATTAAGCTTTAGAGTATGTCCTGTTCTGCCTTGGTTTGAGACGTTGAATTGTTTGTCGCTTATTTGTAAGACCCTCCTACTGAAGTTTGTCGCAGTGTTTATTATAGCCTGCCTCGGGTGCTTGGAAGGGAAGTTAATCTTCCAGAGACAGTTGGTTTCTAAAGCCAATTTAATTTTAGCAGATTTCCTTGTCGAATAACTATCGAATCCAGTTATGGCAATGTGTTGTCAGTTTCCAGTTCCATGGTGAACTGTGTTTTTCTATTCTACAGGGTAAGTGATTTAACATTTTAAATTTGAAACGGCTGTAAAAAAGTACTTATAATTTTTTCAAATTTATTGTTTAATTGGAAATGTTAAACTATGCCATTTAATAATGGAAAAACAATAAAATTACCTCATCCGATCAACTCAATATTTAAGTACATTTTCGTTTGTTTCGGGTCGAACTTTTTCAATGGCAACTTCGATTCCAGGTTTCAACATTAAAATTATCTCTGGATGCTTTGCGTAGCGTTTATCTATAATGGCTCTCCAAAGAAAATAATCCAAAGGCCTCCATTCACAGCTCCGAGGCGGCCAATTGACATTACAATTTCGGCTGATAATTCGGTTTTCAAATACAGTGCGTCAAATATCAATGGCTGAGGTTGTTGGCGGTGTTTTTGTTGTTTTTGTAACGGCAACTGTGTGCCGTGGTGACAGCCCTTGGACGGGGAATTTCTCTTTGGGTCGATCCGGTCCATAGGACCGTCTGTCATGGGATTGTCCGTTGAGCCCGTCGTTTTGAAACAAAATGTCGTCCATGTCATTCTTTTGAATTTGTGGAAACAAAAATTCGTTGAACATGGCGCGGTAACGCTCTTCGTTGATGTCAACGGCGGCTCCTTCCTGATTTTTGAAGAAAAATAAACAAATGATGCCTCTAGTCTAAAATCCACACAAAACATTGACTCTTTGTAGATGCATTGGCAATAATAACGTGTGGGTTCTCTGAACCCCATATGCGGCAATTTTGCATAATGACATAGCCACCGAAATAAAAATGAGCTTTACATGATTTTTCGGCAAAATTCTTCGTCTCCTGCCAACCAATTTTCAGGTTATTGGGCGAAGCGCAAACTCATCGGTTGAGTCGTCAGTTCTTAGACTATTTGAACTTTGTAAGCCTTTATACCGAGGTCATTATGCAACATTTTTCTTAAAAAAACGCGAGAAGTGTTCACTACCTGAGAACGTAGACGAGTTGATGGATCCTCTTGGACATTCTCAGCCACAGAAGCAATGTTTTCGATTTAAAGCACTGAACGAAAACGTTCTCGGGTTGGTTTGTCCAAAACGATCCATTTTCACAAACTCGCTTTACAAATTGACGCAAACTGTACTGAAGGCAGATTTCTTGTTTGTCTCGAAATTAACGCAATTTCTTTTAGTTTGCGTTAAAGACCCACTACACTGGAAGTAAGTTTTAACTATTCCCAAATTTGTTTCATAAACGCTGACTTACTTTTCCTGCCCTTTGTGGCAAACAACAACAAATCTGATCCTATTAGCTTGTGAAGTAAATTCACTCTTTCAAAAATGAAACTTAATGTTGTTCTACCTTTCAAGTCAAAATAATTGGCAATTCGAATTTTAAATGGCCCAGTACAATAGTTTTAAGGTTTTTTACAACCCGATTTATAAAAACTTTTAAATATCATTTTCCAGGCCGTTACTGACCTCTTATTTGCAGTTATTAAATTTATTGTCTCTTTAATGGAATCAATTAGGATTTATTTAAACTTATCCATTTATTACCTTCTACTACTCTACTCTCGCCAAATCTAATTTTATTTTTATTAAAATATAAAGCTGTGGCATTTCCACGCCCCTTTAGCGCAAGTTAGTACTCTAGAATTAAATAAATCAATTCTTTAAATGCATTCGATTTAATTTATTGTTAGATACAAGTCATAGTCTGTATGGCCATCGACTGCGATAAATGAATTGAAATTACGAACTCGTATTCACTTGCAAGGGAAAGTCCACTTGTGATGTTTTTAAATGTGGTATCGACTCAAAAGTCAGAGCACATTTCAAAGTGGTTTGTTGCGGTAGTAGATTTAAATTCAAATCTATATACATATATTATTACTATATATATATAAAATAATTCTTTAAATTCTGAGTGACGTTTTTTATTTAAAAGGATTGACAGACTCCACACGCTTGTTTTCCAATCGAAGTTGGTACTCGTATTAGTCAAACCTGGTGATCTTGTATTAGCTTTGGTTGCTTTAATAATAATAAATGCCATATTTCCTATTTCGTTCTAAGATCGTTGTTGTTTAAAAATTCGTCATCTTTGCATGCCCACAATTCAGACTTAAGAAAGCTGCCCGGCCGCCTCTGACATTGTCATTATTCTAGTCATACACTCATTTATCGCACTACTCAAATATAAACAATTGGTATTGTTATCCGGGGAATTTCCCACGTGTTCATTATTTGAACTCATTAGGTACACAGATGTTCTTGCCCACATGCATATTTTGCTGTAGCCTAGTAGACAAATACATTTAAGTGTGTGTCATGAGTCGCTTAGACATTGCCTATAATAGAGCGCGGATCACTCACTTTTCGTTCTTTACTCTCTCTCTTAGGCAACCTCAATCAAATGTTAAATATGCCACCCGGCATGCAAAAGAATCCCAACATTACCATGGGACAGGGTCAACAAATGTTCGGCGTTAATCGCGGTGTTGTGGGACAGCAGCAATTCTTGCGGCAGAGTCCCTCGCCCAGTATGGTAGCATCGCCGGCCGGTTCGCTCAATGTACAGCAACAGCAGCAGCTCCAACAGCAGGTGGTCAACAACCAACAGCAACAATTGCAGCAGTCGAATCAACCTGGTGGTCCTCAGGGCCCCCAGGGTTCTTTGCCCAATCCCCAAATGATACCCAGTCCGGCTTTGGTGCCCAGCTCAAGTCCGCAAATGTCGGGTCTGATGCAAAATCCCAATCAGAGGCAGCAAATGCGCCAGTCACCGAGTGCACCGCTAAACACACCGGGTCAAGTGACACAGAATAGTCCCTTCAATCCACAAGAAGATCAGCTCTATCGTGAGAAATATAAACAATTAACCAAATATATTGAGCCGCTCAAGAGGATGGTGGCCAAATTCAGCAATGATGGCAACAACGCCGAAGGCTATATAAAAATGAACAAACTGCTGGAAATTCTTACTAACCCGTCGCAAAGGGTGTCCCTGGAAACGTTGTTGAAATGTGAAAAGGTTTTAGAGAAAATGGAAATAAACTCGTATTCGGGACAAAACTTTGGGGTGAGTATCAAGTCACTTAGATGACATTTTAATGAGCTCCGTTTCTTACGCGTGATCCATTACTTCTTTTTTATAGAAAAAAAAACAGAAAATTCAAATTGAATGGGGAATGTTTATTATCATTTGAAAAAAACATTCTTAGGCATTGATTTTTTGAAGATTATGTCTATTAAATTTTGGCCGCGGCTACGTCTCAGATGGTCCATCCGTTGAGTCCAAATTTCGATGACCCGTTCGAGCATATCGACTGGTAACTGGCGAATGACACGCGTGATGTTTTGCCCCAAGGCCCGAATCGAAGCGGGTTCACCTGCATAAACTTTAGACTTTAGATATCCCTACAGGAAAAAGTCCAACGGTGTGATATTACACGATCGTGAACGTGAAATTATCTGCTCGCCGAAGTGTTCTCTCAATAAATCCATTGATTGATGCGATGTGTGGGAAGTGGCGCCGTCTTGTTGAAACCAAATGTCGCCGAGATCACGAGCTTCAATTTCAGGCATCAAATAGTCGGTTATCATGGCACGATAACGGTCGCCATTGACGGTTACGTTCTAACCGGCATCATTTTCGAAGAAATATGGACCGATGATTCCACCGGCCACTAAACCGTTGTTTTTTCTGGATAATGTGACAGCTCTTGAACCTCTTCTGGTTGCTCTTCGTCGCAAATGCGGCAATTTTGCTTGTTTTGGTATGTAACCAACCCATTGAGCTAGAAATGGGCCTCATCGCCGAACAAAATTTGGCTCGAAAACGTCGGATCTTCTTGGAACTTTTCAAGAGCCCATAGAGCGAAGCGATGTCGCTTGGGAACGTCGGGCGGCTTCAGTTCGTGCAAAAGCTGTCTTTTGCACGCTTTCAATTTAAGATCTCGACGTAAAATGCGCCAAGTCGTTCCATACGTCAGTCCGAGTTGCTGCGAACGACGCCGAATCCACTATCCACGGTCTTGATGTACACTTTCAGCTACTGCCGCTACATTTTCTTTACTGCGTGCTGGACGTGGTCCATTCAGTCGAATATTATCTAATATTGAATGCTGGGTCTTAAGATGGGTGATGGTGTTGCGAATAGTTCGCTTAGTAGGCCGATTATGTTGACCATAAGTTGAACGAAGTGCACAAAACACATTCCTCACAGAACGTGAACTTTCGTAATAAAGTTGAACGCTTTGTAAACGTTGTTCAGGCGTAAGTCTTTCCATGATGAAATGCCAAACAATACTAAACAAAAATAACATGACATTATGACACGACTCACACGTGATTTGTCAACAAAAGGTTATTGAAAAAAGTATGTCTACTTGGAGCACCCATGATTAATGTGTGTAACAGTTAATTAATTAAAGCCTACATAAATCTTTGGTCCAGGGTATGTTCGACTTGTAACGCTGTTATTTTAAAATTGTTCTTCAACTATGGTGAACTCCACAAGAAGCTTTGCAGGAAGCCGCAGAATTCTTCATGATCTTTAAGGACATACTTCACCCTTTGGTCCTTTGCATTCTCGCCTAGTTCGGATGTTGACGTTTTTCGTGATAGTATGGCAAAAGAGCCGTCAACCTCGACTAGTCGCCGTTCCCAACAATGAAACATCTCACGAACATCACACGGCACACAAGTTGATATAGTCAACTAAACTATTTTAACAACACACACACGCACGTGTTGTAAAAGAAATCTATTGATGGCTCTCGATGTGGAGTCTCTTTAGAGGTGGCAAGTGTGAGCTGTATTTTCGTGGGCAATTGTGTGAAGAAAACTTGAAAAGTAAGGTTTACAACAGTAGTTCTCATTCGTTTGGGGAGAGCCTGGCCTTATAGAGTTCGGTTTTACTTTCAACAATTGCAGCAAGGCTTTCTGAAGAGGGTTGTCACGGACCCGAAATCATGATAAAAGTAGTGTGCAGCCACGAAAATCAATGTCACTTTGCCATTTTGTTAAAAACTTGTCTTCTATTTAAATATAGATGCAAGAGGTATTGAGCCGGTTTAATTCCTGTTCAATGTGTAAAAGCAACAGACCGAAATAAAACAAACGAGCTAAACATACGAAAGATTTCAATTTAATATGCTTACATGGTTTAATCGACCTGAAACCCTGTCATTTTATATATTTTTTACCTATGCTGAATTCCACTAGAAGCTTTGCAGGAATTCGCCCTTGAGAAACAATTCTTCAAGATCTTTAAGACTTTTTAACAGGACTTTAATTCTGGCTATTCCAGACTATTCATGACTGTAACAGTTTATTAATTAAAGCCTTCATAAACCTTTGGTCCATGGTATGTTCGACTTGTAACCCTGTCATTCTAAGATTCTTCTTCACCTATGGTGAATCCCACTAGAAGCTTTGCAGGAAGACGCTCTTGAGAAATAAACTCCTCAAGATCTTCAAGGACATCTTTCTCCTAGTTCGAGCTCTGGTTATTTGGATCTGTTCCTGTCTTGTTAAGGGCATAGAGGCCAGACTATGCATGACTAAGAGAGGGTTGTCCAACTAAAACGCACGTTGTTAATTGTTAATAAAACACACAATTTGCAGAGAATTATCTCAATATATTTTTTTATGATAGAAGGATCTATGACAATTGTGTGTGAAATGAAATAATGTCCAAAGGCTAGCCGCGGTTTCGATGGCATACCTCTAATTTGTTCGCGGGTCCATATTTTTAAAATGGCGGTTCAATGTGGTTAATGCCCCGTATCACTCTTATCCTTTAGCTCCTAAATTGTTCTTGGCTTATTGACGTAGACTTTTCATTTCAATATTCCCAAAGAAAGAAGTCCAACGGTATCAAATCACATGATCATGGCGGCCAATAAACATCGCCAACATAACACGACCATTAAATCTTTCGCGCAGAAGAGCCACTGTTTCGTTGGCTGTGTGGCAAGTGGCACCGTTCCTGTTGGAACCACATATCGTCCAGTTCCATATCCTCAATTTCCGTTACCATCTTGCGATAGCGAACACCATTCACGGTAACTGCTTGGCCGGCCTTTTTTCGAAGAAGTACGGTCCGATGACGCTTTTAGGATCGCACCAAACATTCATTTTTCATTTTTTCATTTCATTTATTGATATTCAAAAAGTAACCGAGCCTTTAGGCCTTATATAGTTACAAAATTACTTCAGATTTGTTTAAAATATACAAAAAAAAACTTAAAGTAAGATTAAACTATTTTATATAAATAAGTATTAAGTTAAGCATACGTTAAATAATGTTTTTTTTTAATTATTTTATTTTATTTTGATATCCCAAATTACGCAAAAAAAAGGTATTAATGAACGACTACTAGTTAAGTTTCGTAGTGTAACAGCAGCATGAAAGTGCAACACACTAAGACTACTAGCCAATACTATTGTTTCAAATTAAATCAAAGACAAAGCAATACCCGTAGAAAACGCTTTTTTTAATCATTTACAAATCATTATGTTTCACATGT
Organism: Hydrotaea diabolus; assembly: GCA_963513945.1. Taxonomy (NCBI): domain Eukaryota; kingdom Metazoa; phylum Arthropoda; class Insecta; order Diptera; family Muscidae; genus Hydrotaea; species Hydrotaea diabolus. The sequence continues at coordinate 175,747,970 of OY740717.1, forward strand.
TGAAATATTTTTTTCTTATAAGTATGGCAGGAGTAATTAAATGATCTGAGCGAGACAGGCAGACTATTAAAAATGCGAGCAACTCTTACGTGAAATGATCGACCTAAATCTGAATTCAATCGGGGAATTGTAAGCTGTGGATTTCTTCTGGACCTTCCAAACTGGAAAAATTTAACTACAAAGATTGGTGTCTGAAGTTTATACATCTTATAGAAGTGAAGTAAACTCCTTATTTTTGTAAACTCCAAAAAGCTACAATGCAAAAACCGATCAATGTACTCCGAAACGTGCCGCCGAATATTAAGAGAATATAAATACCTCACCACACGATTGAATGCTCGACGAATCTTATCCATGACCTGAGCCACTGCTCCAGAGTAAACTTCAATACAATACAGAAATATTGGCATAACAATCGCATGAACTATCCTAATTTTAATGTGTAGTGGAAGAGACAATTCCAAGTTGTACAACTTTCGCAAAGTAAAGTTAACTCTGGAAACCATGGAAACAGCATGGGCCTCAAACTTTAACTTATTATCAAGAGTAATACCAAGACATTGAACATTATCAACGAATTCGATTACACTATTTGATACAGACACTACAACATTGCTCTCCAAAGGACTGCCAAAGAACATTGCTTTCGTTTTATTCACATTGACTGTAAGTCCATTACTGGACAACCAAACAGCCAAATTAGATGTTACGAAATTAATATTACTCTGCAACACGTCCAAGAAGTCCGAGTTTCCCTTAAACAACAATTGAACATCATCAGCAAAAGCAAAAGGAACACAGGAGCTGGTTTCAACACTAACAAACATATCATTAATATACATTACAAACAAAAGCGGTCCAAGAACAGAACCCTGAGGAACTCCACTACTAACTGGAAGCAAGTCTGAGGAACAGCCATTTAAACATACATACTGTCTTCTATCAAACAAATAAGACTGCAAAAGCCTACACGCGGAACTTGAGAACCCATACGAAAAGTATAACTTCTCAATAAGCAGCGCATGATCCAATCGGTCAAATGCCTTCTCTAGATCAAGCGCTAGAAGAACGCAGCAACCACGATCAACAGTAAATTTTCTTATATTATCAGTCAGACCGATTAATGTGGAAGTTGTACTTCGATTATACCTGAAACCAGACTGACAATCATGGAGCATTGAAAAAGCATTGATCCTGGAGACCATTTGGACTTTGAGAATATGTTCTACTATCTTTGACAAAATTGGCATAATGGAAATCGGTCTATAATCTTCAGCATGTCGAGCATTTTTCTTTTTAATAGGAATAACTTTTCCAATTTTCCATAAGGCTGGGAAGGAAGAAGTAGTGATAATTGTATTAATCAGGTGCAGCATATAATCACCAATGTACGGAAAAACAATATGTAAAAATTTGAGAGTGTAACCATCAAACCCAACAGCTTTTGACTTAATCTTACTAAAAGCCTCAGACATTTCACTAAAATTAATAGAATGAAAAGAAAATCCTCTAAGGTTATTACTCGGAAATAACGGGTGACTCCTATGGTTGTTCGACTGGTTAGAGGAAAAACAACAATTTAAATCAAAGACATCAACATCATGAACAACATTTTTACCTTTACCAACTCCGCTCTTGTTCAAAATTGACCATATTTCCTTACTCGACTTATTTAAGAATAGTTTGCTATGAGCGGAACGCTTATTTCTTCTAACAATACTTTTTACTTTATTACGACACCTACAATATATGCGCCAATTATCAGCATTTCTGTTATGCAAATAAGCTTTGTAGGAGAGATCTCGTAAAGATAGATGATACCTTATTTCAGCACATTTGAACCAATCATCTCTTTTTGCGAATGTAAGTGGACGCCTTCTTACTGGAACAATAGAATGCAAAACATCAAGACTGCTATTTAAAACAGCCAACTGCTCATTCACATTGGATGTCAAAAAAATGTCCTCGAGGCTACAAGCAGCCAGCGTATCTAACAATGTGTTGAAATTAATAGCATCATAATCTACATACTCGTAAAATTGCTGAGACGAGGCGGCTTGCAAGCTAAAAGAAGCAAATATGAAAGAATGGTGTGATATACCTGCGCAATAACATTGAGCAGACAATTTCACAAGCTCAGGCATCGACACCAAAAAATAATCCAGTAGGGACGTGGTGTTATGAAAAACGTCATTGTGCGTAGGTCTCGAATTATGAACAACAGAAAGATTCAAACTGGCACAATAACTACGTACAGATGCAGACTCCTGCAAATTAAATAAATTTTTGTTAAAGTCTCCTATTATGACAACGTTGGAGTATCTAACAACTACATCTGAAATTTGCTCTACAAGGGCATCAAAATTGCCATGAGGAAGATATACAACCCCAACTAAAACTTTCAGATTATTAACGATTATTTCAACAAATAGACATTCAGCAATCCCATAAGAATTACCAACAAAAACAATTTTATGCTTTAGATTTTTTCCAACATAAAGAGCTACTCCCCCATGTGGATACATCGGTTTTTCAACAAATACTCGTGGAATCTCATTTAAGCAAATAAGGCAATTCTGTTTGTTAACGAATCCGCTGAGGTGAAAGTGTGCCTCGTCGCTGAAGTTGATTTTTTCACCATTCACTTCTGTCTGTTCAACCAACCTTTCGGCGCATTGAAGACGTTTAAAAAGGTCATTAGCTTTCAGGTCTTGAGTCAATTCAACCTTGTTAGCTTATAAATTCAAATCTTTCTTTAAAATTCGCATTAGTGATGTTCGTGAGATGTTCAATTGTTGGGAACGGCGACAAGTCGAGGTGGACGGCTCTTTTGCCATACTATCATGAAAACGTCAACATTCGAACTGGGCGGGAATGCACAGGTGTTTCTACATTTCCTACAGACGCATTTCGGCTCGAGTCTCTTAAATGACAACTTCGATCTCATGTTTCGACGCTTTAATTTTCTGTGGATGCTTTGCGTAACATTTGTGCTCCCTATAGAAAAAACCCAAATAAATCAAATCACAGCTCCGAGGCGGCCAATCGACATCACAATTTCCGATGACCATTCGATTTTCGAAAACAGTGCGTAAAGTACAGTCCCAAAACAGCCCCAAAATTCACACTAAACAGTGACTTGTTGTGGATGCAAAGGCTTCTCAATAGTTACGTGTGGGTTCTCTAAACCCCATATGCGGCAATTTTCTTATTGACATAGCCACCGAGATAAAAATGAGCTTCACCTGAAAACACGATTTTTCGCTAAAATTCTATATCTCCTGTAAACATTCTTTAACCCATTGGGCGAAGTGAAAAAAATCATCGAATGGTCATGAGGCTTCACTTATTGGACCAATTGAACTTTGTAAGCCTTTATACCGAGGTCTTCATGCAAAATTCTTTTTAAAGAAGTTAGAGATATGTTCACTTCCTGAGAATGATGACGAGTTGATGTTGATGGATGCTCTTGGACATTCTCAGCCCCAGAAGCAATGTTTTCGATTGAACGCACTGGACGAGAACGTACTCGTGTTTGTCCAATAATGATTCATTTTCATGAACTCGCTTCACAAATTGACGCACAAACTGAACTGAACCCCGATCTCTTCTTGAAATTTTTCCACGTAAATTTCTACATTTCGCGTTAAAGACTTACTTTGGAGGTAAGTTTTTAATATTTCCCAATTTTTTTCGAGCGTACTTCGTCCCATTTGGCAAATGTGAAACATAAGCCTGAAATAAAAATAACAATGAACGTTTTTCTACCTTTCAAAGTCAAAGTAATCGGTAGTTCAAATTTAAAATGTTAATGGCCCATCCTATATTTAATATTGATATCGATCGTATGCACGTTCCTACCGATTTAAATCCCTGCCTATCTAAAACCACATTTCAATTCCGAACTACCTTTACCAAATTTAGCATAGTACGATTTAAACGTCCTGTAAACTTGACTGGAAATTGAAACATATCGGCCGTGTTGCCGCTCTAGTACTCTCATATTAAATCTGATCTAGCTGAATTTTACCATAGTGAGCAGCTTGTATTAATGCCGCATATTACACCCAGTCTAGGTCAGTTTTTATACATTTAGTCCTTATTGGTACTCGGTATTACCCCTATACACAGGTCCTCCTATTAGCGACCTTAAAGCTACATATTAAATTCAATCTTGGTAAAATCAAGAGTGTTCTGGGGTATCATTTAGTCGGCTCTTCCCAACCGTAGTTTTATTAAACAAACTTATTTCCAGTTCTGCCTCTGGGTTCACATGTACCTATGGATTAAAATAGATTTCCAGAGGCGAAGTTGTTGGCCTTCCAATATCTAGTTTTCTTTATACAAGCATATTTCCTGTCCTGCTTCTATGTTGACATATATCTACGGATCAAAATAGAGTTTTAGAGGCGAAATTGAAAATTTTTGTTTATTTAACCGACATTGGTATGCTATTTTGATCCATGCGGCTCGTCGTTTCTATACCTAGACAACAACCAGCGGCGATACCTGCGACGATATCGTTCAATTAAAATACTCAATATTTAAAATGTTTAGAAAATGTTAAGCTTGTCCAAGCTCTTGGAACAGTAAAGCTTTTAAACCAAAAAGACGCTACGGAAAAGTGACCTACTGGCTAGTGACTTCCAACTCTTTCCAAATGTAGTTTTTTTATAGAAACTTTTTTTCCTGTTTTGCCTCAGGGCCAAACCCCTGGGTTCAAAATACAGCTCCAGAGGCAAATTGGAAATTTGTATTCATAAAACCGAACTTGGTAAGCTATTCTATACGTATGGACCAACCTGCAGCGATATGAGGAACGATATCGTATATTTAACATACTCCATATTTAAAATGTTTAAAATATGTAATTCATACCCAAGCTCTTGGAGCAGTAAGGCTTTAAAACTAAAACGAAGCTACGGAAAAGTGAGCTACTGGCTAGAGAATAATATTATTTATTTTTAAATGCTCTCTTTGCTAACATTTTCCTTTGCCTTACAGAAATCCTCCAATCCATTGATGGAAGTCATCAATAGCACCCTACAAAGTCCCCTGGCCAATCATACATTCTATCGTACATTTAGGCCCAGCCTCGAATTGCTATTTGGCACAGATATTTGTGCACCACCAGCAAAAATAGCCAAGCCGTCTGAAAAACCGTATACGGGTGATTTGGAAATTCCCCATGTCTTGCAAGGCGAAATAGCACGTTTAGATCAAAAATTCAAAGTTTCTCTGGATTCCTCAGCACAAAATAATACCAAGTCCATTAGATTGATCTGTTGTCTGGATGATAAGAAACTGCCCTGTGTGCCGCCAGTCAGCATTAATATACCAGGTAAAATTTGGACTTTTATTAAAACAAAACTGGTTTCATTTACAAAAATGTGTCTTTTCTTTTTTTCAGAGGATTATCCCTGGTCTTCTCCGGAGTGTTCGCTGATTGAACAGGACTACTCTGCCACACCATTCCTACAGGCAGTGCAAAATGCCTTGGTAGCGCGCATTGTGAAATTACCAAAATTGCATTCGCTGTCACATTTATTAGACACTTGGGAAATGTCTGTGCGTCAGGCCTGCTCTCCCAATGCTGTTAAGCCCATATGTGAATTTACTGCTCTATTGGGCATGTAAATTGAACTCATTTTCTCAACTGATAAAAAAACAATTAAGGCTAGAAGTTTAAGTAACGCAACGTATAGAAATAAAACTTTTTACCAAGTAATCATTTAAAAATAAATACGAGGAGGTACAGTTTACATTCCCCCTTTTATTCCCCTAATTTGTAATCCAATTTTTTATTTAAATGTTGGTATTGTTAAGTTAATATAGAATTTTACTTTTTATTTACAGATTCGAATAGTTATAAGAAAATCAAGATACAATTTAAATTTTAATTTTGCAACTTTACCATAACAACGTACAAATCCTTCATCACATATCAGTTTATCAAGAAAACCTATTCATGCAAAACATTCAAAATCCATTATTTTCAAGAAACTCAAGATTTTTATATTCCGCAAGGTAAGTCTTATTGTTGGATTTTTCATAAAAATATTAAATACACACACATTCTTTTACCTTTATCATGACAAAAAGGAGTATGTATAAGTAGATCTTTGTGAATTTCGTTCGTTATAACCTCGAAGTGAAATTGTTTTTTTACCAACGAAAACCGCTGATAAAAAGTAGTATAATTAATTAATTAGGCTTGATGAGATGTTACCGCGAATTGATATTGATTTTTTATATCTGACCATAAGACGGAAACTTTAATAAAATTTGGTTACCCTGAACGAATCGCATCGAAAATTGTTCGCATCAGACCTTACTATAGTGCCCATACAAATGTTACTAGCCAATTGAGTTTATATTGTGTTAAGGCCAGGAAATTCGTTAACATTTTGGTCGAAATAGGGTGTGATAGTAGCTTTTAGAGCTGTATGTTTCCAATTTGGGAGGACTTTCTTATGGGTTAGAATGTCCAAACAAACCGGGACTCTCAGAAAACCGTCATTTCGGGTATTTTTCAAAAAACCGACTGTTGGAGTTTTTAAAAGTAAAAAAAACCGGACTGTCCGACATTTCGGTTTTAGCCTTTAGCCAACGAATGGAAATTGTATCGCCAATCAGATGTAATGTAGTTGTCTCCATTTATACTTATAGAATCTAGAATGCATTAAAATTACTTGCTTCGAATTGAGGTTTGTTTTTTATTTTAGAGTTGTGTGTACTTATATTGCCGACCTTTTTGTTGTAAGTTATATTGAGTTCGTCTGGCTGTTAGGTCTTTCTTTAAAAACAAGGAAAAACTAAATTTCTTTCATTTTTATAATTGTTAATTTTATTTTCTAATATTTCGATCAATGTCGTTGATCATCTTCGGGGAATCTGTTTTAAATACAGGAATAACACTCATTTTTAACAACAAAACAGTCACGTATAACAATATTTGTGTTTACATTACAAATTTTATTTGTGAGTCTTCGTTTACAAGCTTTTGTCTACTAACATTTACTTTGTCGTCCGTGTCCTTTTACTAGGGCTGCTATATATATTTCTGGCTAATAATGAAAATGCGAATATTAATCATTCGAAATGTTTTTATTGTTATTCTCCAGCATGGTTTATACACTTTTGCATGCGCTCAAACCAATTGTCGAAGCACCTTTTCCACTCCGATTGAGACACCCCCAAAACATGATTTTTGAACGCTTCAACAGCATCTTCTGGCAAGGAAAATCGTTGACCACACATTTTTTTCTTCATGTGCGAGAATAAAAAGAAGTCATTGGGTGCCAAATCAGGACTGTTCGGCGGATGACCCATTCGACAATTCGACGTTTTGGCCGGTCAAAAAGGAGCTGGTTTGAGCCGATGTGTGAGAGCTCGTATTGTCATTTTGCACAATGATTCGTCTTCTCTTGTTCTTTTTTCGAATTTCTCCGAAGACTTCAGGCAAACAAATTGTGGTGTACCACTCAGAATTGACCGTCCTCGTACGTTGCTCAAGCGGAACAGTCGCCACATGACCAGTTTTGCCGAAGAAACGGGCTACCATTTGCTTCGAAGTGCTTCTGCCACGAACAACTTTCGTTGGATTAGGCTCGTCTTCGAAGACCCACACGGCCGATTGCTGTTTTGTTACGCATAGATCAATGATTTGTCACCTGTTACGATCTTATAAACGTCTTTTGAAGCACCGTGATCGTATTTTTTTTTCCTTTTTTTGAGCGATTGGCAAATTGTGGGGTATCTAACGAGAACGAACCTTTTTTACGCCCAAAATCGAATGTATGCTAGTGGAAGTAATGCCCAAGGATGCCTCTATCTCACGATATGTCACATGACGATCTTACATTATCAGTTCACGCACGGCATCAAAGTTCTCTGGCACAACGTCCGTTTTTGGACGACCTTCGTCTTTGAGCGAGCGTCGGCCACGATTAAATTTATTAAACCAGTTTTGCACATTGCTATAGGATGGTGCTTCATCGTCATACAAAGATTAAAGTTCATCGATGCACTTGCATGTTTACGAGTCAATTCCATTTTTTTGCCGAATTGATTTTTTCAAGTCACCATCATTTGTGTAAACAACACAAATGATGGTCGTACGTCAAAACGTTCCGAGTACGTTTATGCTAAATAAAGTCAGACTTTCCAATGGTAATGTCAGATGGCGCCAGGCAACACTTAGCTTTATCTAGGCCAACATATATATAGCAACCCTCGTATCTCGCGTGGGACGGTGGCCTGGCCTCCAAGATCTTGCGATTTAACACTGCTGGACTATTTTCTGTGGGGTTATATGAGACGCATGCCTATGCAGATAAGCCTGTCACGATTGACGCCTTGGAAGAGAAGATTCGGCCTCAAATGCTGCTAAAAGTGGTCGAAAATTGGGCCTCTCGGCTGGAACCCTTATCTTTATAATACCCTTATCTTTATAATAAAGTTAAACTCTTGGACATGGCTTTAAACTATATGCGTTTGATTTCTTCTTGAAAGCCACACTTCTGAAGAAAACACCCTTTAATTTAATTTTTCCAATAATAACGAGTGATCCAAGTAGAGATACTATTTTCAATAGCTTTTTTTTGACAGATCACATGTTTAGTATTGTTTGGCATTTCATAATGGAAAGACTTACGTCTGAACTAGGTTTCTAAATTGTTTAACTTTATTACGAAAATTCACGTTCTGTGAGGAATGTGTGCTGCACTTCGTTCAACTTATGGTCAACATAATCGGCCTACTGAGCGAACTATTCGCAAGACCATAACCCATTTTAAGACCCGGCATTCATTATTGGATAATATTCGACCGAATAGACTACGTCCAGCACGCAGTGAAGAAAATGTAGCGGCCGTAGCTGAAAGTATACACCAAGACCCTGGAGAGTCGATTTGGTCGAGTCGAGTTCGCAGCAGCTCGATCTGACGACTTGGCGTATTTTATGTCGAGATCTTAAATTGATAGCGTACAAAATACAGCTTGTGCAAGAACTGAGGCCGCCCGACGTTCCCAAGCGACATCGCTTCGCTCTATGGGCTCTTGAAAAGTTTCAAGAAGATCCGACGTTTTCGAGCCAAATTTTGTTCAGCGATGAGGCCCATTTCTGGCTCAATGGCTATGTAAACAAGCAAAATTGCCGCATTTGGGACGAAGAGCTGCCACTTCATCCAGAAAAAACAACGGTTTGGTGTGGTTTGTGGGCCGGTGGAATCATCGGTCCATAATTCTTCAAAAATGATGCCGGTGAGCACGTATTCGTCAATGGCGACCGTTATCGTGCCATGATAACCGACTATTTGATGCTTGAAATTAAAGCTCGTGATCTCGGCGACATTTGGTTTCAACAAGGCGGCGGCACTTCCCACACATCGCATCAATCAATGGATTTATTGAGAGATCACTTGGGTGAGCAGATAACTTCACGTTTTGGGCCGGTCGATTGGCCTTGGTGGCTCGTGTGATATCACACCGTTAGACTTTTTCCTGTGGGGATATGTAAAGTCTAAAGTTTATGCGGACAAACCCGCTTCGATTCAGGCCTTGGAGCAAAACAACACGCGTGTCATTCGCCAGTTACCAGTCGAAATGCTCGAACGCGTCATCGGAAATTGAACTCAACGGATGGACCATCTGCACGCAGAGAAAAGACATGGTTACTATATGGTCACGGTAACAATAATATGTTCTCTACAATAAAAGCATGTCCGCCGCAACCATAGTATTGTTTTCTGAATTTTATTCTGACAACAGTATGATTGCGGCAATAATAATATTGTTGAAATGTAACAATACTATTACTGCTAAATTTAGAAATGAAACTATGGTTGTAGCAACCATGTAAATATTGTTGGTGCGACAAAAGTATTGTTGTTAAAGATTTACGTTAACAATAATATGATTACGGCAATCATACTCTATGGTTGAGTCTATGAGCAAAGCATAACTGATTTTAAAGACTATGTGCGTCTATACAGTGCATGTTGTTGTCCATTATAAAAAAAACAACAACAATGGGAAGGCAGTGTGAGGGATTTTTATTGTGTTTACTTTGTTTGGTGGAATACGCTACTGCCGACTGGTTCTCGTTTATTTAATGATCCTCTTCGAATATTGTCACCAAAACCATACTTTTTTTCTGCGTGTGAGACGTAGCCGCGGCCAACATTTGATAGACATTATCTTCAAAAAATAAATGCCAAAGAATGTTCTTTCAAATGATAATAACACAGTACAACAGCCAATCTGGGGGGGTGAGAAATTCCAAGTCAGGGTGATGGTACTAGCTCAGTATATTAAAACCCTCAAAGGGTTTTGCGTTCGTATGTGCCAGTTATTTTTATGACCTTTTACATTTTTTCCTTATCTTGATGTTTTTTCGCTTAGTTGTAAAATGTTGGCAAAAACGTAGTTTGACATAACTCGAGAACGACTAGTTCGATTTTGCTAAAATAAATTGAGAAAAATTAATAATTACATTTTCTTTAATCCATTAATATACTGTTTCTCTACCAAATCAACATTTTTGCAATTAGAAATAAATTTATGAAGAAAATTTTGCAAAAAAAAAAATTTTTTTAAAACATAAATCCCAAACGGAAAAACGTGTAGAGTCGTATAACTTTCACGTAAAGTCACATAACCTATAAACAAAATGCGTCATAGATCACAGAAATCGATTAACGCGTTCTGCTTTTATTTACAATTAAGTGAAGGTATCCTATTTTGACAAGAATATTGATATATGTTTTTATTCAAAAAAGTGTCATATATCGCCTTTTTTTATAAATTTTCCCCAATAACTCCAGACTTCTGACCATAAAAAATAATAAAAATAAAAATTTTTTTGAGGTTTTTAATATACTGACCTAGTACCATCACCCTGACTTGGAATTTCTCACCCCCAGACAATAATCCCAAAAATGTTCCACAGTGTAATCATTCCCCATTGAATTTGAATTTTCTGTGTTTTTTTCTTTAAAAAAAAGTAGGGAACCTCGAAATGGGTCACACGTTAAGTCAAAAATACGAATTTGGGTTCGATGATGTTCGCTCCAGTTGGATTTCAGCTCACAATATTTTGATGCATTTTCCCCAAATCCCCCCCCCCCTCGAGAAATAAAAACACACAAATAGAATTATGCTTTAGAATAAGTTGGAAAATATATATTGATCGATTTTTTGAGTCTTGAATATTCTTTTTCTTCATTTTGTTTTGTTTTCTTTTTTCTGATCTTTTCAATAATGGATAAAAATTCCTTTTTTGCTTCAAGATTTTGTTTTTTTTTCATTTCATACAGTTTTCCATTAAGATATTTGTTTAGTGTTTTTCATTTTCAATAATTGTTACATTATACAGGTGAAAAAGATTTGTTTATATGTAAACTACATTTGAAGATATATAAAATAAATTAAATATTTACAATGTTTTAAGTTAATCTTAAAGTTAGTTGTTGCAGACTTGGCTGCAACAAGAACCTTAAGAAAGAACAAAAATAGAAACAAACAAAAAAAAACTTAAATATCACAGATTACATTTGTTATAAACTAAATGTTTTTTTAAAAAGTGTTTTTTTAAATCTAAAACGAATCAAACAAAATGACTTAAATTGAGTTTAAGTGTAGAGAGGGAAAGATAGAGAGATAGAGATGGATAAAGAGAATACTAAGCTTCTGTTTCTTTTTTAAGGAAGAAGGAATACAATTTTGTTTTTGTTAACAAAAAACCGAAACTAAGCTTAAATATTTGTTAAGGAAATTATTTTTTTCAATTTTGCTTAAATACATTTCTAGTCTAATAAGCTCAAATTTTCGGGTGTTTTGGCAGGACTTTAAAGGGAAATAGAAAAATTGAAAGAAAATCTTAAAAGTTGAGTTATTTTGTTTTTGTGGAATGAATAACATTTAAAGGATGTTTTAGCTTTTTCTTCATATTTTCTGTTTTGAAACTTTGCTTTTCCTTTGTTTTCTATCTGTAGATCATAATTTTAAAATACCCTTTTTCCAGTTCTCTAATTAATGTGCATTAATTGTGATTTGTGTTCTGTCTTCTCTAAAATTGTAATCAAATGAGATTTAGGGGGTTTTCTGTTTTATGATAGGAGAAGAGAAGGGGTAAAGAATAATGATGATCCCTTGATATCGGTTTACTGCTGTGGTATCATATGGGCAAAGCTAGCCACTTGTTGCTGTAAACTCAGTAGGTCAGCTGCCTGACAGATCTGCACCTGCAAAGCCGCTGTTGCTGGGGAGGAGGGTGTGATTTGTACTTTTGTGCTGCTGCTGTGAGTTTGTTGCTGAGTGCTGGCAGTGCTGCTGGCGGTTGCTGGTGCAATAGGTCTGAGGTGTTGTATCATTTGTCCGCCCATGGCCGCCGATTCAATGATGGCATTGGCCGGCGTAGCTGCAACAGTTGCAACTCGACTGCCGCCCTCTTGCTGGCGCTTGGAGGCATGTCTCTTGACATGCTTCGACAAATGATCGCTGCGCATGAATTTCTTGTCGCACACATGGCACACGAACTTTTTCTCTCCTGTATGGGTGCGTTTGTGACGTGAAAGCTCATCGGAACGCGAAAAGCGTTTGTCGCAATTCTCCCATTTGCAAATGAAGGGCCTCTCGCCGGTGTGAACTCTTTGGTGGGCCTTCAAGTGACTGGATTTGAAATAGTTTTTACCACAATCTGGATGATTGCACTCGTAAATGCGTTTGCGCTCCGCTCCATTGGAGGCGGTCGCAGAAGAAGAAGCCACCAGAGTATTTGCGTTGAAAGACGTTTGCGTAGCTAAAGCTGATGGGTATTCAGAGGCGGCAGGAATTTGTTGAGAGCTAATCTGGGGCTGAGATGCCGCCACCAGAGTGGAACAGCTGCTGGTAATTGTATTGCAGTTGGTGCTTAGAGGGCGGGAGGTGTTTAAACTTTGCAGCAATACATTGGGATTTAAGAGCAGAAACTGCGGAGGCATTATAGAGGGCGCTGACGTGGTGGCTGTTTGCCCTTCCGAGTTGATAAAGTTTGTTTTAGGAGCTATAACCTGGTAATGTGTAGTGTTAGGCGATCTGTTGCTTTGGCTTAAACCTCTAGTAGGCTGTGTTGTGTTACCCGCTGCCGCATTGGGTAATGTAAAGCGAAATTGAGGCGTGGTAGCGACAGTCGTCTGTTGTGTTTGTGGGACATTATTTTGCTCTGTGACTGCCTCCTTTTTGGTGGTTAATACTTTTAAGGGTTTCTCTTCGACCATTATATCCGCTGTCTTGATGTCCTGCGTAGATTCCGAATCGGACATTATTTCTGTGGTCTCGGTGGCGGTGCGCTTGCGATTCATTTTGAATTTTAGACTACGCCATACATTGGTCTGCGAACAGTCATCATCGGTGGTGTAAGAGAAGTAGGCTGAGCTAGAGCCCGAAGAGGAGAATGACAGGGAGGCAGACGATGAGGTGGACACTGTGGAAGGTGTCTGCGATATTGTGGAAATGGTAGAGGAACAGGAACTTTCGTCAATGGCCGAGCATATACCCGAACTGTTGACGTGCATTATAACACTGGCACGCTGTGGCTGTGACGGCTGCTGCGTTGGCAGCACGGGCGTCGTAGCGGGTGTAGGTAATTCCAATTTCGGCTTTTTACTCGCCGGCGGTTTACTGCTGCTGCACTCCACATCATCTTCGGTATCGGAGGGCTGGGGCGTAATGATACCATTTGATGATTTGATTTTCTGCTGATGCTGCTGCTGATCCAATTGCAGCTGCAGTTTGGCTTTTAGTAATTTGTCATCCAGTGTGTTGGCGATTGATAGGGAGTTCTAAAAAGGTAATAGAGAATGGTTTTGATTAGTTCAGGTTTGTGATAATAGGAGGGTTTTTAAGTTTAATAATAATTTTAAACGAAGAAACGAAACAAATATTGTAAAATAAAGAATTTTATAACATATTTTTTCTGGAGGCAGCTGGATTTTTTTTGACTACATTATGAGTTAAAAATAGTTTATTTTATTTAAGAAAATGTAAAAGCTAGGGTGATTTATTATTACTAAATAAATATAAGGCGAATGAATTTCTTCTTTGAAATTTAATTTTTTCTAAACAAACTTCATGAAGCAAATTTTTAGTACAAAACGAAAGGAAGAACGATTTTGTTTGACCTTAAAATAGAAATAATTATAGTTGAATATTTTTCTTATTTGCCAATTTTATAAAAATATTTTGTTTTCGTTTCTATTAAATTTTCTGAATTTTTTGTGAAAATGTAAAAAGTATCGGAGCTAAACTTATGTCAGTTTCCCTCCTTACTTTAAAACTACTTCACTGATCCTTTAAAAATTTTGAACACTACTTCTATACTTATATATAGTTTATGAGAAAACACTAAAGAGTTATTTCAAATTTGTTAATTTTTTATTTTACAATAACAAAGTAAATATTTTTTTGGCAAAAATTTTAGATTCAAGTTCAAGTGTGCCCAAAAAAGGAAAAAAAAATAAATTTCGATAAACTCTCAGCGTCAAGGGGAAAGCTATTATTTAACGGAATAAGCTTTAATTTTGTAATTCTGCTGATCTAGCACCAAGTTATAAGGGGTACCGAAATTCTACTTTTTTAGAGACATTTTCGAATAATAAGAAAGTTTTTAGCATTTCTTTATGAAATTCTTTTTACAAATATTATTTATTAATTAATTATAGATTTTTAAAATAATATTTTAACTGTGTCGCCAAAAAGAAAATTCACTGTATTTATGTGCCCCTCCAACAGAGGTATACATGAATACTACCCAACCTGAAGGCCATATTTAATTAGAAACAATGTTTAACATTATTTTTATTGAAGAAATTTAAAAAAATATTTGGATTTTTTCATGGTCAATAAATATAGAGCTTAAGTTTACCACAATTCCAAAATAACTTCTAAAAGAAAAACATTTCTTTGCTATAAAATTCTATTGGAAAATATATTTTATTTTACATTGTTGAGAGGAAAAAAATTGCCTCAATTTTCTTAAAATTCCATTGAAAATTCTGCTCTATTTTTAATTTTCCCCCAAAGATTTATTTCTAAGTTCACCTAATTAATTTTGTATGTGAATTATTTTTGTGTTGGTTTAAAAACGTGGAGACTTGAAGTGAATTTCATTTGGTTCTTGTCTGTGCTATACACCTCGTTTCCATATTTCTTTCTCAAAAGCGCAAAGAAAAACACCAAAAATGTTTTCCATGTCATTCCCTGGCACCAACCAGCAAGAAAGATGAAAACAGCATTCACTTCATTGAAAAGCGGACTAATGATTAGTCCAAACGACATAAATACGTACAATGCACGTTTTCACCAGGCGCTCAGCAAAACCCGAAACATGTCGGCCGCAAAACCGAAACAGAGAAAAAATATATGTACAACAATTCACAGTAATTTAAACAGAGAGCGAATGAGATACAAATGCGAGCGAGCTATACGGTAAAACTCTCTGACAAGTAATGAATGCCCCCTAAACGAATATACACCCAAGCACACACGTATGCACTGAACCAAATATCATTGATAAGAGAAAATAACGAGAAGAAGAACAACAATAATAATAATCACAACAGCAACAACAGTAGCAGCAATGAAATGCCTCAATGTACAAATGTTGTCTGGCTGGCCGAGCAGAGTTAGCACGCGTTCAATGCATGATTTCTTCGTGATGATGTACGAATGTATGTCGTCGGCAGCTCGGTCGTAGTGGTGGTGGGTCTGTTTCAAAGGTCTGTATACGTCATTGCCGTTAAAATACACAAATGTTTATTTTTAAAATTATAGAGCAACAGCCAGCCACCACCAAGCCAAGCCATCTTCTCTCACATTGGGGCAAGTGTATTGTACTATGTACTACTACAACAAATACTACCTACTACGATATGTACATAAATACTGTACAACATGACCGACCCCTTACGAGATTTGCTCGTTAGTTCGCTCGTATTAAGTATATTGTAGTACGACAACGTAGAGGAATTTCATCAACAGAAACGGGCTTGGTTCAATGATTAGACGGATTGCTATAAAACACCAACAACAGATATCGACAAAGAGCCCGCCAATTTGGCACATGCACGAAGAAAAACAACAAAAACCACAGCAACCAAACACTCCCTCTTTTTTGAAAATAACAGGCGAACAGCAACAACAGCAAGGCAAACGACGAGGGCGCAATGAGTCTTAACGACAACATGACAACATCAAACAACACACAACAACTGTGTCTATCTAATAAGAAAACAAACAGCAACAACAACAACACACACATTTGCTTTTTCTGTATGGGGGTTTTTTTCAATGCTTTTTGAAATCCCCCACAATATTGTTGTGCTCTACGATACTCTCAACATCCGTAATAGCATACCATACCCCCAATTCAAACATACACACACAGGCAGATGCCAACTTAAACACGACGTAGTAGCAGCAGCGGCAGCAAACCCCAGTCACTGGTTTTGTTTTCTCTCTACTACTACTTCTTTGCTTTTGTTGTGTTTTTTTTTTGCCTGTATCTTTTTTTGAGTCCAATGTACGAACGGTTTTCCAAATGTTTAGGTCGTTCGTTCGTCTGTTTGTGTATACACACACTCGCACACACATAATTCACCCAAGTGTGTGCTGTTGTCGTGTGTTTGTTGTTGCTGTTATTGTATCACTCATCTGCTTCATGGTTGTGCACTCACTGTTCACGTGAACACCAGCTGATAGACGACTGATGACTGCGTGATCAAATGCCTGGCCCTGTGTTAGAAAGAGAAGGCAAACATTTGTTTTCAAATATTGTGCCAGAGCAACTGAAACAGGGCTAAATATTTATAGGTAAAAAACACATCACATACGGACGGACGGACAGACGGTACAGAAGACGACAAAAAAGTGAAATAATAATAAAATATACAAATATTATATACACTGTTGTTGTGTTTAAGTTATTAACAAAAAACAAACCGAGTCACACTCATATTATAATGAAATAATTTAAATATGTAATTTCGTGTGCTTCGTCATGAGTTTTTTTTTGCTTCTTCGGTTTTTGTTTATCGGTCACACCGAGTCGTAGAGAATTAATAGGGCTTGTGTTTTCTGACCGAATATTATCTTGAAACGTGCTTTGTAGACATTTTTTGTTAAAAGTATTTTATTTTTAAATTAAAAAAATTATAGGTTTATTTATATGCACATGTGTTTTTTTGTGTGTTAATTTTGTTTCGGTCATAAATTCTTAATTTGTTTATAATAAATTGTGATCTACTTTGCAACTTTTGTATATTATTTTTTGGTTCTATTTTTAATTTTATGTTTATGCATACATTAATGAGCTTTTTTTGTTTTAAATTGGACTTTGATATTAACAAAAACTTATGCTGTCCTTCTTTGCTATTAATAAAAAGGGAAAAAGATAGGCCAAATAAATAAATGAATGCATTTTTCGATTTTTAGTAATATAAAATAATATTCTTTAATATATAGAGAAGGTATAAAATTCGATTTTTCTTTAAAAAAATATTTTTAAACCTTTATAAATTTTAAAAATATAAGGAGTTTGATTTTCAATACAATTTTGAATTTTAAATTAATTTTAAATTTAAATAATCCTCAAACCTTACAGAGAAGGTGGTTTAATTAAAACATATTTTATTTTTAATAAATTACCATTTAAATACTCATAAATATTGTCCCATTTTACTTTTTTACTAAAGTGGGTGTGACATATTGAATTTATGTCTTTTGAACAGCGAATAAGAAACGCGCTAAACATTAATTTTCTTTTAAAAAAAGACAACATTTAAAATTTATTATTTGTTTTGCACATAGCTACCTTTAAATTTATTTTAATCTTTCTAATAATTTAAAGCAAATATACAAGATTAAAAAAATTGTAGGGTGTTTGCTTTAATAAGAGTTAACAAGTGATTTCCAAATTTTTTTATTTTAATCTTAGTATTTTGTGGACTTTAAAGCATTTAATCGAATGAAAACCGTCGTATTAGTTCGTTGTTTTAAAAATGTTCCTTCATTTCATTTCTATAAACTTTTAGTGTGCTAGTATTACAAAGAAAATTATGGCAATTGAACAATGAATAGTCAAAGGGTCTGCCCATGGTTCAAACTACTCGTCGTGGTTAATAGTTTAGAGTTTCTACGGTAAAAATAATTTACCGGCTTGAATATTTTAACCCTCCAAATATTCTTATTCCAGTATAAACTACTTGGGAAACAGAATCTTCGAAAGTGAAAAAATCAATTTACACCTCAAACTGAATTCACTTTCCCCGAAATAAAATCTTCTGAATACTTCCAGAGATTCGTGGAAAAACTTAAATTAGGGTTTTATTCACATTAACTTAATTATTTTGAAAATGACGCATCATCGTAGTTCGTAGTATTTAAAAGAAATTGCGAAATTTTTATTTTCCCCTATAGAATCGAACGTTTTTATTTTATATATAAAAAAATTAAATTTTCTCTGACAGCATTTAAATTTTGAATGCATTGTCTTTTTATGAGAATTTGTGTTCTTTTTAAAATGCATAGCATTTTGTCGGAATATGTATTTAATTCTTGAGAAATATTTTTTGAAATATCCTGATATTGTTTTTTAAATATTATCAAAAATACCTACTATATTTTTGATAATATTTGCCGTTTCCTTGAAATTTTTTTTAACCTTTCGAAATTGCAACTGCCTCCTTTTTGAGTTATAATCCTTAAATTTATTTTTGATGTACAACTATTTCTGTGTTTTTGATATCATTTTTTTCCTTTTTTTATATATATTTATACATTTTCATTTCATTGTAATTTTTGTTTTATTTAATATGTATATATTTTTAACTTATTTTAGTTTTTTAACGGGTTATAAGTAAATTAAGAACTTATTATTGTTTTAATTTTTTTTTATAAATTTATTTTTTGTTTTAATATTTTTTATTCATTTATATATTTTATTTTAATTGAATTTTTTATTATTTTTTTTATATTATTCGTTGTTATTATTTATTTTTTTATTATTTCTATTAATTATTATATGTTATATCTATTCATATAGTTTTTTTTTCATTATATCGTTTGTTTGGAGTTAACGTTAAATATTTTTTTTTAATTTCGGAATTGTTTCCTTTGTCTTTAAGTTTATTCTTTTTTTAACAATTTTTATTTCGTTTCATTATGAGTTCATTGTTTATATTTCATGATTTGAGACATTTTCTTTTACTTACATTTTCATTTTTGTTTTCACACAAGGGCGGTGTGGCCGGGGGTGAGGGCAATAAAGTAATATCCATTTTGCAATGATGATTGTTGGTTGAATATTCACAAAATATATTTGAAATCTTTACGCTGCACTAGCCTGATTTTTGCAGTTTATAAAATCTTTATTTTTAACACTTTTTGTTAATATTTTCATTCATTTATTTTTGAAAATCTGTTTCTGTTTGTTTGAATTTGATTTTCTTTTTTCAAACCGTTTCTTCTTGCTTTAAAATTTCTTTTTGCACTTCTTTGTTGCAATTGTTTTTTTTTTGCTTATTTATAAGTAATGCTTGCTTCCTTTCTTTTAAATATTTTTTATTTCATTTAAAATTGTTTTAATACAAAATATTATTTATTTTTTCTTGTGTGTGTTCTTTTCACTCTAACTAAAGCGGCTGGACATAATGACAGCACTTGATTCAGACACAACCGTTCCGTTGAACAATCAACAAACGAATGAAAACATATCGCGATTTCATTTCAAAAAGTTAAGTTGCCTGTAGTGTGTGTATGTCACTGCAATGGGGAGTGAGCGCTAGGCGTGATTGTGTATGGCTGTGTGTGTGTTCGAGGAGTCACAGTCACAAACGACGTTGGATGTCCGACGACCGAAGTCGTCGTCAGCAGGCAAGAGCAGCAGCATGTCTCATTGAAAAAGAAGGCTCGCTCGTTTTTTGGGGTAAAACAAATTTCCCCCACACAACACTCAATGCGTTGTATCTGTGGTTGTATCTGCAAGTGACTGTCTGTGTGTGTGTGTTTGTGTGTATCTTTAATGGTTGGCAGCTGGTTTTTGCGCGGGCTGTTGTGGTATGTAAAGACTTTTCGCTTAGAGTGTAGAATGTTTGAGATTTGTGGGGAATGACCAGGTATCTTCTCGGTACAGTGGCGTTTTCGTCCCCTATATTTGGCAAGAAATTCCCCTGAATCAATGGCGGTTGTTGTCCAATTAGTGGTGTTTTAGATTAAGACTCGCTAAATAAGACTCGATAGCAGAACCCAATAGTTAAGCAATTTGTTAACAAAAGGTCCCAATTTTGTTCATGTCTAAGAAATAGGCCAAAAATACTAAAAATTTCGAAAGTTGCTAAATTAATTTCTGTAGCCATTTTAGTACTCCGCCCGGCTAACTATCGAGTGTAAGCATATCTCCTGGCTTAGTGCTAAAAAGGCTACAACAAATTATTTTTCTAAATTTTGTTTTAGAATCGAGACAGTGGTTTATCCAACAGGTATAGTCAAAATTGCCACTTTGTTAAAGCACTTGGAAAAAGTGCTTCGACGATTGTTTTGAGCGCATACACAAGTGTATAAATCATGCCTTTGAAAAACAATAATACCATTTTTGATGATAAATATTCGCATTTTCATTATTAGGCCAGAAATATACATAGCAGCCCTTGTACAGCATTTTTTTATGAATAGGCTCAAAATTGCCACTTTTTGTTTACAAATGACATACCTTTTGCGATTTTGATATCCTGTCTTAGTTATCGAGGCTTAGCCAAAAACATCACTATTATTTCCATAGAAAAAGTCCGAACACCCCCACTGTGCCAAGCAAATCATTTATATTTCTGGCCTAATGATGAAATTGCGAATATTTATCATCAAAAATGGTTTTATTGTTTTTCAAAGTACTCTCCAGCATGATTTATACACTTTTGCATGCGCTAAAACCAATTGTCGAAGCGCTTTTTCCACTCCGATTGAGACACCTCCGAAACATGGGTTTTCAACGCTTCAACAGCATCTTCTGGCGACGAAAATCGTTGGCCACGCATTTTTTTCTTGATGTGCGGGAATAAAAAGAAGTCATTGGATGCCTAGTCAATTCGACATTTTGGCCGGTCAAAAAGGAGCTGGTTTGAGCCGATGTGTGAGAGCTCATATTGTCATGGTGCACAATGATTCGTCTTCTCTTGTTCGTTTTTCGAATTTCTCCGAAGACTACAGGCAAACAAATTGTGGTGTACCACTCAGAATTGACCGTCCTACGTTGCTCAAGCGGAACAGTCGCCACATGACCAGTTTTGCCGAAGAAACAGGCTACCATTTGCTTCGAAGTGCTTCTGCCACGTACAACTTTCGTTGGATTTGGCTCGTCTTCGAAGACCCACATGGTCGATTGCTGCTTTGTATCGGGCCATGATTCGTCACCTGTGACGATCTTATAAACGTCTTTCGAAGCACCGCGATCGTATTTTTTCAAAATTTCATTGCACCGATCGACACGAGCCTTCGTCTTTGAGCGAGCGTCGGCCACGGTTGAATTCATTAAATCAGTTTTTCACAGCGCTATAGGATGGTACTTCATTGCCATACTAAGATTTAAGTTCATCTATGCACTCTTGTCGTGATAATCCACGTCGAAAGTTGTGAAAAATTATCGCACGAAATTGCTCACGAGTTAATTCCATTTTTTGCCAAATGGATTTTTTGAAGTCACTGTAAACAACACAAATGGTGGTCGTACGTCAAAACGTTATGAGAACGTTTATGCTAAAAAATGTCAAACTTTCCAATGGAAATGTCAGATGGCGCCAGACAACACTTAGCGTTGCCTATGCCAGAAATTAATAAAGTATAAATAAAAATAGAAAAATAAAATCATGGTAATTAATAATATAGGGTGACCAGTTATACACTCGTTGTCTGTGCTCTAGTTTTTAAAAGCTACGGCCAAGTGATGTGTGCCCCAATTGAAGCTTCAAATTTGTAATGCCATTATTTTTTACAAAAACGTTTTCAAATTCCTCCACTGTGCGCCGAAGACGTCATCGTTTGTACCAACATTTGTGGTTCGTAATTAAATTTTTTTTGTTTGTACTTTTATTAGTCACTTACTTTTGGCTTATTCTATAAAAATTTTCAGTTGTAATAAATATTATCAATTTCTGCAGTTTCATACCTATGCTCCGTTTTTAAATTATCTATATTTGGTTTTTAGTCCATTTTAATATTATTGAATGTTACTTTTGTATCTGCCCCCTTTTTATTTTAAACCGCTTGCTTATTATTTAACTTATAATGACTTCTCTCATTATAAAGTGTTTATTTGTTTATCGGCCATATTATGATTAAGTATTTTGAACCATTTTATTTTTTTTCTTCTATATATACAGAAGATTACCCCCTCGAACCACATTTAATCATGACGGGTGCATTGATTTATTGTTGATTTCATTTTCGCTTTTCTCCTGTTGCGTTTTTTTTTGGTTTTGTAGCTATATCGGAACTGGATTGTTTTATATAGACAATGATCACATATAAAAAATTATAATTAAAATATATATGATTAAAATTTTGATGTCCAGATTCGCGTGTGCAAAAACTTGGAATGTTAACTATTTGACCTATTGTTCAGATAGTGCTTACGAGTAGTATTAATGAACATTGTTTGCGCAGGGGTGATCAGATTTGTGATCAGATCTTTGTAAGTTGAGATTAAATTGTCCTATGAAGAATAAACACAAAAAAGTGATAATTCTTATTTACATCAACTTTTTGGAGCATTGCTACTAAAAGTTTTGGCGTTCTAACGTTTTTGAGCATTGATACTAAATATTTTGGTTTTCTAATGTTTTTGGAGCTTTGCTACTAAAATTTTTTGGTTTTCTGAAGTGTGATGAAGTAGTGTGAGCAACTGTTACAAAAATTCAACCTTATATAATGTTAACTCAACTATTTTGTATGTACATTTGACCTTATAAAGGGTGTTTTTTTATTGAGGTATCGAACTTCGAATAAAACACAAGAAAATCGTTTTAATGTCCATCAATTTGGCTTTATTGGAAGGATACTTTAATGCCTTTAATGTTTAAATATGATTTCGGGCATGTGGCCGCCGCGGCTGGCTCGAATAAAGCCAATTCTACAGGTCCAATTTTCAACCACTTTTTCGATCATATGGGGCCGTATGTTGGCAATAACGCCACGAATGTTGGCTTCCAAGTCCCCTAACGTGTTTCTGGTTTGTTGGCGTAGACGAGCGACTTCACATATCCCCAAAGAAAATAATCCAATGGTCCATGTTAACCGATCCATGGTTAACCGAATTAATTGCTCTGATGGACGATTATGTCGACCATAAAATGGACGGAGCTTGCGGTGAACTTCGCAAACTGAACCATTACTTTCGAAATAAATTTGCACGATTTGCAAGCGTTGTTCTTTTGTCAACCTGTTCATGATGAAATGGCAAACCAAACTAAATATTAATCACTTGACAGCTGACAAAATGACCGCCAGTTAAAAAAGTGATGCCAACTTAAAGTTCTATACCCCAATAAAAAACACCCCTTATAAAGTATTTTGTCTTCGTTATCAAACATTTGCCATACAAAATTTAAGCAGACACATGGTTTAAGAAATCATTGTATTAGCGGCTCAGTGTAGCCGATGTACTCGGCGGCCGAGTTGTGAGATGTGAGAAATAGATGGCGGAGGCCAGTCGGCGATAAAATACGCAATAGGGTTAAATCATTGTATAAGCGGCTCAGTGTAGCCGATGTACTCGGCGGCCGAGTTGTAAGATGTGAGAAATAGATGGGGGAGGCCAGTCGGCGATTTAACATTCATTTATAATGACATAAATGAATGCCTAATTTAAGGTTAGAATTA
This sequence comes from Hydrotaea diabolus, assembly GCA_963513945.1. Classification (NCBI taxonomy): domain Eukaryota; kingdom Metazoa; phylum Arthropoda; class Insecta; order Diptera; family Muscidae; genus Hydrotaea; species Hydrotaea diabolus. The sequence continues at coordinate 175,771,877 of OY740717.1, forward strand.
GTTTGATATTTCACATCGTTCTTGTTCAATTTGAATCATATTATATTGTAGTTCAACTATCCACTTCGTTGGATAATGACCGAGGTCAATTAATTGCATACCTAATTTTAACTATTGCTAGTAACTATTGCAGAGCTTATAGGGAATATCAATGCTATGTTGTCCTTTACTAATGAACAAGGTGTACGTCACTGCGGAGAAATACGACTAGTAATGGGGAAAATACCACAAACTACGGCTTAGTGTGAGGTATTTTACCTACTTTAAAGTTGAAATATCAATAAATAAAAAAAAAACAACAAAATATATTTTGACTGCTGGAATTTTGCAAATGGTATCTGCAGCTCGCTAATTGTTATTGCAAAAACACTCCCATGACCCGCTACAATAAGTACTCCTATGGGTTATTTTCCATACACTGAACGCGGGGAAATTCCCACACGACATTGCATATATCACATATTTATTTCTCCACAGACAAAACATGATTTCATCATTGTACAGACGTTCTTTGTTGAACAAACTCCCAGTAGCTTATCAGTAACCTATTTCCGGTTTAACCAAAGCAAATTGCAATAGTTTTGATCGATCGGCTTCTGACGTCATTTGCCCCACATACGTTATAAAACACCTTCTCTCTCTCTCTCGGCCGATCGAAAAGGGCCGCACAAAATTTCCTTTAATTATCTACAGTTTTTTATTATTTTGAAAAATAAAACACAATTTTCTTACAACATTGAGTCATATAAGGTCAACTTGTTAAGCTACGAGGCACAAGGTCGTAACTCAAAACAACGACACAAATATCAAGTGTTACAACGATAAAAATACACTCGTCGACGTCGTTAACGTTGTACGTCGGTCGCTATTTTGTTTGTTTAAGGGAGTACGACTCTGAATGACTGCATGATGCCCCCGTCGAAAAAGATAACAACAAAAAACAGCTGAAATTAAAAATCTTGAAGGAAAAATAAAAACGAGCAAACAATGATGGGAGACACACCTGTATGTGTCATAGATACGAGCAGATTTTCAAGTCAGATTTAGTCGGGCATATCGCACAGTCTTACAAACTAAAAGGGGCGTTGCAGCTGTTTTCCAAACAAAAGTTATTTAAACTTACGTATTTATTAATATGATAATTACAAAGTGTTTTAAATTCTCGCTATTGAAACAAAAAATTAACACTTTATTAAGTTTAGAAAAATAATTTCTAAGCTGTAAGAAAATTGTATATGACTGGCCTAATAATGAAAATGCGAATTTTTATCATCAAAAATGTTTTTTTTTGTTTTTCAAAGTATTCTCCAGCTTGATTTATGCACTTTTGCATGCGCTCAAACCAATTGTTGAAGCACTTTTTCCACTCCAATTGAGACACCTCCAAAGCTTCAACAGCATCTTCTGGGTACGAAAATCGTTGACCACGCATTTTTTTCTTGTTGTGCGGGAATAAAAAGAAGTCATTGGGTGCCAAGTATAGCTGTACGGCAGATGACCCATCAATTCGAAGTTTGGCCGGTCAAAAAAGTGCTGGTTTGAGCCCATGTGTGAGAGCTCGCATTGTCATGGTGCACAATGATTCGTCTTCTCTTCTTCGTTTTTCGAATTTCGCCGAAGACTTCAGGCAAACAATTTGTGGTGTACCACTCAGAATTGACCGTCCTCGTATGTTGCTCAAGCGGAACAGTCGCCACATAACCAGTTTTGCCGAAGAAGTGCTTCTTCCACGAACAACTTTCGTTGGATTTGGCTCGTCTTCGAAGACCCACACGGTCGATTGCTGTTTTCTTTCGGGCTCATACGCATAGATACATGATTCGTCACGTCTTTTGAAGCACCGCGATCGTATTTTTTCAAAATTTCTTTGCACCAATCGACACGAGCCTTTTTTTGAGCGATTGTCAAATTGTGAAGGATCCAACGAGAACAAACCTTTTTGACAACCAAGTGTTCATGCAATATCGAATGTATGCTGGTGGAAGAAATGCCCAAGGATATCTCTATCTCACGGTGATCTTGCATTATCAGTTCACGCACGGCATCAATGTTCTCTGGCACAACGGCCGTTTTTGGTCGACCTTCGTCTTTGAGCGAGCGTCGGCCACGACTGAAATAATTAAACCAGTTTTTTACAGTGCTATAGGATGGTGCCTAATCGCCATACAAAGATTTAAGTTCATCGATGCACTCTTGGCGTGATAGTCCACGTCGAAAGTTGTGAAAAACTTTCCAGTGGATATGTAAGATGGCGCCAGGCAACGCTTAGTGTTGTCTAGGCCAGAAATATATATATAGCAACCCTCGTATAAGAGTAACTCTGGACATCTTTACATCTTAAGTCATAAGAGTTCTTAAGAACAGAGTTCCGAAATAAAAACAGAGTTCCACAAAAAATAGTCCAGCGGTGTTAAATCGCACGATATTGGAGGCCATGCCACAGGCCCACGACGCGAGATAATGCGCTTACCAAAAGTTACCTGCAATAAATCGATTGTTTCGTTGGCTGTACGAGTACCACTTTTTGTACCATCTGATATTCTGATATTTTACTTTGTGATACACCTTTCGGGCATCATTTCTAGTTTATTATGATTATTATTTCCCCTTTCATTCGCTGGAGTAAATGTCTTGTTGCTATGCCCTGTAACGTTGCGTTATGGGCAGCGTTCATGTGTTCCTGGCCAAGGTGTTTGGTATTCTACCAGTTATTTGGCTGCTGCTGAAATACAGCTCTTACTGCTACGCCCTGTAGCGTTGCGTTATGAACAGAGTTTCTGGCCAAGGTATATTCTACCATTTCTTTGCCTGCTGTCGACATTGAGTGAAAACTATGTTGCCGCTGCGAACTTATGACATCGGGAGAAGAATGGTTTTTGTAACAATTGGGAATAATAGATGGAGAACTCGTCAGCTGTCTGTTGAGCTCAGCTTCGTGGCGTCTAGCTTTCTCTGTGAAAGCTAGAGCTAGCTCAGTCTAGTGCGTTCCTTCGCTGCTTCTATGTAATGTTCCGAATCTAAGTTGGCACCTTGGATCGCTTAATGCAGGTTGTGGCCAGCCGTTGTTCTACAGGCAGGATGTTTATTTAGCCGTTTGCAGGCATCGTTAATAATTTGGCAGGTCTAAAGTTTAATAGGTCTATTCGTTTTAATGTGGTTATATTGTTGTAGCGTTGGTTTATAAGGCAGACGTACTTGCCCATTTTAAACGTATTTATTTATTTTACTTCCAAATGCACGACTCGAACGTTGCTAAGAAGCAGCTCTAAGGTTACACCTGAGCTGCTCTTGGAACTCTACCTTCATCTCTCAAATTAATATGCTGAGCACGATTAAATTTTTTTATTCCCCGACCGGGACCTGAGCGGCAAATGCATTTTTTAAGAAAGTTCTTACATGGATTAGATCTAAATCTCGTACTTGCAAATTCCTCGGCATTTACGAGGTGGAAACCCAGCAGTGCAAAATGGTTAGTTGTTCTCTACGGGGATTGATCCTGGGTTGACTGTCACAATAGCCACACCACTTCTATCACATCATTAAAGCCAAGTACTGGATTTAGCTATTTAAGTTTTATACTTTCATTAATATTTTCTTCCCACTTCTAAACCTCGAGATTTACTATAAAGTAAAGGGTGATCCATCTAAAGGTATTTTTCAAAAAAAACAACAACAAAAAAATACAAAAAATTCAAATCAAGTGTGGAATTTTTATTGGTTATTTGAAAGGACATTGTATGGCATTTATTTTTTTGAAAATAATTACCTTCAAATGTTGGCAACTGTATTATGGAAATGAGCGTTCGGTGAGAAACGGCAAGATGCGCTGTTTTCGACCAAATTTTTGTTCAGTGATGAGGCCCATTTCTGGCTCAAGTCAAAATCTATAAACAAAATTGCCGCCATTTGGGCTGAAGAGCAACAAGAAGAGGTTCAAGAGGAGCCATTATACCCAGAGAAAACCCCGGTAAGGTGCGGTTTATAAGCTGGTGGAATCAATGTGTGCATTTTTTTTTAAAAAATGATGATGGCCGGAACGTAGCCGTGAACGGTGCTCGCTATCGCGCCATGATATCGATCTTTATGTTACCTGAAATTGAAGCCCGTAATCTTGACGACACATTGTTTCAACAGGACGGTGCCACTTGCCATAAAGCTGCTCACACAATGGATCTATTGAGAGTTCATTTCGAAAAGCAGCTAATTTCACGTTTTGGACAGGTGAGTTGGCCTTCTAAATCACACCTTTAGACATTTTTCTTTGGGGTTACGTAAATTCCAAAGTCTATGCTGACAAACCAGCTATTATTCAGGTTTTGGAAGCCAACATTACGCGTGTCATTAAAGTCATACCGGTCGAAATGCTCAAACGAGTAATCCAAAATTGGACCCTGACTGGAAACCCTGAGGCGTTATCGCGGCCAACTTTTGAAGGAATTTATATTCAAAAAATAAGTGCCATAAAATGTCCTTTCAAATTACCAATAAAAAACTTGATTTGAATTTTTATAGCCACATTAACAACATTACGCGTGTCATTAAAGCCATACCGGTCTAAATGCTCAAACGAGTAATCCAAAATTGGACCCTGACTGGAAACCCTGAGGCGTTATCGCGGCCAACTTTTGAAGGAATTTATATTCAAAAAATAAGTGCCATAAAATGTCCTTTCAAATTACCAATAAAGATTCCAAACTTGATTTGAACTTTTATAGCCACATTAACAACATTACGCGTGTCATTAAAGCCATACCGGTCGAAATACTCAAACGAGTAATCCAAAATTGGACCCTAAATGGAAACCCTGAGGCGTAGTCGAGGCCAACTATTGAAGGAAATTATATTTAAAAAATAAGTGTCATAAAATGTCCTTTCAAATTACCAATAAAGATTCCAAACCTGATTTAAATTTTTATATTTGTTTTTGTTCTGAAAAAATACCTCTAGATAGATCACCCTTTATATACATATAGGGTGAATTATGACCCAGAAATTGTAAGAGGCTACCTTGTTAAAACTTTACATAAACATTGTGGCTACGCCCTTTTAACTCCAGAGCTTTTAAATGCAAATCGACAGAAGTGGTCGGAACCACGACTCTTAAAAAACGTTATACTCGTATAAGGTAAAACAATAAACTGATTGTCGTTTAATTGTAATACTAGGTACGAGATGGCATTTGCCTACATTATGTCAAATGGGCGTGGTACCGCCCATACAACTTCTTCAAAGAATGCCACGATCTTAAGCTCTGAGCTTTAAATAAAGCTGTCCCCCGCTAAAGGACTGATCGTCACAAAATTTTCCACGTTTTTGTCGCTCTGTGTAAGAAATGAGAAAAATCTGAAATGCTAATGGAATCACTCTCATAAGTTAACAACTAGACAAAACAGACGAACACGAAGAAATGGAAGCGCGCGTGTGTGTTTTTTATCCGATCAGCTGTTTGAAATGATAATCAAGCTCACAGACTGCGAGACTGGCTGAAAAACTAAAACTGAACTTTACAAAAACACAAAAACCAGATTCGCAGAATTATTCCGAAGAATGTTACGGGTTGGCTCCGAACAAAACATTCCAGAGTAAATAAAAAACAACAACATTTGTAATGGCACAATTTCGAGATATAAACAGAAAAATACGTATACACGTGTAGCTGTGTATAAACTGTGTGTGTACATACGTCTATATATACCTATATATGTACCAGTACATGCCCACATTGCTGTGAACAAATTTCCAATTTGAATTTCAAAACAAATCACGTTCCCCAAGCGTGATTCGTATTCTTCCAATAGGCACAGCAGCAGCACTCGAGACTGCTAGCCAGTTCGCCTGCCAGCCAGCCGGCGCACGGGCAAATCGCCAACTGTCTCCACACATCGCCCATCGCCGCCGCTATCGTCGTCATCAGACCACCACAGTATTCAGTCCCAGCCGCTCAGTACTCCTCTGCAGCTCTCTACTCTACTTGACAAAACAATAACATTTCATCATCGCCATAAGCATTAGCCAGCACCAGCCAACATAAGGCCATCCCATCGTATCCATTCGTCGAAAAATATGGTCTTTCGTACACACACCGCACCGTCAGTCACCAAAAGTTCACAGAATTTTGTCATCAACTGTTGCCAACGGAAGTTAAAATTTGAATACTATTTTGATTTTTTTTGTTTGTTTTGAATTTCATATGAAAATTCTAAATATTTATTATCGAATCATGTTTTTTTTATCAACCAAACAATTGGCATAAACGTGGGGGGTCTAGTAAGGCGGTCAATCGGATATCAAAATAGTTTGGGTGCGGTAGCAGACATAGGACAAACTTACACCGTTTCGTACTCCTACGAGGGTTGCTATTTATATTTCGGGACCGGCAAACAATGGTTTTATTGTTTTTCAAAATATTCTCCTTTAAGATCAATACACTTTTGCATGCGCACAAACCAATTTTCGAAGCACTTTTTCCTCTCCGATTGAGACACCTCCAAAACATAATTTTTGAACGCTTCCACAGCTGCTTCGGGCGATGAATAACGTTGACCACGCATTATTTTCTTGATGCTAGGAAATAAGAAGAAGTCATTGGGTGCCAAATCAGGGCTGTACGGTGGATGGCCCATCAATTCGACATCCTGAGTGGTCAAATAGCTCATTGTTTCAGCTGATGTGTGAGAGCTTGCATTGTCCAGATGCAAAATGATCCGTTTTCTCCTATTATCTTTCCTCATTTCTTTGAACACTGTTGGCAAACAGATGGTTGTAGACCACTCAGAATTGGTCGTCTTACGTTCCACTAAGGGCACGGTGGCAACATGGCCGGTTATACCGAAAAAACGCAATCATTTGCTTCAATGTACTTCTTCCGCCCACAACTTTTGTTGGATTTGGCTCGTCTTGAAAGACCCATACGGTCGTATGTCTTTTGTTTCGGGTTTATCTGCATAGATCCATGAATCGTTACCTGTGACTGCCTTTGAGCTACCGGAGTTATAATTTTTCAACATCTCTTTGCACCAATCCATACGAGCCGTTTTTTGAGCATTCGTCAAATTATATGGGATCCGTCAATTATATATGATTAGTAGCTGTGATCACGGACCACTGCGTAATAGGCTGTCAGTCATGCAGCCAAACGTAGAGTATCAGCTGATGGCTACTGAAGAGGTTTCATCGGCGAATTCGTATTGGGTTCATGTGCACCTTCTAGAAAAGTTTGTTTTTATCAACTTACGCTGAAAGTTCAAAGGCATCTTTCACATATTTTCACTGCCAAAGGGTTGCAATTAATTGATTTATTATTTTTCATTGGATATTTTATTACCATTTAGAGTTTTTTATTGTCTGCTTTTAAAGAAATCGCCGATAGAACCTCATGTTGTTCAATTCTCTTTGATGTATTCACAGAGAATGCATGCTGCCATATTATGCAAATTTTTTTTTAATATTGCCACACTATCATATTGCAAACTAGCAAGGTTGGAACTTGATACCTTTTATATGAAAAAGTCCAACTAAATTTCGAATCACCTAGGCTTATCGACCCGTAAACGGAAAAGATCGGTTTAGGTTCTGCAGTGGGGTTGGATCTAACTCAGCTAACCGTAGCATCACAACATTCCTCCATGTATTTGTTGTTTAAAAATAAGCTAAGCTGAAGCGGCTGCATAGCATCTGGCCGGAAAATAACCCCTCCTGTATTTCCTTCAACATTCAATTATGGACCTCCGGGTTCAAATCCGAAAAAGAACATTTAACAATTTTTTAGCGGAGGGTTTCCACCTCGTAAAAGCCGGCGAATTTACAAGTAAGAGATATATCTCTTAGCCATATAAAAACATCTCTATAAAATTCATTAGCCTTTCGGAGCCGGCGTAGTAATTCCCGGCCAGTGAGCATAAAAAATTCTAAAGTAAACCGCTCACTGATTTGAGAGAAGTTTCCCTTGTTCCTCAATAGGATGTTGTGGGAATCAAGTAAGTTCAATTGGAGGATATAGGGAAAACTTTTCTCAAATTGAAAAACTGTGTAAAGTATATTTCTTATACTCTCAGATCGAAATACACCGTTTAAAGCCGACTCCTAACGTAACTGTCTCCTACCTTCTAAGATGATTTTTTATCTCGTTAAATCATCGGTGCTTTGGAGCCCCGTAGAAAAAGTCCTCTCATAAGGGGACTTTAAGAATTCCTCTTTTGAAGTTTTCTTCTGATGAAGAATAATTCCTCTTTTGAGATTGTCGTCTTTTATACTAGAAATCTTCTTTTGAGACTGTCTTTTTCTGTGGAAGAAATCCTACTTGGACGTAAAAAAAGAGAAGAAAACCCTTTTTTGAAGTCATCTTCAACTGTAAAAGAAGTCCTTTCTTAAGATTGTGCTCTTTTATATAAGAAATCAGCTTATTAGGCTTCTTTTCTTTTTTAGAATGTTAAACAATTCGTGAGAAGTGTACTTGTTCTACGGAAGATATACGCTAGTGAGCACGTCTTTCTCTACTTTGAGATCGTTCGAAGCGAACTTCTTCTTGAGTAGGGAATATTCTTAAAGACGAATTTCTTATTTCTATTTTTGAAGACGAGCTTTGTTAAAAGACGCACTTGTCTTTACAAAAAGTCCGCTGGAGATATGTCGTTGAAGCTCTCCTACGATATTGGGCCTGAGAGGTTTTAAGGTTTTATGTAGATCTTATACCTTGTACCGAAATTTCTAGTGATCCCAATTACTTGGGGCATTGTGAAAAGTCAACTTTTTCTGCAAAGAAGTATACTAGTGAGCTATTCTTTATCTGCTTTGAGATCGTTCAAAGATAACTTCTTCTTCCGTATCAAATATTCGCTTTTAAAATATCCTTCATCTATGGAAATAATCATCTTTTAAGTTTCTCTTTTTCTGGTAAAGAAAACTTGTTAAAAGTGTCCTGTACAAAAAGTCCGCTACTGATCTGTAGAAATACTCTGCAACGATATTTTCCCTAAGGGGTTTCCAGGTTTCATTTTACTTCAACAAAATCATAGACTTTGAGCCAAAAATTCCTTTGAATCCAATTACGTGAGGCATTGTACGTATGATGGTTTTAGGTGAAAGATCTAATTACTTTTAGAAAACATATGCAAGTGATAATGATATAGTTTACCGATATTCCATTTAAATGTCGTATTACTAATGAGCTTGCTACCTTCCATTAAAAGAAGTGGACTTCATGTTTAAGTCTAGAAGCGATGGATCGGAGTAGTTGGCGCATATGCTCCAGCCTGTATAAAGTTTATTGGGCATAGCACGAGAAGTTTCCAAGTACATAACATGCAAGCCATGCTCTTGGTTGTGGGGATGTGATTAATAAGCATCATAAGAATTTGCGGCTTGAGTTCGGCAGAAGTCATGGAATAGAGTAATATTTTCCATTTGTCAAAAAATAATTTAACTCTGATAAAAAAGAGAATCTTCCGTTCGAACTTATTGTGAGCCCTTAAATTATACCCTTATTATCATTCTTACCTCAAACATAAAGATACACAGTTTTATAAGAAGATTTATTTAGACATCGCTGACATATGTTAGAGCTTTGTTGCCATCTCTGATACTAAATGAGCGTGTGATTTCAAATACCCTACGTTACGTGCTTCTCTTCAACAACCCAGTATGGAACCAAAAGGCAATTTCTTTAAGCTTTATAGTTATTAGATTTTACATTAGAGATTAGACTCATACTAGTAAGGCTTCCGATAATCATATTCGGATTGAATACCGGGTAGTGGTAACCTCTGCCAATGATACCAGAGTGGCCCACTACGCTTCCGGACACGCAGCATTACGATTCAGATCTTCTGACTTTTAAAGAGAACGCTCATCCATTAGTCCATTACTTTTTGTAGAGATTCTGGCGGAGCGGATCTAGCGGAGTGAGTAGATTTGGTTTGGTTGGATGTTGGAGTTGGCACTCGGTGAAATATTTTAATGAAGCCTAACAATAAAGTGAGTAGTATAGAAGACGATTGGGTAAAGGATATCTTGAGGTTCCTACCAGCGAAGAATCTGGCAAGATCAAAAGTAGGTAGATGTTCCGCCTAAAGCAAATGTCATAGATTTAGGAACCGGACGACATAATTGTGCAGTCATTAGCATATGACACGATCTTAACGTCGTCAGGTGACTATGGAATTGCAGAGATACGAGTATAGAATTTAAAAGTGCAGTCGATGTCAGCTTTCCCTGGGGAACTCCACGTAATCTTTACGGCGCAGGGTCTTGTCCACATTTTATTGAAGATCCAACGACTTAAAGACGGTGTGGAAGACCCGTTGGCGATTGTCTGTGTAGCTTGCGAAATCGAAATTCGTGTTGGGTAATTGTCTAGGGAGAAGGATAGCCTTAAATGTTTACGCTACTTGTGACAGAAAGAAAATCGGCCTGCACATTTATTCCTTACTCACATTATTCAATAATTTCAGTAGTGGGACCACTTTGCCGACTTTGCAGACTCCAGGCACTGCTAGTTTGGATAGACCCAAGTTGAAGGCTCTAGTCACATACTCAAGTCTCGGTAATTCAACTTGCTTAAGAATTAGCGTAGAGATTCCTTCAGGGCCGAGTGCATCAGATGACTTGCCGCCTTGAATGTGGTAATATCTCCTTGCCTGCGGGTAATATCTTCAATTAAAATACATAGCTCACTCCTTCGGATCAGTCACCGTAATATTGCTGATGGTCCCTGGAGTTCTCTCGTCCTCCTTCGCACAATTCAAGAGCTAACCTAACCGTTGACTACCATGTAGCTATACCGGAACTTAGATATACCTAGTTATAGCTATACCGGAACCACAATGTAGCTATGCAGGAACTTAAGTTACATTGCTTCAAGTGACCCAGCCATTTATTTTGCTTGTGTTCGACTGATTTTACTATTCTGTCAACCGTGATATTCACTTTCCTAATTCTGGAATCAGTACAAATGACATTAAACTCATCTGCGAGTTCCGCTGCTTCGGCTGGGAGATTTGGAAGGACTTTGGGTAATCGATCTGTACTACCTTGCTACAAGGGATCCAATCATTTATTTCGCTTGTGTTCGTCTGTTTTGACTATTCTGTCAAACGCGATATTCACATTCCTGATTCACGAATCAGTACCGTTCGTCCTACAAATGACATCAGGCTCATCTGCAAGTTCCGCTGCTTCGGCGGGGAGATTTGGATGGACTTCAGGTAATCGAACTTAAATTACATTGCTTCAAGTGATCCAGCCGTTTATTTCGCTTGTGGTCGACGTTTCGATTATTCTTGATATTCGCTTGCCTAATTTGTTCAAGGTCATTACGCTCATCTTCTAGTTCTGCTGCTTCGGCTGGGAGATTTGGACGGACTTCGGGTATTTGACCGGCAGAAATAATGCGAGCGGCTGCTGCGTTAATGATGTAGCGGAAATTCATCTTTGGGCCTTAGTTCACAAGGCAACTTTACTCTCAATTTGAAGGAAAGAGATGTAACAGGAATGGAAAGGGAAAAAATTGACTGTACTGCTAACTCCTTTGTTGTTTTTCGTAGTGTGAAGTTGGCTGCAGATTATTTTAGTATTTTTTCACACAAAAATCAAAACGAATACAGAATCAGGGCTGTCACAGAAACCAATGTTGTCACAATTGGTTTAAAAAACGATAAGAAAAAATGCTTAGGTGTCATGAAAACCAATGTTATCGGTTTTATCAGCAACAGCTGATTCGAACATTGATTTTATTTACATCCGAAATGGACAAAACCAACTTGGTTTCATGACACCAAATGAAACCAACATTGGTTTGCAAAAACGACAATTAACAAACCGACATTGTTTCTATGACAGCCCTGAATGTTTGAAAAGGCAATAATGAAAACAAAAATTGCCGTAACCGAATTGCCTTGTATAATACAAGAAACTGACGCAAGTAAAGTTGTCTCGTGTCAATGGGGACTCCATTTTACTAAAGTTACCCTTTGTGCCTTAGTCCCTATTTACACGAGCCAACTTTACATGCCGCAACTCTCAGTTTGTAGGAGAGAGAGAGAGAGGTAAGGGGAATGAAAAGAAAAACAAACTTGCACGTACTGTCAATTCCTTTTGTGTTTTTTCGTAGTGCGAAGTTGGCCGCGGAAGGAATAAATCACAGAATGTCAGAAACGGTAATAATGGACACAAAAATTGCCGTAACCGAATTGCCTTGTGTAAACACAAGAGGCAAGTTTAAAAAGAAATCATTGAAACTGACGCAAGTAAAGTTGCCTCATGTACATAGGAACTTTGGACTTTATTTTACTAGATAAACGTCAGAATCTGTTTTCAGCGGTGATATCGCCGACTCTGTATCGGAAAATTTGGGTCTAGTTCCGCCTACTCAGCTCGGGTGAGCATGAATACGGCACATGACTCTTCGAATTCACATTCTCAGGGTGAAGAAGTGGCGGTTAAAATACCCGAAGTACTTCTATAAATCAGTGCGTAAAATTGCCTTCTTTGTAGAATTAAGAGACCGACTTAAACTCTACCCACAAATTACCAATGTATACCGGAACTTAAGTAACTGCTGCAAGTGATCCAGTCATTTAATCTTTGACTATTTTGCTAATCTCAATACAATTCAGTTCTATCACTTTTGGATCAGAAGTGTTCGTCCTACGAATCTCAACACCCTCTTTTGAGAGTTCCACTGCCTCCGCTGGGAAATTTTGACTGCCTTCTAGGATAAAACGAGCCGCTACTGCGTTATTGATGTCCCGGAAATTCTACATAGCTTAATGGCCTTTCTTCAACGCCTTACATCGAATATAACTTAATCGACTAAAATGGGGACTCTGAATAGGTCGCTATAGTAAACGTTTGATATATTTGCTCTCCTTTTGGAAGGGGAACTGTGCCCCTCCTGTACCACAGTGTGCTGTAGGGTACAACAGACGTATCAGGGTAGAGTACTTTGAAGTCTGTTCGTCCATCCAATGTGATAATTGGCTTAATTTGTTCGGCGGATTTCAAAACAATTTTCAATTGAGCATAAAATTAGCCAAGTATCGGACGCAACACGACGTTGTTTGTTAATACAATTGACACATTTTTTCTTTTGGCAACCTTTTGAAATGTTTTCGGATTTTGTTGTTGTTGTAGAGAGTGAACCTATAGCAACATAAATAATATTCTCTTGTGCCACCAAGGCCTTTCTTACGTGCATTTGTACATACTCGTACGTACGTAGATTTGTACTATGGGGGGTATGTTTCGGTCGTTTGATTTTTCGGCCTGTTTGCGTAAAGCCTTTTCTGCCACCCCTTGCTCCGTTCACTCTCCTCCACCAGCGACGCAGTAGAATCTCTCTGTTTATTAATGGAAATTGGGTTGATGATGTCCGCTTTGTTGTTTTTTTTTATTTTCTTTGTTTATTTAACTAAAAATAAGTACGAGTAGATATGTACTCGTTTATGCAGGCATTTGAGTACATTCGTGCATGCATATGTACTCGTACATCCATGCGAGTATGTTCTTTTGGGGATTTTCTCTGCATTGTTGTTAGTGTACGTTCATGCGCTTCACCAACTGTTGCATAGTGCTGTTGGCTGAGCTCGTTTAAAAAGAGAGAATTCCACTTATTGAGTGAGTAGGCCTGCGGCAGTGTTGCCGTTTTGGTAGAATTCTACCAAATTTGGTCGGACGAATTTCAATTTTTTAATTTTGGTCGGATGGTAGGCCCAAACTGATTATGGTAGATTTTTGAATAAAAATTTCAAATATTTATTTTTATTATAATTTACCATGTGTTGCACATAATTTTATTTATAAATATTCACAGTTTACAAAATCATTACTATGTGTGAAACGCCATTTTAAGCGCGAAGACATTAAACTTTTAAATATAATCACGCCCCCAAGAGTAATTTCTTCGGAAAACTTAGATATATTGCCTCTTATTTTAGAGTTTTCTAGTCTCGTTGAATGTGATCCAGATATAATAGTGACAGAGTGGCATTAATTGCGAGACATCTCTTTCTCCTGATTTAAGTATAGACATGTTTTGGAAAAATGTATCTGCTATAAAAAATGGTTTGAATGAACATTGTTTTGAAAATTAAGTTAAATTTGTCTTTAATTTACTTTCACTACCACATAGTTCAGCCGCTGCTGAAAGAAAGTTTTCGTCTCTATCTCTTATAAAATCTAAATTAAGAAACAAACTTGAAATTAATACCATTAACAGTATCATGCTTTGTAAAGAATTAATCACGAACAAAGGTCCGCATACTGTATGGTCAGCTAAAAAAGACTTTAAAACACCGAATAAACTGTAGTGAATTGAAAATATGTTAAACATGATCTCGGATTTACTGACAAATGATCTCCAAAATCTCTGTATATATAAGAGATTTTTTTTGTTTTTATAGTTTTGTATATATTTTTATTTAAAGAATTAAAATAATAGACTGAATTTACATTATTTTTTGTTTAATTAATAAAAGTTTTCTATAAATTAAATATTGTTTTTTTTTCGTTACAATTTTGGTCGGTTTTGACCCAATTTGGTAGGATTTAGAAACAAATTTGGTCGGAAAACAAAATTTCTTGTGGCAACACTGGCCTGCGGGTGTGTGTCTGTAGGATGTTTGGGGTAACGTTGAGCCAGTATTGCCAGATCCATCTAAAACTATTTACTTTGCTTTGGTATAGATACTTTTCGTTTTAAATGTCCTTCGGCAATTTATGGGCTTTAAAGTGTCGTTGTGTGTGTGTTTGTTTTAAAATGGTAGTGTGGTAGTTTGCATTTTCTTGTTTTAGGGATTGTTAAGGGAATTTTAAAGTGTTGTCTAGGTCTAATTCCTACACAACACTTTTGAATTAACAGTATTTAAAGATAAATAATTCTCTATTTTATAAATAATATAACGCGTAACGGCACAAGCTGCACCGTAAAATTGGGTACAAACTTTTAAAACTATAGGGTGGGCCACTTAGAATTTTAAATCGGCTGTTAAAAAAAAATACTGATATTTTTTTTTTCAAATTTCTCGTTGTATAGGAAAGGTTGAACTTTGTCATTTAATAATGGAAGAACATTTGATGCGTTTTAGCCTCGCCCAGTGGACTGAAGATTGCTACGCAGGAGATGGAGAATTTTACCGAAAAATCGTGTTTAGAGATGGGGCTCATTTTCATAAGCAAAATTGCCTCATATCGGGTTCAGAGAACCCACACGTGACTATTGAGCAGACAATGCATCCACAACGAGTCCCTGTTTGGTGTAGATTGTGGGCTGGCGGCATCATTGGGCAATTTTTCTTTGAAAATGAGCAAGAATCCGCCGTTACCGTCAACGGTTAGCGTTAATGCGCCATGCTCAACGAATTTTTGTTTCCAAAAATTCAAGAGAATGACATGGACGACTTTTGGTTTTAACAAGACGGGGCCACATGTCACACAGCCAACGCAATCATCGATACGTATTTTACACACTGTTTTTGAAAATCGAATAATCAACCGAATTTGGGATGTCAATTGGCCGCCTGGGAGCTGTGATTTGAGTACTTTGGACAAAAAAAAGTTTTCAGTATCTTAATATTTTTTATGATGATATAAGGTTCTATGAAAATTATGAGTAAACCAAAATATCGGCCAAATATTCGCCACGGCTTCGGTGGCATATCTCTACCCGACGGTCCACATTTTCAATGACTGAGACATAATGGAGGTTCAATGTCGGTAATGTGCCGAAATTTCTCATCCTTAAGCTCTTGAATTGTTCTTGGCTTATTGAAATACTCTTTTTCTTTTTAATATCCTCAAAGAAAGAAGTCCAGCGGTGTCAAATCACATGGTTGTGGCGGCCAATTAACATCGCCACGACGTGAGATAACACGGTCGTTGAATTTCTCGTGCAGAAAAGCGATTGTTTCGTTGGCAGTGTGGCTAGTGGTGGAATCACATATCGTCCAGGTCCATATCTGAAATTTCTGGCCACATGAAGCCCGTTATCATCTCTCAATAGCGAACAACATTCATGGTAACTGCTTGGCCGCCCTCATTTTCGAAGAAGAACGCCGCCAGCCTATACGGGTAAACAGCCCTAACAAGTCACCTTTTGTGGATGCATCGGCTTTTAAACAATCATTCGTGGATTCTCATTTGCCCAAATTCGGCTTACGAATCCACTGTGGACATATTAAGCACGAAATGCATTTCGATTTGAACGCCCATTTTTGTAAAAGGCTTCAACAAGCGCTGCTAAATTGTGTATCTCTCTATGGTTGAATTTGTCAATCACTGAAACAAAGACATGTCATATTAAGTTGGGCCAAAACTTGACGTTAAGGTGTGATGCACAGTTAACTTCATGCTTTATGGTTGAACCATTCCCTATATAAAAATTTACTTCATTAAGTAGAATCTCTAATAAAATTTCTATTATAGTGTAAGGGTGTCTTTTAGTTTCTGCTTATCATCTGAATCGAAGGTCTAGTACGTGAAGTTTCCTTAAACTCCTTGTTTCATATCCGTAGTCTAAAAGACAAATTGCCAGTAAATTCGAATGGTGCATTTTTATTGAATTTTATCTTTGATCTGTGGAATTTGGTCTGACTGGAATCATTTCATTTTGGACATACCATGGAGAGTTAAGGATCAACCTTAGAGCATTCGACTGAAATCGTTGAATTATTTTAACTTTGAATAGGCTTGTCGTACCCCAAAGGTGAATGCCGTATACCCAAATTGGTTTTAATATTCACTTGTACGAGTATATTTCTAGCTTATTATCCACGCCTAATTGGGATTTTGTCGCAAGAAGCCAGTATAGTTTTTTTTATTTTGCACAAGATCAAGATCCTTTCTTTTTGTCTTTGTGGGATTTCAAATTTAATCTCTAATACAGGTGAAGTAAAATGTTTTTTTTTGATTCACCATGAGTTTTTAACTCGCCGTTGATAGTTACAGCTAGGCAGTTTCCCTTATTGTTAGTAAAAGTTATGTGGTTATATTTATTGAAGTTAACTTTAATATACCATTTTGTTAGCTACTTTTGCAGTACATTAAGTTGAGTTTGGATTCGTGCCGATGTTTGACTAGGTGTAGTTCTCGATGCCCTGATTTCTGTGTCGTCTGCGTATGTTGCCACTAAAACATTTTCTGTCAATGGTAAATTTGACGTAAATATGGAAACTTAAATTGGGCCAAGGTACTGAGGTACTTCAGCGTTTTTGTGTTTTACTGAAACAATCAAGCCGATAAATACGATATTAAAAGCAAGAATCTCTTTAATTTCAACAAAATCCCTGTGTGTCAGACCCAACCGATCGCTCACTTTAGGTGTAAAAACACAGCCGAACAATATGTTTTATGCTCTAAGTTATAAGTTTATATTGAACAATGTGATGATACTGCTCTGATGTCCAAATTTTTGACGAAAACCAAACTGATGCTCTGAAATTAAATGATTTTCTTTGACAAAAGGCATCATCCTTTAAATATCATCATCCTTTCGTTCAAACCAGGGTTTCAAAGGCTAACGCAATGTTAGTCAAAGCCATAAATTTGTTAATTTTCCTAAAAAACACAAAAAATATTAGCCAACAGCAAAAGAAAGCTACTGCTGTTAAACAAAAGCTACGGCTTTTAAACATGTTAAGCTAATAGAAAAAAGTTCTGACCAGCTAAAAAAATTCACAAAAGGCAATAGAACTGAAGAAAAGCAGACTTTTTTTTTAGCAACCTAATTGCTGCTTTTTATTGCTAAGCTGATGGGTGATTTGTTTGTGCTGGTTCAAAGGCTGCAGCGTTTATCAGCAGCTGGCTAATTTGTGCTGGTTTACAATTTAAAAGAAATATTTCATGTTGAGTGTTGCTTACCGAAGTTGCAGATCATATGGCTAAAATTTAAAATCGCGGTTATTTTAATAAAGCGTTCTGCAAAGTTAATAGTTTAACAAAACAATAAAAGATATTATTGAGGTATTTACGAACTGTTTTTTATCCAGTAAATTTATTAAACTGAAAAAAAACATTCACGTTTTAGCAGTTTTTGTCACATCATTTTTTATAACGAAAATGCGAATATTTATTATCAAAAATGGTTTTATTGTTTTTCAAAGTATTCTCCAGCATGATTTATACACTTTTGACTGCGCTCAAACCAATTGTCGAAGCACTTTTTCCACTCCGATTGAGACATCTCCAAAACATGGTTTTTGTACGCTTCAACAACATCTTCTGGCGACGAAAATCGTTGACCACGCATTTTTTCTTGATGTGCGGGAATAAAAAGATGCCATTGGGTGCCAAATCAGTGCTGCATGGCGGATGACTATCAACTCCACGTTTTGGCCGGTCAAAAAAGCGCTGGTTTGAGCCGACGTGTTAGAGCTCGCATTGTCATGGTGCACGATGATTCGTCTTCTATTGTTCGTTTTTCGAATTTCTCCGAAGACTTTAGGCAAACAAATTCCTCAAGCGGAACAGTCGCCACATGGCCAGTTTTGCACAACGGCCGTTTTTGAGCGAGCGTCGACCACAACTGAATTCATTAAACCAGTTTTTCACAGTGCTATAGGATGGTGCTTCATCGCCATACAACGATTTAGGTTCATCGATGCACTCTTGTCGCAATAATCTACGTCGAAAGTTGTGAAAAATGATCGCACGAAAATGTTCACGAGTTAATTCCATTTTTTTTGCCAAATTGATTTTTTCAAGTCACTGTTAACAACGCAACTGATGGTCGTACGTCAAAACGCTCTGAGTACCTTTATGCTAAAAAATGTCAAACTTTTAATGAAAATGCTAGGCAACACTTAGTGTTACCTAGGCCAGAAATATATATAGCAACCCTCGTATTTGAAGCTGCATAAAAAAGAATTTTGGGCTGCTGCTGCTTACTGATGTTTTGTGTGTGTATGAGCTGAGCTAATTTGTTGAAAGCAAAAGCTTAATATTAGCCTGAGCGTTCATTTGTGGTTAAGGTTAAAAATCCAAGCTCAGTTAAATAAAGCCAACGATTAGCCGACTTCAGCTTATAAAACCTGGTTCAAACAGTTTAGGAATCGTTGACAGTAGACTGATGGTCTGTACGAGAAAATATCAGTTTCAGGTTTACCTGGTTCTGTAATAAAAGAGGCACATTTCCATTGCGTTGAAAAGTGACTTGGTCGTATAATGCTAAAAAGAATATGCCTTCTTTGTGTTTTTTCTTGATTATAAAACCTGGTTCAAACAGTTTAGGAAACGTTGACAGTAGACTGATGGTCTGTACGAAAGAATATCAGTTTTAGGTTTACCTGGTTCTGTAATAAAAGAGGCACATTTCCATTGCGTTGAAAAGTGACCTAGTCGTATAATGCTAAAAAGAATATGCCTTTGTGTTTTTTCTTGTTTTGATTAATTTCCATTTATTATGAAATTGTGTATGCATCTAATGTCTAGCTTCCTACTTCATTTTCCCAAAAAAAAACATCGGCTATCATTAAAGCCCCTATGAAAACGCATTTCATCTACGAATGACGCAGCACAAGTTTTACTTCCTGCTAATACTCGTACTGCCGCAAATGACAACTTGTTGCTCTTTTTTCTATTTCAAAATATTGGCATGGTGGCACTACTACAGGCAGGCAGTCACCACACCATATTCAAAGAGAGATGCCATCTGGCAATACTGGCTAGTTAAATGAAATTCATGAGACCAACAAGCACAAATAAATAGGGGCTCGTCTGCACATGCGACCAATCAACGTCAAGGTAACTGACTTACAAAACACAAAAACTTAATAACGCAGCAACAACAAGCAACACTACAGCCAACAAAGCAAGTGACGGCAACAACAAAAGTTCCCATCCGGAGAGAGGCAAGCCGAGAAATGAATGAATTTCGAGAAGGTTACCACTCTCTGGGATTGCGATTGCTTAAATACTGCGGGAAATATACATACAGCTATAGCAACAAAGTACTGCCGGAGAGTGACAGAGGAAGAGAGAGAAGGTGTGAGTACGAAGAACGAATACAACCAACGCGAATCTTGTCACCGCGTTGTGGTTGTTGTCGTTTTTGTTGCTGTACTGTTTATTTTGTTTTCACAACCAGCCAGCCCGGTCGGTGTGCACGCGTTGACCTCATGATATCTGACGAGTGTTCACGTGAACAGTAAAAGATTATCGCATGCTTGCGTTGTGTTGAGTGTGTGCCTGATTGTGAGTGTGTGGATGGAGTGTTGTTGTTGCTTTGGCTGTTCAAGGGTCTTTTCATGTGGTTGGCGTGCTATTGATACGAAAAGTGGGTACAACAAATACGCAAATACGTCGAGGATGATGACAACAACGGCGGCAGACTAGAAGAAGAGTCAACATTTTGTGAGAGAAATGGGGTCGGGTCCGGCTAGCGGTCTGGCTGATTGGGTTGGATCGTAGTAGGCTCTAAATGTCTGGCATGCATTTCACGATTTTCTTCGCCTCCCCGCAAAAAGAGAGACAAAGACCCTGGCTACATGTGTGTGCGGAGCGGTACATAGTGCGGGGGAGTGCCAACGTCGCCGACGTCCACTAAACGAGTGCGCTGCGACAAAGACTATTGACGACGTGCCATGACGAGCGTACTTTCAGTCCGTTGTTCTCTTGTTTTGCGATGTGGCTCTTCACAGGTACATTTTGAGTGTGTTAGTTTTTTTATAATCGCCTTCTCCCCCCACGTCTTGATTCGTTGGTTAGTGTTGGCGGCGGGGGGCTTTTATTGTTTTGCATTGTTATTTATCTTCTTTTAATTTCGTTACTTTGTTCTATGGCAGCTGGTTTGAATTACTGTGTTTTGTTTCTTTCTTCTTCCTGATAATTTGCGATTTTTCTGTGCATCTTTTTTTGTTAAATTTGATGTGTTTTTTTTGCCCATTAAGCAGGGCTATTTATTGTGTGTATGTAGTTTCGCTTTTTTAGGGGTGTGTTCTGCTATTTATTTTGCATTTGTTTTGTTTTCGCGATTTTTGTTGTTGTCGCTGTGGTGGCCGCTTGTTGCGAAGTTGTTATAAAATCGCAAATTTATTTGATTTTAATGAGGCGTAGTAAAATACCTATACAAGTTTTTTGTTTTGTTAATTTCGAATACAGATGAAACAGAATGATTGACAATAACAAAAAACACAAACGGGTTGCCGGAGGGAAAAGTCCTTATTTGCGAGTATGCAGTTGTTATTCTAAGATAGGCTGCGATGCTCAGATTTAGGTTAAACAATTTGTTTAAAAAAATTATATTTTATCAGTTGTAAAAGTTGAAACAACCATTTTTTCTTTAAGGATTCCTCTAAAACTTTGATGTAGCTGTAGGATATATTCTTTAACCTAGTCCCCCTCATCATACACTCAGTAGAAAAAGTCTCCGTACATAATACTGGGTGGAGCGCGGTATTTTGCTTATTTTATTTTAATTTTGAACCTTAGGAAAATTTAATTTATATTTTAATTATATTTAACAGTAAGGGAATTTGTAAATTACATGATATCTGCCCAATGTCGATCTTCGATATCCACACACTGCTGCAAACGTTTCTGATGTTTTCATGAACTCTTACAAGCATGTCGTGATATTTTGCCAATTTCATCCTCAATGTTGTAAATTAGGTCTTCCAACGTGTTATGACAGTTGTAATACACTTTTGACTTCAGGAAACCCCAATGGAAAAAATCTCATGGGACTAAGTCCGGTGAGGCAAGTTCACATCACCCCTTAAAGAGATAAGCCCTCCAGGAAACATTTGCCCCAAACAATGATCGAGTGCGCATTCGAAAACGTGCATGATGGCAACTGAAAGGAAGACGAATATGAATCTCCCGTCAGCCACTATAAGCCACGCAAACTCTGCACTCTCTTCGACCAACAGTGCCGCCACAGCCTGCAGTGCAAAACAGCAAATTATCATGCTCCACCCTATACATTAATTACACTTGTATGCCTAAATTAAGTTTTTAGCCCTCCCTTAGGCAAAACCAATCGATCCTTGTGTACAATGATCTCCTGAATCCAAATTGAGTGTCCGTTTTGCCCCATCAAGTATAATTTTTGAGATATCGTTTTTTATGCCAGCCATAGTGTTTTTAATTAACTAACCTAAAACTTCAGCAATTCCGATTCCGAAGAAAGGAATCTTTCATATAATTCACAATTAATAAAAATCGAATAAAAATTGTGGAAATAATAGGCAACATTTTGTTTTTAAAAATTTGTTTTCAACTGCCAATTGTACCCCTAATTCTGGAGCTCTCCCACTCAATTTAGGATAAAACCATTTAAACGTTATATCTAAAACTATTCTTGATAGTGCAAAATTCGATTCGGATTCTGGAGATCATTTTACATAAGGATCAGTTGGTTTTGTGTAAAGGAAGGCTCAAAAGTTAATTTTTCCGGAACACTGTAACAGTGTAATAACATGTACGCAGACTTTTTGATGAGTGTATAATGAGGAGGACTAGGTTGAAGAATATGTTATACAGCTACATTAAAGTTTTAGAGAAATCCCTAAAGAAAACATGTTTTGGAGGATTTTGTTGCAGGACAGTGTTATTAAGTAAAGAAAATGAGGTATTATAGGGTTAATGGAATCCAATATACTGGGTGGCGCACCAATTGTGCTACGATTAGAAATTCAAATAACTTCGTTTTTTTAATCAATGTATTTCATTTTTTTATTCTATACTTATAGAAAATTCAATTTAATTTTATATGACTAATTTGAAGATGATAGACCGTTAATTACCTCCATGCTCATCCACGCTTATGTGACACCGGAGCTGCAGGGTTGAAGTTGGGATCGCTTCAGTTATTGTTTTAATGGAAGCAGTCCAATTCAGCCAAATTCCTTGTTTTCGTTTTGTACGCCTCGTGTTTGACATAACCCCATTAAAAAAAGGCTGATGCAGTCAGGTCCGGTGACCTTGAGGAAAGTGGAATATTTCTATATTTATTTTTTTTTGGAAATTTTCGTTGGAGCTCTGCCATAACCGGTCTGGCTATATGTGCAGTTGCTCCACCTTGCTGAAACCAAATGCTCGATTCGGCGTATCCTTCAACATATCCTTCAAATAACGATCCTCATTGACAGTCACTGTTACACCGTTTTCTTCAAAGAAGTATAGCCCCAGCTTGATGGAACTGCACACCACACAGTAATTCGTTCTGGGTGCAGTTCCGTCTCATGGAGTATTTTTTATTTGATTCACTCCATATACGACAATTTTGCTTGTTATCATTGCCGTTTAGATCAAAATTGGCCTCATCAGACATAAACAAGCTCTTTATTAAGCTGTTGTCTTCCTTGGCCATTTCAATAATTTTTTTTGCATTATTCCATTTGACTAGGCAAATTCTGAGAGTTTAACTTGCTTGTAGTTTGGACTTTGTGCGGAAACAAGTTTAAGTCATCATGAAGTATCCGGTGTAATGAACGTCTGCTAACCGCAATTTGCGCCAGTAAGTCAAAACGCTTGCATTAGCCTGAATTCACGATGCTACAGCCGCGATGGTGTCTTGAACCCGAACATAGGGATCTCAGTCTTAGTGCGATGCTTCAGGATTTGACAAACAAATGGTCTATCTACTCGGAGGAGTTCCTGCAAACTCCCGCCTGGATTCCCTTTGGACGGAAATGCAGGACTGCAAAGCATGACACTGCTGCATTATCCAAATCCTCTTTTCAGTATCCCAAGCATTCATTTTATTAAATCTAAATACCAACCTTCCAAATAAATTAAAAAAAGCTTGTTGCTCATACAGAAAAGTCAGTACATTTAGTTTTTGTAGTACGATACATGCGCCACCCTGTATACGAGCTTTGCGGTTTCTGTTCGGTAAGTTGGGCTCCATTCTTCACTTGAGGTAATTTTGCTTTGGCGGATTCGTCTTTACTGCACATCCCACAAGTGCTCAATTGGGTTCAATTTAGGTGATGCGGTATTCTAAGGACGTTTAAGAGCAACCTAAGCTTCTCCACGTTAGCAGCATGCATAGTGTAATTATCCTGTTGAAAGAACAGCCGTTCCCAAGCCTATTTTCTTGGCAATGCTAATGTACGCATATGTGTTCATAGTGGACTCAACAAACGCCATATTTCTCACGGCTGTGCTATCCATGCAACCGCATACAATTGCACCACCGCCCCATGTTTCACAGTCTGTATCAATTTGTTTATTTTCTAGAGTCGTTCCTTTTTCCCCATACGCCCCTTGATTCCGAAGGTTCAAAACTTGCTCTCATCTGAGAAAATAACTTTCATAAATATCTCGAGGCTCAGTTAAGTGTTTCTTGGGGAAATCTCTGCGCTTTTGTCTGTTGATTAATGATATAAAGGGTTTACTGTGCGCCTTCTTCAGCATCGATATATGAAAAGTGTTCGGGTTTTAAGCTTTAGCTCTTATTTTTGTGCTTTAGATAAAAACGAGTCAACTTTTTAAACACTGACAAAAAGCATTAGCCAAAAAAGCTAATTTGATGTCTGATTTATACTGGTACGCTGCAGCGATTTTGCGCAGACAAACTAAATATTTCTGGCTCAGATCAGTGTTGCTTACCGAAGTAGCGCTAAAAGCATTAGCAATAAAACTGAACTGAAAATAAACGCAGCTTTTTTAGTAACCTTATTGAATTTTTTTTTAGCTAATTTGATATCTGATTTAAACTGGTTAGCTTAGCTGAAGCGATTTTGCGCTGCCAAAAAATATTTCTGGTTGAGTCCAGTGTTACTTACCGAAGTAGCGCATCATATGACAAGCTTTAGAATTCGCGGTTTTGTAAAGCAAAATTTAGCTTTCAATTTTTCTGAACTCAATCGGAATGTTACAAAAATATATCAATGTTTATTTACCCTAAGAGAAAAAATTGTACAATTTATGCATACGATACAGTTGTTTGACTGCTTACGACTTAAATAAATCAAAAGAGATAAAAATATTAGTTCGAAAAAACAATAAAAGCCATTTTTAAGGTATTCATAAACTGTTATTTATCGTTAGAAAATGGGATCTCTTTTATTAAACTGGAAAAAGGCGATCAAGTTTTAGCTGTTTTTCTCACTTTCTGTTTATTATTTCCACCTATGTTCTGCGTTGACAACACTGAACATTAGACACACTTTTTTGGGTTGCACCTTCATCGTCTGCTTATCTTAGCTCAAAAACTGCAGACAACTTATTTTATACTTTAAGCTGTCTAAAAAGGAATTTTGAACTGTGTGTGCTGTTTTTTTTTGGCTAATGCTAACGTGAGCTAATAAAAACATTAAAAATATGATCGGAGCTAGTTACAACAGCTGAACATTAGCGTTAGCTTTTATTTGTGATAAAGAATAAAAATATTAGCTCAGCTAAAAAATCTAACGGTTAGCAGACACGAGCTTCTAAAGCCTGTATATAAGAATTTTTTTCTTGTTGCAGTTATTATTTTTGTAGCCCAAAGCAAGTTTTTACTCGTTGCAGTACTAACAGTAAAACATTTTATCATCTTATTCCAATTCCAAGTACGTATTGCCCAGAAGATTTCCCATAAAGAATCTTCCCCTGGCCATGCAAAAAATCCATAACACTTTTATGTACGTTAACGATATTAAAGACAAGCCACCGACAGCCTGCAATCCATAACAACCCACGTTGCATGAGTTAAACTAAAAATAACAGCAAATAATGGGGTTGAAATGACACGTGGCGGTTACTTGACATAACATAACAATATTACCGACTGACGTCAACGACCAACATCTATTGCTGACGCTTCGACAAACTGTCCTTCCTTTCTTCCTTCCTTCTTCCTTGAGTGTATCTATTTTGGTCAAACCCCTTACTTACAAAGTGCACTTTTGAACTTTTCTACCTCCTACGTGCGTTCTTGATACGGGTACACACACATACACACACGTTCTACACTCTCCTTCATACGTTGATAGGTTGCTCGACGTAATCCAACGACGTCATTGCACACCAACTACAAATGCCAACTTCAAATATTCAATTTACGCACTTTCTCGCCCCTTTTGGCTAAAAACAAAAAACGCCAGAAAAAAAGTGATGGGTAATGGAAGTTAAGACTCCAGCAGGAATTTATAAAGAAAAAGTTTCGCCGTCATCATCTTAAGAGAAATAAACACAAAAAACGACCGTCACAAACACTGTGACGTCAGCGTACAACCTACACTTTGTCAAACAATGGTGCAACACCGTCCGTATTCGGTACCTCTCATTTAATCTCCGCTTGTGAGAAGAACAGTGTTGCCAAGTTTTTGGAAAGCAAAAAGCACCAACAGCTCCATAAAAAGCGAAAAAAAAAACGTGAAATCAGCCTAAATTGGGGTTACATATGTTTTGCAAATAAAAAAATAACATTTATTGTGATGACCTTTTTATGCCCTATAAGAATGGATGGAGGGTATGTTCACTTTGTCAATCCGTTCGCGACACCTCGGAATAATAGTCGGAGACGCCATAAATAAAGGCTTATCCAACCTTAATGCACGATGTTAATTGTGAGACAAACCTTAACGTCAGGGTTTTTGCCAAACTTAATTTGATATTTATTTGTTTCAGTGTTTGGCAAATTCAACCATCGATAGGTACACAATTAAGCAGCGCGCTAAGATTGTGGAAGCCTTTTACAAAAATGGACGTTCAAATCTAAATGCATGAAATTTGTGATTTTTTTGGTCAACATACGAGGGCTGTTACTATTTATATTTCGGGTCCGGCAATAAAAAACACAATAATTTAACATTGGAAATGTTTTTTTTTGTTTTTCAAAAGATTCTCCTTTAAGATCAATACACTTTTGCATACGCACAAACCAATTTTCGAAGCACTTTTTCCACTCCGACTGAGACTCTTCCAAAACATGATTTTTAAAAGCTTCAACAGCTGCTTCGGGCGATGAAAAACGTTGACCACGCATTTTTTTCTTGATGCTAGGGAATAAGAAGAAGTCATTGGGTGCCAAACCAGGGCTGTACGGTGGATGGCCCATCAAGTCGACATCATGAGTGGTCAAATAGCTCATCGTTTCAGTGAGAGCTCACATTGTCCTCATTTCTTCAAACACTGTTGGCAAACAGATGGTTTGACCTCCTACGTTCCACTAAAGGCACTGTGGCACATTACCGGAAATAGGGGAAAAAAACGCAATCATTTGCTTCGATGTACTTCTTCCACGAACAACCCATACGGTCGATTGCTGTTTTGTTTCGGGTTCATATGCATAGATCCATGATTCGTCGCCGGTGACAATGTTATACACTGCATTTGAGCTACCGCAGCTATACTTTTTCAACATCTCTTTGCACCAATCCATACGAGCCTTCTTTTGAGCTTTCGTCAAATTATGTGGGATCCAACGAGAACATTTTTTTTCAGGCCAAATGAACATGCAATGTCTTATTGATGCTTGTCATACTAATGCCCAAATATGCCTTAATCTCACGGTATGTCACATGTCGGTCTTGTGTGCATAATTGAGGATATACCCCTGGACGATGTGTGGTTCCAGCCAACGAAATAATGACTCTTTTGCAGCAGTTTGGGATCAATTTCCATCGGCCAAAATTTTATAACATTTGATCTAGTAAATATTTTTGAGTTCTGTAAAAAAAGCAATTGTAGCCAAGGAATTACTTCAGGCTCTTTTTAAAAATACCTACCTGATACTCGTTACCTGATTTTAAATGTTAATAGCTAAAATAATCCCTGAGTCCTTGGCTACAATTGTACTTTTTTGATCAAAATCTATAGACTTTTGGCTGATGGAAATCGATCCGGGACCCCTGTGCGTAGTTGTGATGTTAATTGGCCGCCATGATCATTTTATTTGACATTGTTGGACTTCTTTATTAGGGGATACTTAAAAGAAAACTTACACTGCAATAAGCCAAGAATATTTCAAGAGCTTAAGGATTTTGTCTAGTCTCTCTCTCTTAGTTGTCATAGATCCTTCTATGAAAATAAAAAAATATAAAGACAAATTTCTGAAAACTTTTTGTTTTATTTACAATTAACATCGTGCACTTTAGTTGGACCACCCTTTACACGGCACTGTAAAATACCCGCTTTTTAAAAAATCGCAAATACCTAAAATTCGCACTGTTAAAAGCAAAAAGAACTGAAACCAGTGCTTTTAGCACCGAGTTGGCAACACTGCAACAAAAACAACGTAGCAACAACTACCAGCAGAACTACAAACGCGCAAACATATAGTCAAGGATAGCCCTGAAACCAACAAGTCCGACCTACACAAAACCACACAGCCAAGAGCACCCAGGCAAACAGAGAGACTGGTGTTCTACGAACATTTCATGTGGTGACCCCCAAAAAGTATGACGTCGATGTTGGATGTTGCTGGGGCAGAAGGTTGAATTGGCGGTAAAATCCTGTCAAAAGCACTCTCACGCGCACACATACATACACACACTCACCCACCACACACTGTGGCCATGAACACAAAGCAAATGACTCAATTCTCAAATTGAAGGGATATGCAAATTGACAGTTTATACTGCAAAAGCTAAGTGGCAATGGTGTGAAAGAGAAAGAGAGAGTTGGAGAGAGAGAACGAGAGGGTGAGAGTGATAGCGACGCTAATAATGATTATTGCAATAGTATTGCCCTAAATTGAGCGATACGATTGCATACCTTTTTATGGGTGCTGTGGGGGGCCAACGCTTAGCTAATGTCAAGGTCTTTAAAATCCACTAAAAATAATTTTTTAATAAATTTCTAAAATATTTGCAATGCATAAATTTGTATTATTTTTTGCTTTTCTCTCTCCTTTTCTGTACAAACATACATCTTTTCTTTTGCTTTACCCCCACTTAACACACCCACCCAGCCATTCGATTCCGCCTTGCATGCACTGTGTGCATGTGTTCAAACGATTGTGCAGCGCTGCTTTCGTATTTGCCTTCTTTTATGACTGCTGTGATGATCATTTATTTTGCACCACAAATAAACATTTGCACAAGTGACACAAGCTTGAGGTTGAATTTGAAAGAACAGAAGGCGCGTGTAGCATTATCGGGGCGTTTTCATACCCCCCATCATAGGATAGGGGGAATATTTACTTTGCCATTTGCAACACATTGGAGACTCACTACAGTATATAAAGGGTGGTCCAACTTAAACACCATACAATAAAACAACAAATAATTATCATTTTTTGAAAGAGTGAACTACTCCACAAGCTAATAGGATCAGGTTTTTTGTTGTTGTTTGTTATAGAGGGAAGATAAAGTAAGTCAGCGAAGTTAAAACTAACACATCGCCATCTGGTAGACGCACGTTTCGCCGTTGGTGTGGAACGGCTCTTCGGTACCATATGTGTGTGCTGTCGAAATGGGGTCTACTAGTTTAACAATCTATATATACGAGGCATTGCATTGACTTTGCATATGCGAAGTACTTATATTATTGTCGAAGAGTGAGACACATACGACTCACTGAAACAATACCTACCATATTGACAACACTGTCCTACAGACGTTTTTTCAATACAAGAACATGGCAATTATGTGTGAAACAAAATGTCGGTCTAATGCTATGCACGGTTTCGGTGCCTCTATCCGTGGTCCATATTTTCAATGACTCTGAAACATAATGGAGGTTAAATGTCGGTAATGTGCCGATTTGTATCATCCTTAAGCTCTTGAACTGTTCTTGGCTTGCTGACGTTGACTTTTTCTCATTGAACTTTTTCTTTTAAGTATCCCCATAAATATCCCTCAAGCAAATGAGCCATTGTTTCGTTGGCTGTGTGGCAAGTGGCTCCATTCTGTTAAAACCACATATCGTTCAGGTTTATATCCTCAATTTCAGGCCACAAGAAATTGAGGATATAAACCTGAAGAAATTGAGGATATAAACCTTGAGGATATGAACCTGAATAAACCATCTTATGATAGCGAACACCTTTCACGGTTACTGCTTGGCCGACCACATTTTCGAAAAAGTTCGGACCGATGACAAAGTGATGGTAAATCGAACTGGGCGAGCGTACACAGGTATTTTCACATTTCCTGCAGACTCGGTTTGATGAAATTTTCGCACAATTCTCCAAAATATGGGCACATTTGGTCGATTTAATGACCAAAAATATCACGAAATCCAAAATGTATTTTGATTTAAACGCCCATTTTCATAAAGGACTTGAAAAATCTTACCGCGCTGCTTAATTGTCTACCCCACCATGCTTGACATTTTCGCACAATTCTCCCGAATATGGGCACATTTGGTCGATTTAATGACCAAAAATATCACGAAATCCACAAAATGCATTTTGATTTAAACGCCCATTTTCATAAAGGGCTTGATCAATCTTAACGCGCTGCTTAATTGTCTATCCCTCCATGGTTGAATTTGTCAAGCACTTAAACAATAAATGTCAACTTAAGTTGGGCAAAAAGCTTGCCGTTAAGGTGTGACACTTATAACATCGTGAATTGTGGTTGCACCACCCTTTACAATCTGAATCGGCGTAAAATTCTAAGATGATCTAGCCATGTCCGTCTATTATAAGTTGCTAGATGACCAAAATTTTGCAAAAACATGTGTTGATGCACTAAAACGGTTGGTATTGAAAATGGGCCAGATCGGTCAATAGATAAAAAATTTTCCCTCACAAGGACTGAGTCAAGCGCTGGCAAAATCAACTATCCTGAACATAAACATAAAATTTCTCTTGAATTTTTAGAGACATATTCAAAACATATGATGTTGGCAGGGACCAAAAAACATCCTTATTTTTAAAGTGGGCAGTGACACGCCCACTTTAAAAATTCGCATTTATGGCAAAAGTAATGAACTGATCGTTTTAACAGATTTTACAGAATGAAACCAATTACTAGGCAATTATTATGGACTGTATTATGTAAAAAATGGACAAAGGGGCGTGGCACCCCCTCCCCATAAATCTAAAGAATACAATATCCCATAAACTATTACGAAGATGACGATGATAGTTGTAGCATATAATGCTGACATGGTTTCAAATACAACCCGGAGGAAAAGTGGGCGCTGGCATACCCACTGTAAAAAATATAATTTATGGCCGATCTTTTAAAATTTCGGCAGAATGAATCTAACGACTAGGCAATTGTTATGGACTCTTTTATGGGAAACTTTGACAAGGGAGCGTGGCACCTCCCACACAGCTCTAAACTAAAGAAGACAATATCTCATGACTATTACATATATGACGATGATAGTTGCATCATACGATGCTGGCATGGTTTGAAATACATCACGGATTGAAAGTGTGCGGTGCCATGCCCACTTTTAAAAATCACATTTATAGTCAAAGTTAAGGATGGACCTTTTAAAAATTTAGCAAAATGAAACCAGTGACTAGGCAATTATTATAGACATTATTCTGGAAAACTTTGTCATGGGGGCGTGGCACCGCCCACACAAACTTAAGGAGACAATATCTTATCAACTATTATAGGTATAACGATGATATTTAACAAATATATGTTGTTCGCATGGATTGAAAAATTCCGGAGGTTAAAGAGGGTGGTGTCACGCCCCTTTACTAAAAGACTGATCTTTCTTAAATGTTATGAGAAAGAAATCAATAACTAGGCAATTATTATAGGCAATATATTATGAACAAATTGGACAACTAGGCGTGGCACCGTCCACTCAACCTGAACTTAAAAAGACAATTTCTCATGAAATATGGCATATGGCATTAATATTTGGAACACATGATGATCTTATGGATCAAAACACATCCCTGACGACAATTGGGCAATGTCACGCCCCTTTTAAAAAATCGCATTTAAATCCAAAGTGCACTATTTCTTACAGCAATTAAATTAGAATGAAATCAATGATTTGCTTATTATTATAAACTAATTGGGCAAAAGGGCGTGGCCACGCCTATACAGTTATGGACATTAAAATCCTATATTTCGTTAACTTATGCAGCAAATAACTAGAACCGATAAGATTGTGGGCTGTCGTATTGTGATGAAAGTATGCACGACTATCAAGTCAGTTAACCCAATTTCAACCCCCGGTTGGAACATCGTAACAGTTTTCAAAGGCGGATTTTCACCTCTTTAATGCCGGCGACTTTATGAGTAAGAGTTTTATCTCTAAGCCATGTAAAAACGTCTCTATTTAATGCATTAGCCGTTCAGAGCAGGCGTTTAACAGTAGGTCCCGATCAGTAATTATCAGAATATAATGAACTGATTTTAGAGAAATGTCCTTGTTCCTTAATGCGATTTGTGGGACTTTAGTTAAACACATTCTGATAGAAAAGAGGCCAGTCGCGACTTCGTTATTATCGTGTACAATTGTGTATCCCTATTTTACATTAGCCGCTAGCTAACTTTTTGTGTTTTTCTACAAAAGGTCAAATTGAAACATACCAAAGAATGTTTTAATTCAATAATGGGTTCTCGAGGACATGAAAGGTGGTACGCAATCAGCTAAATGTGATGCAATTGTTATGAATATTACCCTCCATGTTTCTCGTACTACAGGGTGGAGCGCGGTAATTTGCTTATTTGAGAATGAAAAAAGAAAGTTATGAACCTTAGAAAAAATAATTTTATAAGTATATTTTACAAGGTTTTAAATAGTGTAAATGTCGACCTTCGCTATCCACACACTGCTGCATACGTTTTCTGAAATTTCCATGAACACTAGCAAGCATGTCGACTGGTATTCTGTCAAATTCAGCCTTAATATTGTTCTTCCAAGGTGTTGGGGCGGTTGATATACACCTTCGACTTCAGGTAGCCATAAAGGAAAAAATTGCATGGGGCTAAGTCTGGTGAGCGTGCCGGTCAGTTCACATCACCCCTCAAAGAGATAAGCCTTTCCACACATTTGCCTCAAACAATTCATAATAACCCTCGCTGTGTGTGCAGTGTCCTCTAATTTCATTGCCTCAAGAGCCGGCTGAAAAAAAGTCTGGAAATGCCAAGAGCAAGTGATTGCTTCAGAGCAGAGCGTTTCGGAGCATGCAGTACTGCTGCTCTAACTATCTCGATATTTTGTGGCGTTGTTTTCCTTCTATCAGGTCCCCTTCGTAAACATGCCACATTCCCTGCTGTTCTCAACGAAGTTACCCAATTTACAATTGATTGCCGTCCAGACACACGTCCGCGTGGGGAACAGCGAATCGTAAACGAAAAGCACGCTGCACTGCATTGATCGAGTGCGCATTAAAAAACATACTGCAACACAAAATGACCGCTCCTCGCGTGTCCAATGCATGATGGCAACTGAAAGGCAGGCGAATACAAATCTCCCGTCATCCTTTATATGCCACGCACTCTCTCCACTCTCTTCAACCAACAGTGCCGCCCCAGACTGCAGTGCAAAATAGCAAATTTCCGCGCTCCACCCAGTACAATCTGTAGAATGACGAGACGTAAAGCTAATCAGCCAATTTTTGCCAACATCACTATGGTACATTGGAAATGTGGGCGGTGCCGAGCACCGGAATGGTTTTCTGTCCATGCCAATATCGTGTGTTCTAAATTGTCATGTAGCTAATAGTTTATGAGATATTTCGAATTTAAGTTTAGGGTTGTGTGGGCGGTGCCACGGCTCTTGTCCAATCACATCGTAATGCACCTTACAAAAAGTATTTAGTCGAACCTAACATATTGTGAAACTTTCGTAACGATCGGAGTTGACAGTGGCGATGTAACGGGTGATCAATCTAGAGGTATTTTTTTCAAAATTAAAAAAAAAACAAAAATTTAAATCTAGTGTGGAATCTTTATTGTTCATTCAAAAGGACGTTTTATGCCATTTATTTTGAATATAATTTCCTTAAAATGTTGGCCGAAACTACACCTCAGGGTGTTCATTCTGAGGGTCCAATTTTGTATGACTCGTTACAACATTTCGACCGGTGTGGCATAAATGACACACCGTGCTTTTCGCGGTGTAAGTCTTTCCCTGCTGAAATGGCAAACAATACTAAAAAAATAAAGTTTAACACAACTAATGCGTAATCTGTAATTGAAACCCTATTTAAAATAAACCTCTAGATTGATTTTGAAAAAATAGGGACCGATTAATTTACCAGCCCATAAACCGTACTAAACCGTGGTTTTCGCGGTGTAAGTCTTTCAATAAGCAAACAGTACTGAAAAGAAAAAAAATAAGTTTAACACAACTCACACGTATTTTGTGAAAAAACCCTTTTGAAAAATACCTCTAGCTTGATCACCCTATATAAGCCCTGAATAAAGGAAATTTTCCAGAGGTTGATTTACTGTTTATGTGGGGAAAATTTGTCCTTTTTTCTGATCTGGTCCTTTTTCCGTACCAGCCGTTTCAAAGCATGAACACATTTCTTTATTCGCATAGCTTAAATATTGTGACCTAGCCACAGACAGACAAACAGACAGACAGATCGATCAATACATCGAGGTGCTACAAATTGAATGACAAAGTGAATACACGCTCCATCCTTTGAGGAAGGTTAGATATACATTAATCTATTGAACAATCAATTAATATATAATTTATCAATTCAAATATTTTCTTTTGCAATTTCGTTCCAAATTATCGTTTTCATCGAAGTCGTAAAATGTTTTTTTCATTCACTATCCCCCCAATGACCTTCTTGTTTGTCTTCCCCCACGTGACAAAAGAAGAGTTCAATGTTTAACAAAGTCACACTGTCATCGCGTGATTCTCCTCTTCCTGAAAAAAATCTGTTCATATTTTCAGTATATTTTTAGCTTTTGGAAATTTATTAGTTTCTTTTTTGATATAGAAGAATGCCTGATACGTCAATTATTAGATCTCAACTATCATAAAAATACACATTTATACACACACACACAAAACATGTGCGCCACTAAGTATGCCAAAGAGTCAAAAATGTTTGTTTGCCCCCTTATTATAGCCTCACTTTCGAAATCATCATGATCATCACCGCCACTATAATTTCCGATAAAAAAAATACTATCGAAATTGTAGTCTGACGTCAGATCGAAATGTACCCACCTTCAAATGTTGTGAAATGTTTTAAACAAAATGAATATCATTCGTACGCTGAGTGAACACTTTACGCTAGTGGCCTCGGCAGATGGCCACTTATGATGCTTAACCAGTAGGAGGGAGGAAATACCAACCAGTAGAATCGTGATATAAAAATCAAGTGATCGTAGGTGACTGCAAAGGGCTGTTTTATACCCATTGTTCTAAAATTTAATTATGAACATAGCTTTGAAAAGATGTTTTTGTGCAGAGAAAATTTCTATTTAAACACCACTCAATTAAAAATTTCGTAAAAAATCAGATATTGCAATGATATTTAATTAGAAGAAACAACAAAAAATGCATATGTGACGCGCAAAATAGAAAGGGACCCTAAGGTTAAAACCATTTTTGTTCAGGAGAGCCATTTTAAAGATAAGGTCCCCTTCTATTTGCGCTTAGAATCGTCGACTTCACTTTCATAAAACGCGCATATCTCTGGGAGGGAACACTTGGGGCATGGGATCGGTCTCATCCGATGCTCAGATGTTGTCCACATCAAAAAAAGAAAAAAATGAAAATTGATTTTTTTCCCTTAGGTCCCTTTCTCTATGCGCTGTGACATATTGCATCGTTGTGAGGATCATAATATTGTTGTACCACAACCATAAACTTAACAATAGTATTATCCTCTTCAAATATTGTCACCACAACCATACTTTTTTTCTACGTGTGGATGACAGTTCTTGGGCGAAGAATTGCTGCTTCGGGTCAATCCGGTACATAGATCTGGCCGTCATGGGATTGTGATTTTACTGTCACACAGTCCAGCTCCTCAATGCCTGTCATGCATTTCACATATATTCGGATATGTGACGGATGTGTGCTTATTTCCAGAATATTGTCTGCAGCTATATTGATTGCAAAACTGTCTGTCTAAAAGACCGTGCATTTGTCCGGTAGTCGTTGAGATATTTTTAGGTTTAAGCATTCCGAGTAAACCCCTGATCATGATCCTAACAGTTTATGGACAGCAGTCAAGATCCGAACGTATTGGTATTGGAATTACTGTCATGGAAACCGACGAATGATGGTTTATTCCATAAAAAACCCATTGCCCCTATCGTTCTGATCTGGTCATGCTGTATTACATTTTTATTCCGGGACCATTTAAGGCATAATGGTTAAAAAAATAATACTAAAGAATACAAAGATTTAATTTTAGTTACCATTAACGTCTTTAAAAACCGCTGCTAATTAGGCCCCCTGCATTTTCGGACATGGTCTTAGATGGACATATTTTTATAAAATGAGCCAAGGAATACGCTGGTGAAATTTGTCGAGTCGTGAGTGAATCACCCTGTATATTTTCGATTATAGAAATTTGGATTCAGAGACTACAAAAATTAACAGCAATTACTGGATCACTACCAAAACAAGTTCTTTTTCAATGCAACTGATTATTTCTCTAGATGCGGTGTGTCAAAAAGTCGGCAGTGCTGGCATTTTTATCCGTCTTCCCAACTATTTTGTGCTTTGCTTAACCAAAAAAAGTTCATGTTTTCTTGCAACAGGTTGCCAAGTGAGAACTAGTTCCCCAGTGAAAATTTCTTGAAAGCTCTTAGCTGGATATAGTGACGCTTGCTTTTTTTTTTTATTATTTTCGCATTTAGCACCACTCGTGATGGGATAATTTTTTCATGCTGTTGTTATGTTTGCCTTAATTCACTTTAAGCGAATGCCGAACGAAAGATAAACAAAACGAAAATATCTTTCTAGAAAAATATTTCAAACTGAATTGAACTGAAACATTTACAATACGGGGGCTGCCAGTTGTTCATATTTTGTCGTTTGGGTTTCTGTTTTTTTTTCATAAATTCCGCCACAACGACAACACTATAAAGAAGGCAACAACATTGATTAAATTGTTTACTGACATATTTCTTATTTCTTAATTACGGATCAACAACAGGGCGCAAAAAGTTTCGAGAAAAAATATTGATCCATTTGCGTCAGTCGCTATAATTTATCGGAACAATGTTAAACAAATACTTGTGGCACTGCGAGAAATCCAACAGCAGAGCGCGGCAATTATGACAGCTAAAGGCTGGTTGAAGGTAGAGACACACTTTTGGGATTTTTCTTCTTGTTCGGAAGATCCCATATTTTGTTGGCAAATATTTGCGCTAGATCATAATTTATAATTGGTTAAATATTTAAGCATATGAGAATATATGGTGTAGAGTCTTGACTCGATTATACCTGAGAATATTTTTTTAGCGAACGAGGTTGTTGAGGTTTTTCTAAACACAGATAATCATTTTGGGAAAGGGCCAATTACAAGGTTTATCCTTCGAAGAAGCCTTACTAAAACAAAGTGGGCGGACGAAAATGAGGTTTGAAAAACTCCCAACTAAACCAAACTGGACTCTTTCCCTAAGAGCTGTGAGAACAGTGGTCCAATTTGTGAGACTTTTAGCCGTGTGTTTCTATCGTGCTTTGAGATAAAGCTCATTTTCATCTCGGTGGCTCTGACAATAATATCAGAGAACCAACACGTGACTATTGAGAAGCAATGCATCCACAACGAGTCACTATTCTTCGAAAATGAGCAAGCAGCACGCACAACGAGTTTTGTTTCCAAAAATTCTGGGCTGGCTGACATCATTGGATAATTTTTCTTCGAAAATGAGCAAGGAGCATGGTCAGCGAATTTTTGTTACCATGGACGACATTTGGTTTTAACAAGACGGGGCCACGTGTCACACAGCCAACGCAAGCATCGATATTAAACGCACTGTTTTTGAAAATCGAATAATCAGCCAAAATTGAGATATCAATTGACCTCCTCGAAGCCTAATTTGAGCCCTTTGTATTATTTTCTGTGGGGAGCCATTAAGGATACATGCCTAGCAAAGCATCCATAGACAATTGAAGCGTTAAAACATGAAATCGAAGTTGCCATTGAAGAGATTCGATCCGAAACAATCGAAAATATGGTGAAAAAGTGGGTTGATCGGATGAGTTACTGCCGAGCCAGTGGCCGTAGTCATATGAATGATATTGTGTGCCATTATTAAATGCCAAAGTTCAACCTTACCAATACAACCAAAAATTTGAAGAATGACTAGTACTTTTTTTATAGCCGATACAAATTAAAAATTTTAGTGACCCACCCTTTATTATCTGAATAGTTGTAAAATTGTAAGATGATCTAGTCATGTCCCTCTGCCTGTCTGTGGAAAGCAACGTACCGGTCGCACTATTGAAACTTAATGGCTTAAATATTGCCGAAACTATTGCTGGTGGACTAAAATGGTTGGTATTGAAAATGAGCCAGATCGGTCAAGAGGAAAAGTTTTCCCCACACAAGGACTTAGTTAACCGCTGAAAAAATAAACATCCCTTAACTTAAAAATACAAACTATTAGCGATATGGCGATGATATTTGGCACATTTGGCCTTGGATTTAAACACACCTTGAAGAAAAATTGGGCGGTGCCACGCCCCCTTCAAAAATCACATTTATGGCAGAAGTAATAAACCGATCGTTATAAAATTTTAACAGAATTAAATTAATAACATAGAAATTATAATTAATTAGGTTAAGAAAAAATTGGATAAGGGGGCGTGGCCCCGGCCACACAACCCAGAACTTTGAAAGGCTATATCTCGTGTAGTAATACCGATATGGCGATACATGTTGGTTAACATTATGTAAGAAACAACACTCTTGAAGAAAAATGGCGGTGCCACCACACCTTTGAAAAAATGTTCATATTGGACCGTAATTTAAAATAGAAGGTTTATAAGCTTCGGCGTAGTTGAACTTAATTTGTTCACTTGATTTTTATCGCTGTTGTTTACAAACAATTTTAAAGAGCAACAAACTGGGAATTGTTATCCAGAAATGATAATGGACCCATCTTATATAAAAGTGTTATACAGAAATGATTGACGAATAATGGACGTATCTTAATTGAGGCTGTGCAGCTCTATATTCGAACTTATTTATTTTTTTATTTCGCGTTATGGAAGATCTATAGCAAACCAATGTAAAACCTGATCTTGCCTGAATAAAAGAATAATGTCTGATGTGCGAATGAATGAATACTACATCGGTTATGAATACCACATCGGTTCTCGGTATACCCTAAACCACTCTGTACAACATATGTTATAAGTTAGTTTCATGGCAATTGTTTGTAACTACCAAAAATATTAGAGCTAGACCCACCTATAAGTATACGGATCGACGTATAATAACCTGCAGATTCCATTTAACTATGTCTGCCTGTTAGTCCGTCGGTCCATCTAAAGCTTGTAATCAAATTACTGGTCGCAATTAGGTTTTCGTGAACTCTGCCACAAGTATGTTTCTTGGACCAAGGAAGGACGCTTTTTAACTTTAAGAAAATTGGCTCGGACTAAGGTAAAGCTGTCGCACATATAAAGGGTGTCCTTAGAAGAGCGCAATTTTTAAATTTTAAATAAAACACAGATATTTAAGAAAAAATCGTGAAACTTTATTATATCGTAAAGTAGACAGAATGAGGTTATGTATGGAACAATATATCGTGCAGATGGCCGCCGCGGCTTTGCTGGCATGCACGCGATCTTTTAATGAAATTTTCAATGACCGTTTTGCATGAATGCTGCGGTATTTCATTAATGCAGCGTCCAATTTCGTCTTTTAAGGCTTGAGTCGTCGTCGGGTTATTCGCGTAAACCATCGACTTCAAAAAACCCCAAAGAAAAAAATCTAATGGTGTTAAATCGCACGATCTAGACGGCCAATTCTGATCTCCAAAACGCGAAATAACACGACCGGGAAATGACTGATGCAGCAATTGAATTGTTTCTCTGGCTGTATGACATGTGGCACATTCATTTCTTCAATTCTAGGCAAGAAAAAACTGGTTATCATTTCACGATACCAAACACCATTGACTGTTTGCGCTTGACCTGCCTCATTTTCATAAAAAAAAGGTCCAATGATTCCTCCAGCCCAAAAACCACACCACACAGTGACACGTTGAGAATGCATTTGTTTCTCGTGAATCACTCGAGGATTTTCCGCACCCCGAATGCGACATTTCTGCCTATTGACGAAGCCATCAAGATGAAAATGGGCCTCGTCACTGAAGATGATTTTATCGGCAAAATCAGCATTTTCATGTTGTCTCTCCAATACCCAATTAACGAACTCCCGAATTCGTGTAGCGCTGCATTTTTACTAACCTCGTACCTTCTACTAACAAACAATAACAATTGTTCAAATGTCAAACAATGACACTTCGAATGTTGCCAGATTTAAAAATTGCGTTCTTCTTGGGACACCCATTATAATCATCCGATTTGTCGCTTTTTAGTTGAAGAAGGCACATCCATTTGATGAAATGAAATTGACAAAAAATTTTTTTTTTGCAATTTTATTAGAAATTCAAACATGACGGTTGCTATTTATATTTTGGGTCCTGATAATACTAGTGTTCCCAGATTCAAACTGGAAACATTGATATTTTTAACATAACTTCACTTAGAACGTTTTGTCATTTGAGGGGCGAATTGTGTTGTTTACAGTGTGTTGAAAAATTCATCTCAGTCAAAAAATGGAATTACCCCGAGAACATTTTCGTGCGATGATTTTTTACGATATTCGGCGTGGGTTATAAGAGACAAGAGTGTTTAAATAAACTTGTTTCGACTTTTGGTGATGAAGAACCATCGAGAATGAATTGGAATTTGAAGGACGTCCAACTTCGGTCACTTTGCCAGAAACCATCGATGCTGTGCGTGAACTGATTAAGCAAGACCGACATGTGGCATACCGTGAGATTGAAGCATCCTTGGACATCAGTATGACAAGCATCAATAAGATATTGCATGTTCATTTGTTCTCGTTGGATCCCACATAATTTGACGAATGCTCAAAAAAGGCTCTAATGGATTGGTGCAAAGAGATATTGAAAAAGTATAACTGTGGTAGCTCAAAGGCAGTGTTTAACATTGTCACAGGTAACGAATAATGGATCTATGCATACGAACCCGAAACAAAACAGCAATCGACCGTATGGGTCTTTTAAGACAAGCCAAATCCAACAAAAGTTGTTCGTGGAAGAAGAACATCGAAGCAAATGATTACGGTTTTTTTTTTCGATATAACCGGTCATGTGCCACAGTGCCTTAATTGGAACGTAGGACGGTCAATTCTTAGTGGTATACAACCATCTGTTTGCCA
Source organism: Hydrotaea diabolus (assembly GCA_963513945.1). Classification (NCBI taxonomy): domain Eukaryota; kingdom Metazoa; phylum Arthropoda; class Insecta; order Diptera; family Muscidae; genus Hydrotaea; species Hydrotaea diabolus. The sequence continues at coordinate 175,813,071 of OY740717.1, forward strand.
ATAGTATTCGAAGAAAAGGGGAAAGATAATAAGAGAAGACGGATCATTTTGCATCATGACAATGCAATCTCTAATACATCAGCTGAAACGATGAGCTATTTGACCACTCAAGATGTCGAATTGATGGGCCATTCACCGTACAGCCCTAATTTGGCACCCAATGAATTCTTCTTTTTCCCTAGCACCAAGAAAAAAATGCGTGGTCAACGTTTTTCATCGCCCGAATCAGCTGTTGAAGCGTTCAAAAATCATGTTTTAGAAGTGTCGCAATCGGAGTGGAAAAGGTGCTTCGAAAATTGGTTTGTGCAAAAGTGTATTGATCTTAAAGAAGAAGTTTTTGAAGAACAACAAAACCATTTCCAATGATAAATTATTGTGTTTTTATTGCCGGACCCGAAATATAAATAGCATCCCTCGTATAACAGAAGTTTTAAAAATCGATGTAAGTTTAGAGCCCCTTCAAGGGTATCCAAAAACCAATTTTCAGTTAGCATTTCTGAACATCCAGAAGTGTAGGGTATTATATAGTCGGCCACGCCTGACTGAAAAAAATGCGTGGTCAACGTTTTTCATCGCCCGAAGCAGCTGTTGAAGCGTTCAAAAATCATGTTTTAGAAATGTCTCAATCGGAGTGGAAAAAGTGCTTCGAAAATTGGTATGGCGATACATTTGGTGCAAAAGTGTATTGATCTTAAAGAAGAAGTTTTTGAAGAACAACAAAACCATTTCCAATGATAAATTATTGTGTTTTTATTGCCGGGCCCGAAATATAAATAGCATCCCTCGTATAACAGAAGTTTTAAAATCGAGGTAAATTTAGAGCCCCTTCAAGGGTATCCAAAAACCAATTTCAGTTAGCATTTCTGAACATCCAGAAGTGTAGGGTATTATATAGTCGGCAACGCCTGACTTATGCACTTTAAACTAGTTTTTATTTAGGCTAGCTAGTTTGCTCTGAAGTATTATTTTGAAACAAATCTTTATTGTATAAAATCTTTTTTGAACTCTGCACAAATGCGATGAGTCTTCTGCATATTAGGGTGGTGCAGGGTAACACTTACTCGTCCCTGTCCGACTGTACTGATTTTTAATTTGTTTCATATTCATTTCAGGTTCAGTGCATTCATTTTATATAAAATTATTGCAATACTAGAACGAAGGCCATCAACATCGTCTTAGCCTACAATCCTTTTCGATTACATAACCTTCCATTGTTCCGAGAATTGCTGGCTTCCATTCTTAACCGGTTTCCATAAAATTATGTAATATTTCAACCAGACCTTGTCAAGTTCTTTGTAGTCTACCCTAGTGCCAAGGATACACAAAATTCTGATATTTCATTCGATATTTTAATTTATTCTGGTTTTCCATTCACCCGAATGATTTGCTGCTTGTATGCCCTGTTCATGTGGTATAATGACCCTGACTTCTGGCTGGAGTAGCTCGCCAGCAGACGCATCAGACGTCAGTGTGTAACTGCAAACCTTCTGAAACCAGAGGTGAATGTTTCAATGACACTTCTCACAGGGCCGCTGTGCTGGCCGTTTTTGTTGGTGGCATTCAGACAGAAAATGCGTAAAGCGACTGCTTAATTGGCCAAGTGTCCTTTAGACGTCAGTCGTTGAATACGGGAGTTCATTTCCCTTTTTTCGTTCTTTTCTGTTTTTTTCTTACGAAAATAACAGCGATGAAAAATATGACCCGCAAAACAACACAAAACTTCTCAAGGCGCTATGGGCTACAGCATGGAAGGTAGACACGGAGAGGACAGAAACCAGTTGAGTTGTTGTGATTCTTCCATGCACACAAAAAGACCTTGACCTCTATATTTTCCAACAACAGCAACAACAACGCGATTGGGACGTACGTTCGAGAGGCAACAGCAAAAGTCGTCGCTTTCATTAAATGCTGCCAACAGCAGCAACACCAATAAGAACGACAACAACAACAACAACATGACGCATAATGAACTTGAACGGTCATAAACCCGAAAAAAAACCGTCGAAACTACAGAACATTCGATCAACGCGCAATTCGTCGAAATAACAAAAAGCAAACAATACGAAAAATCCCTCAAAATTATACACTCGTACGCATAATGATGGCGGACGGTCGCATGGATGAACGGACAGACGGTGAAGCGAGGAGCGAAGAGTGGAAATTGTCAAGACAAGCTACACTGAAATGAATACATGAACAACTACACGGGCACGTCTGGCTGACTGACTGACTTCCCTACTCCGAGTTATTAACCCCTTTTCGCAAAATAGAATATTAATTTCAGTGTTTTTTAAAGCTGATGTAGTACATATGCTAGGGTGTCCCTTACGTTATTGTTGAGCAGAATATTTGGTTCAAAGTTTAACCTGAAAACTATAGATGACTTGTACTCTTTTAAAAGAGAACACTTTAAACATTTTAGAACAATAGAACCGAGTAGTTCGGAAAAGCAGTAAGGAAATTCCGAAGTCTGGCATTCCAAGATGACTAATCTAATCTATTATCTACACCATGTTGTTCTAGTTGCGAAGTTTTTTGTAATTGATGATTGTTATCCAGCTGAATATTGGTGACGACGAGGGCATATCAATAATTCCGTGGCTTTTCGAATAAAACACAGTTTTTTCTTTAAAAAAAAATAATTTTTCAACATAAACTCCTTTAAGCTCAATACACTTTGTCCAACGTTACTCCAATTTTTGTATCGCTTCCATAAAATAGGATTTTTGAGGTCCATAAAAAAGACATTTGTTTGGTCAAAAATTCCATCGTTGTAGCTGATTCTCTTTCAACCGAGCAATTTTTTTAGGTTTGGAAATGGAAAATAGTCACTGAGGGCTCAATCTGGAGAATATGGCGGATTAGGTACCAATTCGTAACCCAATTCATGCAAGTTTGCCATTGAGACTTCAAACGTGTGCATTCTCTCGATGAAAAAGAACTTTTTTCTTGGTATACCATTCGTCATTTATTGTTATCACCTTTTAAAGGTAATCAATGAAAAGTTTGCCATTGATACTTCAAACGTGTGGATTCTCTTTTTTCTTGGCCATATGGGGTCGTTTTTTTATAAATCCTCGTTAAATCGTTTTTTTATAAATCCTCGTTAAATCGTTTTTTTTATAAATCCTCGTTAAATCGGTCCAATAAGTTGGCATACTATTCGCCATTTATTGTTTTCCCCTTTTGAAGGTAATCAATGTGGATTATCCTAAGTGCATTCCAACTGTTCATTTACCTTGTTATTCTTCGGAGCCGGTTTACCCGGAAAACCCCATTGTTTAGACTGCTGCGTGGACTCAGAAGTGTTGTAATGGATCCATGTGTCATCCACAGTTTAAAAACGCCACAAAAACTCATTTGAATTGCGGTTAAACAAGCATAAACAATCCATTACGTTTTTGATCAATTGAGAGCAAACGCGGCACCCATCTTGCAGACAGCTTTCTTAAACCCAACTGATCATGTAAAATCGAAACCACACTGCCGTATAAAATGCGTATGACATCAACAATCTCACGCACTTTTACTCTTCGATTGGCCAACACTATATCGTGGATTTTTTTCGGCATTTTCGGGTGTACGAGGGCTGCTGATTTATATATATATTTATGGCCTTATAATGAAAATGCGAATTTTTATCATCAAAAATGGTTTTATAGTTTTTCAAAGTATTCTCCAGCTTGATTTATACACTTTTGCATGCGCTCAAACCAATTGTCGAAGCACTTTTTCCACTTCGATTGAGACATCTTTAAAAAATGGTTTTTGAACGCTTCAACAGCATCTGTTGGCGGCAAAAATCGTTGACCACGCTTTTTTTTTAGCCTGATGTGCGGGAATAAAAAGAAGTCATTAGGTGCCAAGTCAGGGCTATACGGCGGATAACCCATCAATTCGACGTTTTGGCCGGTCAAAAAGGCGATGGTTTGAGCCGATGTGTGAGAGCTAGCATTGTCAAGGTGCACACTAATTCCTCTTCTCTTGTTCGTTCTTCGAATTTCTCCGAAGACTTCCTACGTTGCTCAAGCGGAACAAGTCGCCACATGACCAGTTTTGCCGAAGAAACAGGCGACCATTGGCTCGAAGTGCTTCTTCCACGAACAACTTTCGTTGGATTTGGCTCGTCTTCGAAGACCCACACGGTCGATTGCTGTTTTGTTTCGGGCTCATACGTATAGGTCCATGATTCGTCACCTGTGACGATCTTAAAGCGTCTTTTGAAGCACCGCGATCGTATTTTTTCAAAATTTCTTTGCACCAATCGACACGAGCCTTTTTTTTGAGCCATTGTCAAATTGTGCGGGATCCACAGAGAACAAACCTATTTTACGGCCAGATGTTCATGAAATATCGAATGTATGCTGGTGGAGGAAATGCCCAAGAATGTCTCTATCTCACGGTCGGGGACGATCTTGCATTATTAGTTTACGCAAGGCCTCAATGTTCTCTGGCACAACGCCCGTTTTTGGACGACCTTTGTCTTTGAGCGAGCGTCGGCCCCGATTGAATTCATTAAACCAGTTTTTCACAGTGCTATAGGATGGTGCTTTATCTCCATACAAAGATTTAAGTTCATCGATGCACTCTTGTAGTTAAAATCCACGTCGAAAGATGTGAAAAATGTTCGCACAAAATTGTTCACGAGTTAATTCAAATTTTTTGCCAAATTGATTTGTTCAAGTCACTGTAAAGTACTCAAATGATGGTCGTACGTCGAAACGCTCTGAGTGTTGCCTAGGCCATAAATATATATATCAAACCTCGTATTGACCTCAATTGGCCGTCCAGAGTTGTGAAAGTTGTGAAAAATGTTTGCACAAAAATGTTCATGAGTTAATTCGATTTTTTTGCCAAATTGATTTTTTCAAGTCACTGTAAAGTACACAAATGATGGTCGTACGTCAAAACGTTCTGAGAGTTGCCTAGGCCAGAAATATATATAGCAAACCTCGTATTGACCTCATTTGGCCGTCCAGAACGTTTAGCGCCATTTGTACTTGTGCGACCACAACGAAAGTTAGTAAAACACCTTTTACTATTGAAATCGATGGTACAGAGTCCCCATAGTATTTGTCAAGCTTTTCCTTGGTTTAATTGACGAGTTTTCCACAAAATGACAAACCTCTCAAAATTTGAATGTAGTACTTGATGGGAGCAGTGTTACATTTCATATAATTACGATGGAAGTTGGAAAAATCACGGAATTATTGATATGCTGTAGTTTTCTTTTGTCCTTTCCCCGACCCATATTTTACAATAATTTTTTTTTAGAGGAATTACAATTTTTTTGCGCCTTAGACCAAAAAAATTCCCGGTTTCAACCAAAAAACGAATACAAAGTAGCATTATTTTTTGTCGGGCTAAATAAGTTTTGATTATCACCGATTCATGTGTTTTAAAATAAGGAAAATAATAATTACAGTCCAAGCTGGATAAGTGGCATCGCAAGGCACCGCCTGTTTATTCCCACATAAAGAGGTTTCCCTTTAATACAGTTTTCCACTTATCCAGGTAATTTGATTTGTATCCCACTTTAAGGAGTAAATTTGCAATTCGTTTGTTTTTTTGGACCAAGGGCGAACGTTATTGAAATTCAAGAAAATCGATTTAGATTAGATATAGCTCCCTTCGGTTTTTATGTTTTTAGCTCTAGCAACCCACCTAACCTCCAATCTTGATGCAATTTTTTTGAGCCAAGGAAGTACATTATTAAAACTGAAGAAGATCGGTTCAGATTTAGCTCTAGCTCCTAATGTTTATCTGATTTTTCCATTTTTAGCTCTAGAAGCCACATATTACAGCCAATCTTGATGAAATTTGATTTAGGTATAGCTTCCTGCTATATGTTCATCCGATTTTATTGCTTTAGCCCTAGAAGCCACGTTAGTTTTTCACCCAAGGACGGACATTTTTAAAATTAAGGAAAATCGGTTTAGGTTCAGATATAGCTCCCTAATATATGTTTCATCAGATTCTTCTGTTTTAAGCCTTATAAGTCACATCTTTCATCCAATCAAAAAAAAATTTAGCACGTTAAGGTTTTTTGGCCAAGGTGAACGCTATGGAAATTGTAAAAAAATAGATGGGGGGTGGTAAATATTTGTGTAGGGGCTCTTTGAAAGCATGGTGGGATATACTGCAGTGGTACTTAAAATAATAGGTGGTCTCTCATAACGTACCAGGCACAATTTTAGTACGATTAAGATTAATTTGTGGTTTCTAGAGCTGCAGGACCGGATTTCGGATGGGACCCTCGTGTGATAGTTTTTGTGGACCAATTTCATCAGAGTTGGTCGCTTATAACGTACCTTTGCGAAATTTCAGTACGATCGGTGTTAATATATGTTTTTAGAACCGTAGGACCTTAAATCAGGACGGACCTTTGTGTAGGGGCTATTTGAAAACATTGAACTAAATGGTCCAGTTTCTTCAAAGTATATAATTGATCTCTAGTTACGTACCATGCCAAATTTGACCGCAATCAGGATTACTTTGTGGCTTCTAGAGCCGTAGGACCAGAAATTGGAAGCGACCTTTGTGTGGGACCTATTCTTAAACATAGACCATTTTCGTCCAGTTGTACCAGGGTAAATTTATGTCGCTGAATATTTACAATGCAAAATTTTAGCTCGAGCGGACTTACAATGTGACATCTAGAGCTGCAGGACATCAAATCGAAATGGGACCTTAGTGTGGGGGCTTTTCGAAAACAAGGACCCATATGGTCAAATTTCAGCTCAGATGTTTAAGTCGCTTGTAAAGCTCTGTACGAAATTTGTTCGCAATCGGAATAATATGTGGCTTTTAGAGATGTAGGTTGTGAAATCAGAATAAAACTATGATTTCCCTAGGTCGCGTCCTTGGGCCAAACATAAACCACTAACAACCCAGCTTTAAGAAAATTGGTTCATAATTGCTACCAGTACGTTGATTACATCGATAGATGGACAGGCGGACGGACGGCTCTACGATTTTAGAAACTGATTCTGTAACGATCGATCTGCTTTATTTGGAGTTCATCTCCATTCCTTGATAGGGCTAGAAACATCAGCACTTTTAGCCCTGTGCCACTAATGTGAGGTATACAAATCTTTTTGTGGGCCTTTTGGTATAAACGAATAGCGCATTATTGTAGTTGATCTAAGGATCTTGCGGTTTTCATTTCCAAGAGATCTATTATACTCTACAAAAAGAAAAAAATAAGTTTTGTTAGAAAATATAAAATTTAAGTGTGTTTCACAATAGTTAGTCTCATTTAAGACATCCTGTTTTATTCGCAGTTGTAAAATTCTAAGACGATCTAACCATGTCCCTCTGACCGCGTGTCCTTTGGAAGAACGAAACAGTCCAAACGACAAGAGCTTCAGTCTTCTTACTTACCAGTTATTGTATGTCTTTTAGTCGTAGATCGGTTAGTATTGAAATATGACCAAATCGGGCAAAGGGGGAAAAAGTTCCTCTTTGAGGGACTTAAAATACTTATTATATGTTTGTTTTGATATTTTCAACAATTAACTGTAGAACTAGCTGATGTCGTAGGTAGAGACTCTTTAAATAGGCGTGATCATAGGGCCCTAGGGTCCTTGACCCGTCCCTTAATGTTTATATGGGTAAATAATTACAGCGAAAATTTCTTTGAATTTCAAATATGAACCTGTGTCTAACACTTAAGGCCAATTGGAGGACTTAAAATACTCCTGAATAATAGTGGTTCAATACATGAAAATCCAACTGTTGTGGCTCTAAATCGAAATTAAATATCCCCTTTTTATTTTTTAGAATAGATCGGTCACATTACATTTTTTTTAAAAAAAATTTCCCATGTTAAACCCATTTACAAATGTACGTCAAAGCGCTGTATGATTAAACCTATTTTTAGCCGGCGACCAAATTAAATTTTGTAATTCGCCCCCTTGTCACACGGCAATTATCGACGATCAAACCGGCCGTCCGAACAAACGGCAAATGCTCCCCTGTCCCCCTTCCTCATAATAAATGGGTGTTGATTCTACGTTTTATGTCGTCTGATTATCGAACAGCCAACGCCGTCTGTCTACTCTGTATTTGTTGCTATTGTATAAGTAGATGTGAATGGGTGCACTTTTTTCTATCAGGGTCTACGTATGTACAGACGTCAATGTGTAGATACGCCGGTTGGCCTGATAGGTACGAGTGGGTAGGTGGGTACGTACCTACCTCCCAATCTATGGCATGTTCAATTATTGCCGCCAAGTTCGTTGCGTTTATTTTCTTTTTTTTTTCTTTTCGTTTCACGTGAATGTAGCGTGTTCCATGTATAAAACAATTGAAACGAAAATTCCTCTAGCCAGCCCCTGCAAGTCATTGAACACAATAATCAGTCAGCCATCAGTCATCGCTCCCCCCGATAGTGGCAATCGCTGTTTTAGTCTGCCAGTCATAGGATTTAGTCTTTTTATTTGTTTTCTTTTTCTTTTATGATAACATCTGACCAAAGAGTAGTGTTACATATTATTTTATTTGGTCACAGAAAGGCCATGAGATTTCAAGACGAAACCCATTTAGATAAGAAAACTATAATGAGCCAAGCAAATCGCCGAGGGAATAATGTAGATACGGATGGTATGTGACCGGCATTTGCACAGTGGACGAACATCGATACAAATGTGGTTCAAGTTATAAATTAATTAAGAATATGGACCAATGTTTATATGTAAAACATTTGGTTGAAGTAAAGCCTAACTGCTCATTGGAATCCTAGTGAAATTAGTAGTTTTTAAGGGCGACCGCAAAACTAACTGGCCTGGCACATTTTCTGTTTTACTAGCAACTTTTTTTGTTTTTGTTTTTTAAAAGCAATCTTTTATAAGCCATCTGTCAAAATTTCCGGAATATTTAATGATTATTTTCTTTGTTACAGGTGATTGAAGTAAACAGGTTTTATAATTTTTGAAAAATGGAAAATAAAGAGTTCCGTGCGGTAATTAAACACTTTTATATGAAAGGTTATACGCCACAATTAATCAAAGATGAATTGGATTCTGATCATGGTGATAATGCAGCATCATACTCCACCGTGAAATCCTGGGTTCAACAATTTAAAATGGGTCGTTCAAGTACGGAAAATGAACAACGCTCTGGAAGACCGAAAACTGCTACTACTATTGAAAACATTAGAAAAATATTTAATGAAGTGACTTAAGATAGACGAATAAAGCTCAGAGAACTTGCTGATATTGTTAAAAAACACGAAAAACAAGTTTGGAGTATTTTACATGATGAACTCCACATGAAAAAGCTATCCGCAAGAAGGGTGCCGCGTTTGTTGACTTTGCCCCAAAAAATCGTCCGTTGAAGCTATTCCGAGGAGCTTTTAGCGATTTATCAGCGTAATCCAATAGAGCTCTTGCGCCGATTCATAACTGTTGATGAAACATGGATCCATCACTACATCCCAGAATGCAAAGAACAGTCAAAACAATGGATAGAAGCTGGTAAAAGTGGTCCCAAGAAGGCGAAAACTGTTAAGTCAGCAGGAAAAGTAATGGTCACAGTATTTTGGGATGCAAGGGGTATACTATTTATTGATTATCTTGAGAAAGGAAAACTATAAATAGTGAATATTATTGTGCATCGGTTGAGTGAAGAAATCAAGATAAAACGACCGCATTTAGAAAAGTAATGTTATTTTTCATCAAGATAATGCTCCTTCACACACTGCATTTTTAACTCAACAAAAACTGGCCGAATTACGATTTGAAATTGCTCCGCATCCACCATATAGTCCAGATTTAGCTCCTTCTGATTATTTCTTGTTTCCAAATTTAAAAAAAAATTTCTCGGTGGCAAAAAAATTTCGTCCAATAGCGAGGTTATTGCTGAAACTGAGGCATATTTTGAAGGTCTTGAAAAATCTTATTTTTCGGATGGAATTAAAAAACTTGAAAAACGTTTGATGAAGTGTATTGATTGAGATGGAAGGAGATTATGATGAAAAGTAAATAATAATAATTCCAATAAAACGATTCTTTTTATGTTAGGCCAGTTACTTTTGCGGTCGCCCTCGTACATTAAATATGTATTCGAAACAACAAGTGTTTCATGTTAACAATGTCGTTGAACCCTTCCAGTGCAGTTCTAGGCCAGGTTAATCTACAGCTTTTTTTTTTCTTTTCTAGACATTACGCCAAATCTACGAACAGTTTCGCGAAAAGCAAATTAATACCACTTCTTCATTGTTTATTAATTATTTTCTATCGACTGATTCGACAAATCTATGATCGCATTAGAGCTTATAGAGAAAACTGATGATAAATACATTTTTAGTGTCTTCGTAGTCCGCTGTTCCGATGCCAGGAATATTTGGCGTCAAGCACCGGTTTTGTAGGCTCTAAAGGTCGTAGGTCCTTATTTATTACTAGAATGAATTTTTATTAATATTTTGGATTTCTGAAGAATTAATATTTTTTTATTAAAGCTACTAATGAGTTTGCTGAATATACATATTAATATTTCAATAGATTTATTCAATAATTTTCTTAATTCAATAATTTCTTTAAGTGATTAATAAGTTCTTTTAATTAACTCTATTAAGGCATTAATTAACATTATTTTTATTTAAATTGAGTTAATTAATTGATTCAAAAAATATTGTTATTAATTCATTTAATATTTTATTTAATTCAATTAATATTTTAATTGATTCAACTAATACTTTAACTGACTCAATTAATATTTTTATTGATTCAATTAACATTTTAATTGATTCAATTCATATTTTAATTGATTTAATTTATATTTTAATTGTTTAAATTAATATTTTAATTGTTTAAATTAATACTTTAATTGATTCAATAAAAAATACAATAATTTAATTGGTTTAATTATTTATTTAATAGTATCAGTTAATATTTTAATTAAAAAACTGTAATTATTTTAGAATTTTACAAGTAATTTAATATTTTAATTGATTTAACATTTTTTTTTTATAAATTAAATTAAAATATAATTTGATTCAGTTTAAATACGTACCCTTAGTATTTTGATGGACATAGTTAATTATTTTTGTTAAATGAATACTTTAAATAATTCAAATAATATTTTAATTGATTCAACTAACATTTTGACTGATTCAATACATTTTTTAATTGATTCAATTAATATTTTGATAGATGCAATTTAAATTTTAATTGATTCAATTAAAATTTTTATTTATTCAATTAATGTTATAATTGATTCAATAAAAACTGCATTAATTTAATTGGTTCAATTAATTATTTACTAGTATCAATTAATATTTTAATTCAAAAGCTGTAATTTTAAAGAATTAAATTAATATATAATTTGATTCAGTTTAAATAGGTTCCCTTAATATTTTGATGGACTCTGTTATTTTTTTTTTTTGTTCTATGAATACTTTTAATAATTCAATTAATATTTTTTGATTTTTGTGGAATCACCTTGGTATATAGTACTACATAAAGGTTTGTCAAACCGTTTGTAACATCTCGAAATACTTATCAGCCACCCTATAAATTATCAATCTTCTTAAAAATCTATGAAGGTCTAGTCATGTACGGCTGTCTGTCATCCACAAGTCTTTGCAAAGCACGATGCAGTCAAATCATAAAAAGCTTAAGTCTTTCATTAGCAATATATCTTCTTGAAGTTGGGGATCGATTGGTATTGATAATGGATAAAATCGGGGAAAAATTTCCTCTGAGGGTTTTTAAAAAACAATGTTGAATATGTTGTGATATTTCAATTATATTACTTGAATAAGTAGCTTAAAAATTTAAGTTGCTTAGAAGTCATAGGCATAGATACATTAAACCTACCAGAAATATCTCTTGCGGCACAAAAGCCATCCCTGATTATTTGGGGACAGCGAAATTTCCCTACAAATCCAAATATGTGCCGATATTTAAGATTTTGGTAAGGTTGGCTGCTTAAAAAAATTATTCTCACAAATCCTTACATATAATTAATTCTGCAATTCGACTGAGACTTGACTTAACCCCTGGGGTATAAGGCTCCCAGAGCGCAAAAAAATATGAATAGGAATTTTCACTATTTAAAGATTTGTATAAATTTCGGTTCTGAGTCCAAAAATTGGCCTACTTCAACAATGGACATGTGGATACTTAAAAACAATAAAATTTTCTTACGAATCTTAAAATGCCATTAATATTACGATTTTGCTATGACCCAATGAACAACCAATCCATCAATTATGGTATAAAAGTCTGGGCCTGGGCAAACTTACGAATTCCTTAATGTTGTTGCTTTCTTTATTTCAATTAATATTTTGTTTAATTAAAGAAAATTCCTAGTTGATCATTCAATCTTAATAAAAAAGGCTGGAGTTTTTCGGCATTTAATCCTTCGGTATAAAACTAATTGAGCGTTACTTGCGCAATAGGCGATATTGGGAACATTAAAAGTAGTATCAAGCACGTAGAGTGACGTGTCCCTCAGGAAAGTATTATTGCCGATTGCTATTTTCGATGTAAATAGAAGATTTGAAAAATACGAGGGTTGCTATATATATTTCGGGTCCTGCCACTACTATTGTTCCCAGATGCAAACTGTAACTTCCATTGTAAACTTTGAAATTTTTTAGCATAACTTCACTCAGAACAATTTGTCATTTGAGGGCGAATTGTTTTGTTCACTGTGTGTTGAAAAATTCATCTCAGTCAAAAAATTAAATTATCCCGTGAACATTTTCGTGCGATGATTTTTTACTATTTTCGGCGTGGGTTATCGAGACAATAGCGTTTAAATCAACTTTTTTCGACTTTTGGCGATAAAGCACTATCAAAAACCACTGTTAATCGCTGGTACAAAGAGTTCAGTCTCGGACGCCGCTCGCTCCAGGATGAATTTAGTGAAGGACGTCCAACTTCGGTCACTTTGCCAAAAACCATCGATGGTGTGCGTGAACTGATTAAGCAAGACCGACATGTGACATACTGTGAGATTGAGGCAACCTTGGGCGTTAGTATGACAAGCATCATTTGGCCGTGAAAAAAATTGTCCTCGTTGGATTCCACATAATTTGACGAATGCTGAAAAAGGGTCGTATGTATTGGTGCAAAGAGATGTTGAAAAAATATAACTGCGGTAGCTTAAAGACAGTGTGTAACACTGTCAGAGGTGACGAATCGTGGATCGATGCATATGAACCCGAAACAAAACAGCAATCGACCGTATGGGTCTTTCAAGACGATCCAAATCCAACAAAAGTTGTTCGCGGAAGAAGTACATCGAAGCAAATTATTGCTTTTTTTCACTATAACCGGCCATGTTGCCACAGTGCCTTTAGTGGAACGTAGGACGGGCAATTCTGAGTGGTATACTGACATCTGTTTACCAACAGTGTTCGAAGAAATGAGGAAGGATAATAAGAGAAGACGGATCATTTTGCATCACGACAATGTGAGCTCTCACACTTCAGCTGAAACGATGAGCTATTTGACCACTCAAGATGTCGAATTGATGGGCCATCCACGGTACAGCCTTGATGTAGCATCTAATTATTTTTATTTTCTAGCATTAAGAAAAAATGCGTGGTCAACGTTTTTCTCAGCGCTAAGCAGCTGTTGAAGTGTTCAAAAGTCATGTTTTGGAGGTGTCTCAAGCGGTGTTGAAAAAGTGCTTCGAAAATTGGTTTGTATGCATGTAAAGGTGTATTGATCTTAAAGGAGAATATTTTGAAAAACAATAAAACCATTTCCAATGATAAAATATTGTGTTTTTATTGCCGGACCCGAAATATAAATAGCAACCCTCGTAATTTTTTTTCTACAAATTATCAAATCAAACGGTTTATGATGCATAAAGAAAATCAGTATACGAAAAAACTGAAAAATATTTTGAAGTAATTGCTTACCAATAGAACACGCCTATTGAAGACATAATGTTAGGTTGCGTTAAGGTTTCAAACTGAATGTAAACTAGTGTTTTTTTAATCACTCCATAATATTCGCCTGAAACCACTGTTCATCGTTTTTTTAGCTTTCCCCCTTTCCTTCACTTAGACATAATTGCTGTTGCTAATGAAAGAGCATTCATTTTATTGTCATCATCATCATCTCATCATTGGCGTAGGAATCACTAGTACTTAGCACGAGGTACTCTCATACCTAAATCTTAAGCGTACGTTAAGTACACGCAGAGAAAAAACATGGTTACTACATGGTCACGGCAATAATAATATGTAATCCGCAATAAAAGTATGTTCGTCGTAACCATAGCATTGTTAACTGAATTTGGTTTTGACAATAGTATAATTGCTGCAATATTAATACATATTGTTAAAATGTAACAATAGTATAATTGCCAAATTTAAAAATGAAAATATGGTTATAGTAGCAATATAAATATGGTTGATGCGACAAAAGTATTGTGTTTTGCGTTTTATGTTAACAATATTATGATTACGGCAATCATACTGTATGATTGTAATTTTTCTCCATTTAAATAAGCTTTAATGTTATTGGTAAAGATCTAATGCTAAAATAGTGCTTTTTTTATCGATATTAAAAATTTTTAAACGAGCTGCTTTGTAAACAAATCTGAAATATTTTTATAAAAACGCTTACGTTTATTTAAACTTATTTTGTCTACTGTGAAATAAATCACTCATATTATTTTGAGTATAATTTTTATTTTTGAATAATTTTCATAATTCAAATCTATTGTCGACAACTTAAACAAATTCTAATAAATTATATTGGGGATCATAGTATAATTGTGTGTGGCCATACTATGGTTGTAGGGATCATTACATGGTTGCGTGTGAATCATACTATGGTTGTGAGGATCATACTATGGCTGTATGTGAAACATACTATGGTTGTGAGGACCATACTATGGTTGTGGAGATCATAGTATGGTTGAGTGTGAATGATACTATGGTTGTGGGGATCATAGTATGGTTATGTGTGAATAATACTGTTGTTGTGAGGATCATAGTATGGTTGCATTTGAATCATACTATTGTTGTGAGGATCATAATATTTTTGTACCACAACCATATACCCAACAATAGTATTATCCTCTTCGAATATTGTCACCACTACCACACTTTTTTTCTGCGTGTAAATTTTCCTAAACAACTGAACATGTCTGGCAAGTGTGATCGCCGGCCCAGATGGGTGTGCCACACTTCCCTCTTTTCGTTGTTGTTGTCATTCTCAAATGTTTACATAGCCGTGATTATCACACATTTCTGCTGTGTTCGTTTGTGTGTATGCAATTGGCATGTATGAGTAAAACCACAGAGACGATGGGGCAAAGCATATGACAGTAGTCCACATTGTTCTGATTACAACCAACTGTTGTAAATAATTGAATTAAATAAAAGCAAAACAAAAAACAAATTAAAGATTTGGTAGTAGAGTTGCGGTTGAAAGGAGAGGAGGTACAGATAGCAGCAGTGTTTTCTTTTCTTCTTATTTTGGGGGCATCGTGTCTGTGGCATACATTCCTCTCCACTTGTTAGAGTAATTTTTGAACTGGCGTAATATCAACATTATATATGCGAGTGCATGTTTATAATTTTGTTTTTATTTTTATATTTTATCATAAGTATTTGACATTCTTTATGGGTGTGGTTGGTGTTTGCCATGGCTGTCTGCTTATAATTAGGAAAAGATAAGACTTTTAGCGGATTTGCCACGTTTCACTAAAGCACTTAAAATACAAACCGTTATCGTTTTTTTAAAGATAAAAGCTAAGAACTAAGAGAGAGAAGAAACTGGTCTGGAGCTACAAAATGACAATAGCCAGATTTAACTTTAAATTTCGAACCTGTACACTTGTCATATTTTTTTATGTATTATTGTTGCTTATTGCCCATTAGAGCCACTTGCAAGTCTCCTCTGATAGGTTTTTGTCTTTTTAGATAATTGATGAGGATCACACTTTGTTCTAGCAGACACACAATCACCATAAACTTTCAGAAGATGCAATCACATCTGCCTTCTTCAGTGTACCTCTACCAGCTTCAATCTAGTTTCCGATTGTTCTTTTGTTTCATTTTATATACGAGGGCGGTTCGGAAAGTTCTTAGCCTATCAATGAAAAAGAATAGTTAGTTTTTCAAAAATATTTTTATTTTTCAATATAATCTCCTGAAACTTCAATACACTTAGTCCAACGTTTATCTAGCAATTCTATCCCTTGATTAAAATAGTTTTCCTCAAGGTCTTCCAAATAGTGGTTTACAACTGTAATTGCATCTTCATTTGAGGTAAAACGCTTGCCAGCAAGGAATTTTTTTAGATTTGGGAACAGGTAAAAGTCACTGGGAGCTAAATCAGGAGAATAAGGTGGGTGGTCAAGCAACTCGTACTTTAATTCGTTGATTTTAGCCATTGTTAAAACACTCTTGTGCGCTGGTGCGTTGTCTTGATGGAAAATTATTTTTTTGTGTTGTAAGCCAGGACGTTTTTCTCGAATTTGTACATTTAATTGATCTAAAAGGTTGCAATAGTACTCTGAATTTATTGTTTTACCCTTTTGCAGATAGTCAATCAATAAAATACCTTTGAAGTGCCAAAAAAACCGTTGCCATAACCTTACCAGCCGATTGAATTGTTTTTGCCTTCTTTGGGGCACTTTCTCCAGCTTCAGTCCATTGTTTGGATTGCTCTTTTGTCTCTGGAGTATAGTGGTGGATCCATGTCTCATCAACAGTTATGAAACGATGCTTAAAATCCATTTTATTCCGCTAAAATCGATCCAAACAAGCTTGAGAAATGTTCATTCTTATGCGTTTTTGGTCGACTGTTAACAAGTGCGGCACCCATCTTGCAGACAGCTTTTTCATCTGTAGTTCTTCATGCAAAATTAAATGGACTCGATCATTTGAGATGCCCATGATATTAGCTATTTCACGCACTTTTATTCGTCGATCATTTAATACCATATCATGCACTTTGGCTACAATTTCTGTTGTTGTTGCTGTTTTTGGACGTCCGCTACGTGGTTCATCTTCAATGCTTGTACGACCACGTTTAAATTCAGCAACCCAATTTTTTACTGTTGCATATGAAGGAGCACTTTCACCTAACACATTCACCATATCATTATGAATTTCTTGTCCAGATTAACCTTTTTTATGTAAATATTTAATGACACCACGCATTTCTAATTTTTCCATTTTAAAAAAATCGCGGATGCGTCTTTTGTGAACACCTGTTTCTATATGAAGGAGTTGCCAGATCGAAACAAAATTTAACATGTGTTCATAGCAGAGATGGAAGTTTCCAAAACACTTAACTTTTTTCTGTTTATACCGCGCTTTTTGTGCTAGGTTAAGAAGTTTCCGAACGGCCCTCGTATAAATTGAAATAAAATGTTATTAAACTTCCATTTAAATATGCCGAAGCATTTATTTGAACTGACCGCACGAGATTGACATTTTGATCGGTTGTCAACAAAGCGGTACCCATTTTGCTGGTTAAATGTTTATTGATGGTATAATTGCACTGTCTTAAAAGGTTTTTTCATAATCAGCTATAGTAAGATATTTTAAAAAATTTGATCTTTTTAACGGGCTCTTTAAAATTCCGCAAACCTAAAAACCTTACGCATATTCGGCGAAACAGATAATCTATAAGTTTCATCAAGGCACGGTCCTGAACGACAGTCAAGCCATGAACGCTTCTAGAGTGTAATGAAAAACAACTATCCGGACATTCTAACACTATCGGCAAGAAAAAGCTGAGGAACTTGTTGCACACAGAAAACAGATATGCCTCAACCGAATTTTTTGCCAACCGAATGTTGGTTGGGTAGACATCAATTTTAGTAGAGGGAACGGACACGTTCGGTTGAAGAAAACAAGTGTTGGTAATCCTAACAGACTAAGATCATCATTGGAACTGAATTTGTACATGTATTGGTTGTTGTTATAGACTGTTGATTCTTAGTTACTTTTAAGAAAATTTAATATATTTGCGCCTTACAATGGCTTAACTGATCAGTAAAATATATAGGTCTTTGGAAAGATGTTTTGCTAAGCATTAAAGTGATGCCGTGGGTGGCCGTAACTCGGAAAAATAGGTCGCCACCAAAAAAAATTGGCTGTTGTTTTGAATAATAAGTAGGTCTTTCCATAAAGATCTATTTGATTAAGTTCGAGTAATATCACTAAATTACAGTTAAGCCTGTTTCTATATTCTGAATTTTTTTTTTGTTATTGTTCGTTTATTGTTGTTCGAGTATTTTTATGATCAGTATCGCTTGGAAGCATTCACCGTCTAACCCAAGAAACTTTAACTGTCTGACCATTTTTTGTTTGATTTTATAAATTTTTCGAGGAGTTCAAAATATGTTTTCTTCGAAAACAATGGTTTTGCTGTGGCAAGAACCGATAAAATATTATAGGGTTTATTTTTTGATGTTGGAATAACCAATATTATGTTACAATATCCAACTAAACAGGGTTTGGTTACTACAAAGAACTAATTTGCTACTTTTAAAAATGGATTTACTCCACAAGCTAATAAACAAGATCAGGTTTGATGTTGTTTGTCATAGAGGGAAGGAAAAGTAAATCAGCGAAGTTAAAGCAAGCACATCACCGTCTGGTTGTCACCACCACTTATTGGTACCAAAGTAACATATACATTACAATTGGTTAGTTGCGATAACCGCCAGTTGTCGCAACCAAAAGTTAAACTGAATTTGGTTTGGATAACTGTGTTATTGGTTGTGAATACCGTGATATGGTTGTAGCAAACTTTATATATATCGAACCATTTTGCCTTTAATACTATTGAATGTTGGTTATTGCAACAGAAGTTCGGTTTATCCAACCGAATTTTTGTAGTTCGGACCGATTTCCAAATGATTTTTTCTCTGTGTGGGAAAGGATCAGCTAAACTGGCAGTAGACCAGGACAACACCTATCCTTTTCAAGCAATAAGAAATCGTGGGCTCACAAAACTTTGTGGAACGTCACAGCGGGTGGTAACATCTTCCTAAATATTTGGGACATCAGATAAAAGAAAAACAAATAAGCTGTTAATTGCTGTTAATGTTAAAAGTCTGTTAATTGTGTGTTTGTCAAATTATCAATAATGTAACTAAAAACTATAATATTTTACGAACCCCTTGAAAAAGTCAACAAAAATTGACGAAACGTCGGGAAAAATAAAATAAAAAGGATTTTTTATTTATAACAATTTAGGTCATAATAGCTTACACAACTACACAGAAGAAAGAAGACTTGACCAACAAAAGAACATAAAGGGTGTTTTTTTTATTAAGGTATAGAACTTCGAATTGAAATAAAACAGAAGAAAATCGTTTTAATGTCCATCAATTTGGCTTTATTGGAAGGATAATTTTATGCCATTAATGTTTAAATATGATTTCGGGCATGTGGCCACCGCGGCTGGCTCGAATAAAGCCAATTCTACAGGTCCAATTTTCAACCACTTTTTCGAGCATATGGGGCCGTATGTTGGCAATAACGCCACGAATGTTGGCTTCCAAGTCCCCTAACGTTTCTGGTCCCCAAAGAAAATAATCCAATGGTGTCAAATCACACGATCTTCTTGGCCAATTGACAGGTCCATTCCGCGAAATTATGCGCTCATCGAATGTTTCCTTCAATAATTCGATTGTGACGTGCGCTGTGTGGCATGTAGCGCCGTCTTGTTGGAACCACAACTCATCCACATTCATGCCATCCAATTCGGGAACAAAATAGTCGGTTATCATGGCTCTATACCGGTCTCCATTAACGGTAACTGACTCTCCAGCATTATTTCGGAAGAAATATGGCCCAATGACTCCACCAGCCCATAGAGCACACCAAACAATCAGTTTTTGTGGATGTAATGGCGTCTCAAGGGTTTCATGTGGATTCTCTTCACTCCAAATGCGGCAATTTTGCTTGTTGACGTAGCCATTCAACCAAAAATGAGCCTCATCACTGAACAAAATTTTGTGATGAAAATCAGCATCGAGATGAATCTCATTTTCGGCCCATTTTTCAAGCGTTGTTCTTTTGTCAACCTGTTCATGATGAAATGGCAGACCAAACTAAATATTAATCACTTGACAGCTGACAAAATGGCCGCCAGTTAAAAAAGTGATGCCAACTTAAAGTTCTATACCCCAATAAAAAACACCCTTTATATCAAAAAAAAAATTTTTTTAGTCTTTAGATTTCTTTTCCATATTGGGAAAGTGGGATCAAACATGTGCAAGACATGCGGACAGATATTGTTGAAATTTGTCAAAATACAATAGAAGATTGGATGCAAGCGATATTGCTAATTTCCTAAAGATTCAGGCACACTCGTTGCGCTTTTTTCAACTTCCAGCAGTATAAATTTAAATCTAAAAAAATCATGACAAAATTTTTAATTTTTTCCCCTTGATTTTTTCGCTTCTCTCAGTCGTTTTTCTATTTTCTCGCGCTCAAATGTTATATTGTATTGTATGTGGCAATGTATATTTGTATGTGTTGTATGTCACCTTGAACAGGTAACTTTTATCTGCGAAACCCCCTTAAAAATAAAGTTGAGAAAAATTAAAATTTAGGCGCCTCCTCATGCCAAAAGCTGTCGAAAAATTGATGGCACAATATCGACTAATTTTTGTCCTCACAAATCGGCTCACCCTTATACGAGGGTTGCTATTTATATTTCGGGCCCTGACAATAATGGTGTTCCCAGTTGCCTTCCATTGGAAACATTGATATTTTTTAGCATAACTTCACTCAGAAAGTTTTGTCATTTGAGGGCGGATTCTTTTGTTTACAGTGTGTTGAAAAATTCATCTGAATCAAAAAATGGAATTATCCCGTGAACATTTTCGTGTGATGATTTTTTACGATTTTCGGCGTGGGTTATCGAGACAAGAGTGTTTAAATCAACTTGTCTCGACTTTTGAAGATGAAGCACCATCAAAAACTACTGTTAATCTCTGGCACCAAGAGTTCAGTCTCGGACGCCGTTCGCTCCAGGATGAATTTCGTGAAGGACGTCCAACTTCGGTCACTTTGTCAGAAACCATCGATGCTGTGCGTGAACTGATTAAGCAAGACCGACATGTGACATACCGTGAGATTGAGGCATTCTTGGGCATTAGTATGACTAGCATCAACAAGATATTGCATGTTCATTTGGCCGTGAAAAAAAATGTTCTCGTTGGATCCCACATAATTTAACGAATGCTCAAAATTATATAACATTGTCAAAGGTGACGAATCATGGATCTACGCATATGAACCCGAAACAAAACAGCAATCGACCGTATGTGTCTTTCAAGACGAGCCAAATCCAACACATGTTGTTCGTGGAAGAAGTACATCGAAGCAAATGATTTCGTTTTTCTTCGGTATATGCGGCCATGTTGCCACAGTGCCGCAATCATATAATTGTCAAATTGAAATGAAATCGTGGTTGCAACTAACATGGTTTTTTTTCCAGAGAACATATTATTGTTGCTGTGGTCATATAGTAACCATATCTTTGCTCTGCGTGTTGTCATATGCCGTTTTCCTTTACAGAATCTCCATTGTTTCCGTGTTTATTGTAAATAAGCAAGGCAGAAAGTTTGAGTTCGATAAATACAAATTTAATTTTAGGCTAGAAATAATTATTTTTTTTATTGAAGTCGTTACTGTGACCTTACTTTTTGCTGTGACCTCATGTATATAGTAACGACACGCTATTACCTGGTAATGCAAACATTACTGAATCGTTATTGTAACTTGTATAATACGAATTAGTTTAACATTGCGTATCTTGAATCACTAGAGCTTATTGGAGTGTAACAAAGAGAGCAAGAGTAGTAAGAAGAGACGACGAGATGTATGAGCAAGAAACATATTGTGTAAGAGCGAATAGACCTCCAACATCTCGAGCAAATTTACAACTCGAGACTTATCTTGCAACGCAGAGACGAGAACAACGCAACACTGAGGGAAGTGGTGCTGAGAAAACGCCTACATTTTCGCCGCTGATATACTTTTGTATCTGTAGTAGCGTACTTGTGTTTACATAGCAATACACAAACACGCTACTACAGATGCGAGTATGTACACAAAAGAACCCGTAAATACTTGCATGGTTTTCAATGATCGCCGCTGTTGTGCTTTTGCTCGCTTCGACTTTGGACCCCACCCGATGTAAAAATGTTTGCTTGTCGTCCGTCCGCCCGAGTGTCTATTTTTACACCAGGGTCAGTTGTTTGTAAATTTATATCGGTCGGACGGACGTATAACCCGCTAAGCAAACAAATAGCGACAGCAAAGGAATTTTTGTAAAACTACGCCAATAAAAAAAAATAAAAATGTGGAAACTTTTGGGCCACTATTTTTTTTCTATTTTGTGTGTTTTGAGAAAGGGGCAGCGCAAAGAGTTTTGAAAAACATTGGCTATCAATCATTTGTTAGCTGTAAATGTACGATTGAAAAAATCAAAGCCATCAGTTTCATATGTAATGGCAAAATTTATGCTGACAACAATTCATTATCGTTGATGTGGTATTTCCATGACTCGGCGGAAGAGAATTCTTGGGCAAATCCTTGAACAAATTAAAAATAGACAAATTACATCCTAAGCGTAAACAAACAGTGACTCGTAAAAAATAAGAAATTAAGCTACGTGCTCGCCGTCACTTACTCCAGACACGCACTCGGTGTAAATAAATTTACGCACGAGAACACATGACTTGTGGACTTTGTAGTCTAGCGCGTCTAATTATCGTTTATATTAAAATAACAACATTTCTGTTCATTCTTACATTTACAACGTCTACGTGCCCTTAAAGTGGTGTTCCAACATTAAGGGCTAGAATTCGGAAAGACTAGAAATACTAGATATTAAAAATGTTTTTTGTCTACTCTATCTTCAACGGGAATGACGAAACTTATCATTCCGTTTGCAACATCTCACAAATACTGATTGGGGGGAAAAATAGAAATGAGTAAAAAGTCTTTAAGTTCAGAAAGGCCAAATCTCACATGCCCTCCTTCGCTAAACAAATATTTCAAAATGTTTATTTTTATCTACTCGATTTTAACATTTTTAGTGAAATTCTTCCTGGTAATGATCTTTATATTTTGAATTGAAAAAATCAGTTGGAAATCGGTTCGAACTACAAATATTCGGTTGGATAAACATACTTTCTGTTGCAATCAACAACATTCCATGGTATTGATAGTTACATGGTTCGACTTTCCAAAATATGGCAGCTACAAAATTATTACGATTTTTACAGCAAATAAGTTGGCTATATCAACCCAATTAAGTAAAACTATTGGTTTCCACAACTGGTGGTTATGACAACTAATCAATTATGAAGTACATGTTACTTACACTGAGCCGAAAATACTATGATTCTTTACCATGTGTCTGGTTAAATTTTTCATGCTAAATGTTTGATAACGAAGACAAAATAACGTTATATAAGGTCAAATATACCTACAAAATGGTTGAGTTAACATTATATAAGGTTGGTTTTTTCAAGAGAGCCAGAAAATTGTGCGCCATAAAGAAAATTTTAAAGATCATTCGGCTCTGTTGTATCGAAGTTTTTGATCTGCTTTGTGTTATACGAGGTTCAGAATTAAGTTACACGAAGTTGCAACGATTGCGACTCTCTTATCCCCCACTCTTTTTTCTTTCTTCCGCTGCTCTGAACGTTTGTAATTGTGAGAAAGATCATAAGACAATTTATCACGCTCTTTTAAAAAACCACCACCAAATGCAAATGCTAGCTGTAAAATCTTTATAGCGCGATATCATTGATTTTCACACAGTTCGAAGACTATACACAAACGATAATTCTCATTAATTATAATTGGACTCCCGTATAAGTCATTTCATTTGTAGCCGAAGTAATCGTTGCCAAAGACTGCTAAAGAAAAACCTTGGCTGGTTAAGAAACTACTGTACAGTCTGGCTGGCAACCTTAGCCACTACTCGTACATTTCACCAATTTTTTACTTTATTCTGAAAAAGAAACAAAAAAAAGTCTCGAACCAGAATAAAAACTGTTCAAGTCATAATAATGAAAAAAAGACCGACTCAATGTTAACAAAACAAAAACATAAATAGTAGGTTTATTTAATATTAAAAATTGTAACAGTAGCTATATTTCTGGTAAAAACCAATAATTAGTTAACCTAACAATAAAAATGATTTCTATAACGATCTTCATAGTTTTAGTAAGTAGAAATTGAACATATGTGACGCTCAAAATAGATAGGCCCCTAAGGGTAAAAACCAGTTTTGTTCATTAGAGCCATTTTAAAGATTTGCATACGTGTTTCTTTGGTGTACCATCACTTTCATAAAACGCGCATATCTCTGGGGGGGACACTTTTGGGGCATGGGATCGGTCTCATTCGATGCTCAGAAGTTGTCCACATCAAAAAAAAAGTGAAAATTGATTTTTTTACCCTACGGTCCCTTTCTCTATGCGCTTTCACATATATTGTTTTAATAAATTAACTATGAAATTTTAAAATTAACAATTTTCATGGTTGAAAGCAATGCATTGTTAAAACAACAATAATTATTTTAATAATGACAATTTTAATGGTTAAAGAACTCAACAATGCATTGTTAAAAAAACAATTATTTTTTTAAAATTAACAATTTTAATGGTTTAAAAATTCAAGCATAGAATAGCTTAATTAACTATTATTATTGTTAAATATCAGTCAACAATAAAATGTTCAAATTAACCTTATACAACGTAGACTCCAAATCATGTTTATTTATGGTTATGTTAACCTTATATAAGGTTATTTTTCTTCTCAGTGTATAGGCAATTATCTATAACAAAAACCTATACATTTAAAAAATAAGTTTCAATATTCATTCTAATTAGTTAGAGTTTCCGATACTTTGTCTTTTCAACCGATACTGGAAGTTCTTCCTACCTATTTTTAACCCTTCAGTCATATTTGGGCCACCCTGTACTTGAATACTTGTTTTGAGTACAGTTGTTTTAGATTGCACTCGAAATATGACATCATTTCAAAGTTCAATACGCGTCGTATTGACTTCTGGGTTTTATTTTTCGTCGAGTTGTGTGAATTTCTGTTGTTTTCGCTCGCCTTGCGCCGCTAAGCTTCTGTTATTGTTTACCGAGTATCGGCTTTAAATAAACAACAACTGATGGCACTTTTTGTTGCGGCTTTCCACAATGCACCCGATATATGAAGAAAACAACAAAGACAACAACAGCGGCAAAAAGTGCACGTAGTCTCGACGGTTTGTTTTTATTTTCTGCGGTTGTCAATAATTTGGTGTTGTTTTAATCGTTTTCCGATGTACGGGTGGGTACATGAGGAACAATTGCGCAAACGTGTATATGCTGCCCCTCATATTCGTGGCGTTTTTAATGCGAAAAAGTATTTATTTCTCTCGTTTTTTTTGGTTTTTATGTGAGTTAATTTTGTTTGCGCGTGTTTTTTTCGGGGTATTCGAATTTTAAGTAATTCTATATATCATTGAAAATGCCGGTAGGGCTTGTGGGGGGAGGGATAGAGTGAGTGGTCGTTGTTTTCGGGTATGTCTGCCGGTGTCACTTGTTTTCATGCACTTAGTGTTGTTCGTTTTTTTTCGCTTATAGGGTTCATTGCTTGGACTCGTTAAATTTCACGGTCACTTATTTTTTTTTGTCCGGGTGTACTGCTTGCTGATCGCTGCTCGTATGTGCCGACTGTTGTCGTCGAACGCTGCTAGTTCACATTGTTTTGCCGTATTCTATTTCCTTAAAGAATTTCTAAGAACTGCCCGTACAAAAAATAATCGTTGAGCATTTAAAGCACTTTTATATCATACGTAATACTATGTTTTCATTCATAGCCAGAGTGATCGTTAATGAAAAGAAAACGAAATAAAAAACAAATCAGTTCAATGTTCAATTTATTACACTCACGAGAAATTATCCGTTTATCGAATAGAATATGTTTTGGTGCTTAACAATAGTTGAGTGTAAAAACGGCACAGTGGTGTTAAGAATATTTTACGCAAAAAATAATTATAAGTAAGCACTGATTTGTTGCCACAAACGAATTTTTTGCCAACCGAATGTTGGTGGTTGCACGTACTATTCATGTATGCATCACAACAACCGAATGTTGATTGAATACACGGCATTTTTCAGTAGTGGTAACTGAGAGTATCTGCTGAAGAGACAAAGTATCGGCAACCCTAACTAATGAGGATGATTATTGGAACAAAATTTTAACTTGTACTTATTGTTTATTGGGTACACGGCAATTTTTCAGTAGTGGGAAGTCACAGAATCAGTTGAAGGGACAAAGTATCGGTAACTCCTACCAATTAGGATGATTATTGGAACTTACTTTGAGCATGTATTGATTGTTGTTATAGATTATTGGCTATAAGAATTCTTTGAATTCGGTTGTCATTGCCACAAGCATTTGTTATCTGTACCAAGTAATGGTTAAATTTTTTGTATTCGGTTATATGATCAGAATAACAATTTTTTTTTATTTAACGATTTGAAAATATTTATTTTATTAGTTGACTCGTGAGCAGTATTTTTAAAACGCGGTTTGTACTTTCAAATCGAATAATGTTTCTTTGCACAAGTGCAACGATTTTGTGCATCAAATTAGAAAAGTGGGTCAAAAAATTCACTTTGAATTTCAATTTGAAATTCAATTCAATTTGAAATGAACAATGCTAATAAAATAAATTATCAAGGTGAATTTTACACAAAATTACACAAAGTTTCTCAAATGAATTTTTGAAGTCCGGCTACATGTGATAAAAAGTATATGAAATAAATGAATGAATAAAAAAAAATTATGAACCTTAGAAAAATTTATTTTATATTTTAATTATATTGAACAGTAAGGGGATTTTTAAATTACATGGTTTTTAATAGTATATCTGGCAAGTGTCGACCTCATGGTCGCTGGCTTACACGCCTTGCTGCTTGCAGTCGTTAGAGTTTTTGTTTAGATAAGGTAATGTACCTTTTGGATCTTATAAGGCTCCTTTTTTTAAATATCCTTAACGTTTCGGCCAGATATCGCAAGATCTACGACCAATTTTCTAGCACTCTGCCTGGGATTTCTTCCATTCTTGCTGTTTTTTTCTTTTTAAACACTTCCAGTCTCTTTGTATCGTTTTACACTAACATTTTATTAATATTTAAATTTTTTAGTTCTTGGATTATCTCTGGTCACAACTTTCCGCTTGAATTCCATGCCATACAAAATTAATTTCCTAAAACTTAAAAACGTGAGCTTTGGTAATCTTGCAAAAAATTTAAAGACATACAAAAAAATTTGATTGCACTGATAGCATGGCAAATATGTCAAGTGGAAAATGGTAACACTTCAATCCCCGCACCCTGTACTTAGTAGGGGCATAAATACTGTTACACACGTTTTATGCTGCAAAATAAAAAGTACTGAATGTTTTTGAACCAAATTTTTTTTAATATATTTATTGATGTATATTGTATCCAAAAAGAATCTACTTATTCGAAATGCCCGCCTTTTGTCTTTACACACGCCTTAGGTCGCACTGGCCAATCGTCAATAGCTACACGAACCGCGTCCATTGGAAAATTGACCACAGCTCGAACCAAAGCAGTCTTAAGAGATATCCAATGTTGGGGTATCTTTTGTGACAAACCTTGTCCTCTAAAACCGTCCACAATTTGTAATCCAATGGGTTCAAGGAATCAGAGGAAATGAACGCTGGCAAATTGTTTCGAAGCCAGGCCTGGGACGTTTTAGCCTTATGGGCCGGCGCAGAATCCTGCTGGAAAGTCCATGGCTGGTTTTGGAACAGGCAATTGTTAAGAGGCTTCACAACAGCTTCCAAAACGGTTTCTTGGTAAACTTTGGCCGATGTTGTGACTCCTTGTTCGCAGAAATGCAGGTCAGTGACCCCATCGTAAGAGACACCCCACCAAACCATGACTGAAGCTGGGTGATGACCCTTTTCCATCCTTGGGATCAGTTCAGATGCTTCCTTAGATGACCGCGCTCTTTTATTTTACACTCCTTAATTTTGCTTGTTAAATTTTTCATGAACGGTAAAAATTTTTTCATCGGTGAACAAAACTTTTCTGTGCAAGTTATCAGCGTACTTCACCAAAAGACGTTTGCATTTTTCAATCCTATTTTTTTTTAAAGCGGCAGTCGATAAATGTCCGGTGCGTTGTTTGAAAGTCCCAAGTCTTTTTTAATGATTCGACTCATGGACTTTTGCGTGATATTCATCTCACGGGCCATGATTTTCTGTTTTCGGAGCGGATTTCTGTGAATTCTTGATTTAACGGCTTTGATGACATGCGGTGTTCGAACAGAGCGTGGGCGGCCACCGGTGGCGGTCCTTTACATCTCCAGTCTGCTCAAACAGTTTTATGCATCGACTAATCCGTAGTGGCCGGAGCGTTTTGAAAATATCGCTTGTTTTCATTTCACACTTGAAAAGCGCTATTACAGCGATACGGTTCTAATTATCTGACCACTCCATGATGAAAGTTGAAACAATTTTAAAATCCCGTTACAGACTAACGCTATTGAGGTTAGCTTTTAAAACCCATATGACATTAACGGGGTATGTTCAGTTCTACTATTGATATGGGTGTGTTCAATGTTGTAACAGTAATTATGTGCCTTCTAAGTATAAGTATTTGTTTACAGTAGTACGAGTATGTTTGCAACCAGTGTATTTTAATACAATCAATGCTCTTGTTCAACCCACTGTGTAACGAAAATCAAGCGATGTTAATGACAATGATGACGACAATGGCAGTGAGGTGAACAAAACCTAAATAAAATCCACAAATGTTTTTTTTTCGTTTTTGTGGTGATGGACTCTATCATCCGCCCGCAACAAGGCCGGTCGTGCGTCATGCGGCAGTAGTTTCTTTTTTTAAGACCTGAGCAGAAATGAATCAAACAAACAATTAATTTTATATGAAGGAGAATAAATGAAGAAAATATGGACTGAAATCATGCCCAAGATATATAAACGATATTAGGATAAACTATGAAAATTGTTATTTTTTAAGATAAAAAGTATTTTTTGGTAAGATCTTATCACTATTTTGTATGTTTTTCCCAAAAAAACGAAGAAAATACACACAATATTTGTTTGCTTTGCTGTGATAACGCAAACAACACAAAACAAAAATAAGTTTAAACTTGTTCTATCCAACTGCAGCCTGAATATTTTATCTTCTTATCTTCACAGCCAACATGTGTCGTAGAGTTTCACCGTAATTTTTGTTTTTTGTGGATTTTTTTCATTATTTACCTGAAGGCTGTGTTTAATAAAAAATAATATTTATAAATAGGTTTTTTTTTACTTTACCTTCTTGCTTATTTATTTTCATAACATCTTGAGTTTAGATATTTTTTTGAATCATAAAAAATTTGACTGCGATATGAAAGATAGTAGGAAGGCGTCAATTAACTTCGTTTGCAAATATTGCAAAATTTCGGTTAAGGTTATTTATTTTCTTATCTATCTCTTGTTCATTGACGCGATCATAAGAATGGCCGGATTGAAAAGGTTATTTGCATTAACATTAACGAACGTCTGGGCGGGGGATTAGATTATATGGTTGGTGGTAATTGATAATTTTTTTTTTGGGAATTTTAATGGTGCAACGATACCAACATTGTTTATTGTTTCAATGAGTGAATGAGTCGGTCGTGCAATTTTCAAAAAACGTTGGCTTTATTTAATTTTTAAATATTTGGAACCTCTTACCGTAGCACAAGCTTAAAATGTATATTAAAAAAGTTGTTAAAAAAATAATACTCGTATCAGTTAAAAAATATGCTTTCTGAGTTGTTAAAATATTTAATCGTACGAGTATGCAATGAATCGTAATTAAACCTCTAATTAGAACTTTTGAA
The DNA here is from genome assembly GCA_963513945.1 of Hydrotaea diabolus. NCBI lineage: Eukaryota > Metazoa > Arthropoda > Insecta > Diptera > Muscidae > Hydrotaea > Hydrotaea diabolus. Next base: position 175,842,958 of record OY740717.1, read on the forward strand.
TAAATAATACGAGGGCGACCGCAAAACTAACTGGCCTGGCACATTTTCTGTTTTACTAGCAACTTTTTTTTTGTTTTTTTAAAGCAATCTTTTATAAGCCACCTGTCAAAATTTCGGAAATATTTAATGATTATTTTCTTTGTTACAGGTGATTGAAGTAAACAAGTTTTATAATTTTTGAAAAATGGAAAATAAAGAGTTTCGTGCCGTAATTAAACACTTTTCTATGAAAGGTTATACGCCACAATTAATCAAAGATGAATTGGATTCTGTTCATGGTAATAATGCACCATCATACTCCACCGTGAAATCCTGGGTTCAACAATTTCAAATGGGTCGTTCAAGTACAAAAGATGAACAACGCTCTGGAAGACCAAAAACTGCTTCTACTATTGAAAACATTAGAAAAATATTTAATGAAGTGACTAAAGATAGACGAATAAAGCTCAGAGAATTTGCTGATATTGTTAAAATACACGAAAAACAAGTTTGGAGTATTTTACATGATAAACTCCACATGAAAAAGCTATCCGCAAGATATGTGCCGCGTTTGTTGATTTTGCCCCAAAAAATCGTCCGTTGGACCAATTCCGATAAGCTTTCAGCGATTTATCAGCGTAATCCAATAGAGTTCTTGCGCCGATTTATAACTGTTGATGAAACATGGATCAATCACTACATCCCAGAATGCAAAGAACAGTCAAAACAATGGATAGAAGCTGGTAAAAGTAGTCCCAAGAAGGCGAAAACTGTTAAGTCAGCAGGAAAGGTAATGTCCACAGTATTTTGGGATGCAAGGGGTATAATATTTATTGATTATCTTGAGAAAGGAAAAACTATAAGTAGTGCATATTATTGTGCATTATTGGATCGGTTGAGTGAAGAAATCAAGATAAAACGACCGCATTTAGAAAAAAAAGTTCTTTTTCATCAAGATAATGCTCCTTCACACACTGCATTTTTAACTCAACAAAAACTGGCCGAATTAGGATTTGAAATTGCTCCGCATCCACCAGATAGTCCAGATTTAGCTCCTTCCGATTAGTTCTTGTTTCCAAATTTAAAAAAAATCTCGGTGACAAAAAATTTTCATCCAATAGCGGGTTATTGCTGAAACTGAGGCATATTTTGAAGGTCTTGAAAAATTTAATTTTTCGGATGGAATTAAAAAACTTGAAAAACGTTTGATCAAGTGTATTGAGTTGGAAGGAGATTATGTTGAAAAATAAATAATAATAATTCCAAAAAAACGGTTATTTTTATGTTAGGCCAGTTACTTTTGCGGTCGCCCTCGTATATCAGAATATTGCATCAATTTTGATAAATTTGGTATTCAAAATTTAAAGTGGTTTTTAGACAACGTTGAACGTACATACTTATTTATACATGCATACAATATTTTTAGTCATTACTACAACTGGTTTATCGTGTGAAAATCCAAAAAACTACTTAAATTTTTTTGCGGTGATTGTATAAATTTCTTTGTCACACCTTTCTTGTAAAATTTTTTTAATTAAATTTACAAATTGTGTAATCATAGTTGATGACTATTCTTTTTTTTCATGGTGTCCTGCAATGGGAATACTTTCACCAAAGAAACTATTAGGGAGTCTCATAGAATGTTTTTTGGTAGTAGTTAGTCAAATTTAATACCGTACTTAGGATCAAGATTTCAAAATTTTTTTTTGACTTTTTCCCAACATTTTTTAATATCCTTCTCTTAGTGATTGTATTACATATTTGTATGTGTAAGGATGTTAAAATGCATATATGCATGCCTGTATGCACATTTGTAATCCTAGCTTTGACTGCTGTTGTGCCATCTGCATTGCCGACTTGAAAGGTAGCCTCTGTTATTGAATCTTAAGATTTCATCGTAACTCGCGTAAAGCTAATGTGGCGTCAGAAGTGGACCCTATGCCACACCCGATCTTATTAGCCAAGTCTATGGTCCGCTGTTTTTGCTGTTTTCTGTCTTTGAAGTAATTTCCTTTTACGTCAGCAAACTTCATGTTGCATAGGGTGATCCATCTAGAGGTATTTTTTTCAAAATAAAATAAATACTTAAATTCAAATCAAGTGTCGAATCTTTTTTGTTCAGTCGAAGAAAACTTTATGTCATTTATTTTTTGAATATAATTTCCATCAAATTTTGGCCGCAACTACGCCTCAGGGTGTCCATTCTGACGGTGCAATTTTGGATGACTCATTCGAGCATTTCGACCGGTATGGCGTGAATGACACGCGTCATGTTGGCTTTCAAGACCTGAATTAAATCTGGTTTGTCAGCATAGACTTTGGACTTTCCGTAGCTCCAAAGAAAAAATTTTAAAGGTGTGATATCACACGATCTAGGCGGGCGAATTCACCAGTCCAAAATGTAAAATTAGTTGCTCTTCGAAATTACCTCTCACTAGATCCATTGTTTGACCAGCTGCATGGCAAGTGGCACCGTCCTGTTGAAACAAAATGTCGTCAAGATTAGGGGCTTCAATTACAGGTATAAATGGTATAATTACAGGTTTAATGGTATAAATGGTATAAAATGTCCTTTCGTATGAACAATAAAGACTCCACACTTGATTTGAATTTTAGTATTTTTTATTTTGAAAAAAATACGTCTAGATGGTTCTCCCGTTAGAAGCTAGGTAACTGAAATTATGCAGTAATATGTGCTGTGGACTGAAATGGTTGGTATTGAAAATGGGCTATATCGCTCAAGAGGTAGAGACTCAATGACTGAGTCAACCTGTGGAAAAAATCACTACATTTTAGTGTTTTTAAATTTTTTTTTACTTTTACGAGGACTGCTATATATATTTCTGGCCTAAGAATGAAAATGTGAATATTTATCATCAAAAATGGGTTTATTGTTTTCAAAGTATTCTCCAGCACTTTTGCATGTACACTTTTGCATGTACTCAAACCAATTGTCGAAGCACTTTTTCCACTTCGATTGAGACACCTCCAACACATGGTTTTTGAACGCTTCAACAACATCTTCTGGCGACGAAAATCGTTAACCACGCATTTTTTTTCTCGATGTGCGGGAATAAAAAGAAGTCATTGGGTGCCAAGTCAGGGCTATACGGCGGATGACCCATCAACTCGACGTTTTGGCCGGTCAAAAAGGCGCTGGTTTGACCCGATGTGTGAGAGCTCACATTGTCATGGTGCACAATGATTCGTCTTCTCTTGTTTGTTTTTTGAATTTCTCCGAAGACTTCAGGCAAACAAATTGTGGTGCACCACTCAGAATTGACCTCCTACGTTGCTCAAGCGAAACAGTCTTCACATGCACAGTTTTGCCAAAGAAACAGGCGACCATTTGCTTCGAAGTGCTTCTTCCACGAACAACTTTTGTTGGATTTGGCTCGTCTTCGAAGACCCACACGTTCGATTGCTGTTTTATTTTGGGCTCATACGCATAGATCTATGATTCGTCACCTGTGACGATCTTATAAACGTCTTTTGAAGCACCGCGTTGGTTTTTTTTTTAAATTTCTTTACACCAATCGACACGAGACTTTTTTTGAGCGATTGTCAAGTTGTGCGGGATCCAACGAGAATAAACCTCTTTTACGGCCAGGTGTTTATGCAATATCGAATGTATGCTGATGGAAGAAATGCCCAAGGATGTCTCTTTCTCACGGTATGTCACATGACGATCTTGCATTATCAGTTCACGCACGGCACCAATGTTCTTTGGCACAACGGCCGTTTTTGGACGACCTTGTCTTTGAGCGAGCGTCGGCCACGATTGAATTCATTAAACCAGTTTTTCGCAGTGCTATAGGATAATGCTTCATCGCCATACAAAAATTTAAGTTTATGGATGCACTCTTGTCGTGATTTTTCACGTCGAAAGTTGTGAAAAATGATCGCACGAAAATGTTCACGAGTCAATTCCGTTTTTTTGCCAAATTGATTTTTGCAAGTCACTGTAAACAACACAAATGATGGTCGTACGTCAAAACGTTCTGAGAACGTTTATGCTAAAAAATTTCAAACTTTCCAATGGAAACGTCAGATGGCGCCAGGCAGCACTTAGTGTGGCCTAGGCCAGAAATATTATTATAGCAACCCTCGTACGTAACTGAATCTACATAAGTTTTTCTCAAAGGTTTGTGTATGTATAACTTAAACCAGTGCTAGTCCGCTTAAAACTTAATTTAGTCATATGCCAACTCTGGCACCAGTAACTAGCGATACAAAGTGCCAACATACCAGTCTTTTCGGCCAGCAAACTCAAGCTAAAACAACTTATGGCCAGTAATTGTTTAAAAAATTTCCACAAAGTGAAATCCAGCCTCTTATTAAGTTCAAGCCTTTCATTATTTTTTTTCTCGGTTAAAGACGTCGTCCGAAATGTGCAAATTGATCGTGTTTGTGGCATTCGTTTAAGACAATTTCTCGCAAGTGTGAAGTGTTTATTTTTAAAATATCAGCCCGCCAGCCAGCCATCCAACAAACATCATCATCGTCGCCAGTAACGTGCGATCGTGCTGATCTGCACCCTTTGGTTATTTTTGGAAGGGGGTTTATTTACCTCCATTTAGTTGTTTGCATGTCTGCAACAGAAGTCCACCGAACTTTTACCAAAAAAGTGAAATATGAAAATGATCAAACAATGGAAGCACTGCAGCAGCTACCTCAGAAATTAGTATGTCTGGCCGGTGTTTCCATGGATGGCATGACTCTGTTGGCCGCAAAAAAAACCCAAAAAAGGCTCAACAGGTTTTTTGAACGTTGAAAGCCAAATAATCCAAATATAATATGGATTTATTTACTCAGTGTACATATGTGTACAGATAAGCACATAAGTGCATTTATGTGAGTTGAGTTTATGTGTGTGCATACTATTGTACATTGGTACATACATTAGGGTGTCACTGATGTTATCTTGAATTAAAAAAAATGGTAAAGGTTTGCTTATATAGCTTACCTTTAGAAATTGGCTGTTTGAAATACCCATTAAAATAAAAACTAATCAATTAATGTACAACTGATCAATTGATCACTTAATTCTTAGATTAAGAGCTAGCAAACTAGATTGCCAAGATTTATAGAAGGGTAGATGAAGTAAAAATTGCGAGTGAAGGCTGAATAGAGACCAAACGTAGCTTACCCATCATCAGGCACGTGCGAAACACATCGATTTTTAAGACTAAATACCCTGGAAGAAAACAAAAATAAAGTCGCGAATGCAAAGGAAATACCAAAATACTCATATATACGCAAGCCGACAAGGGCTTTGTGTAAAGGCATGGCTAAAACCGAAACCCAAAACTATATCGAGGCGAAAATTAAATCTCAAAAAGGTCATTTTAAAAGCAACAATTGGAAAAATTTTGAACTGCCGGACAGAAGCTTATATACCCTTCATTATTAATTAGAAACCATAACATTTTGTCAAGGGGGCGTGACATCAGCCTCCTTTCTATCAGGGTGGGATGTCTTCATACCAACAACTATCGTCCTACCGGTATCAGTTCACTAGGTGTAGTCTTTTAATGTTTAGTGTTGTATGGGTGGTGCCACGCCCTTATTATTGAATTTTTATATAACATATTCTACAATAATCTCCTTGCCATTGATTTCATTCTGTTTTAATTTATTAACGATCGTCCTTTACTTTGGCCATAAATTCGAACATTATTTAAGAGACGAGGCACAGCCCAATTTTCGCGTTGTGTGACCGGTGTCACTCCCCTTGTCCAATTTTAGCATAACATATTCTATAATAAACTCCTTGTCGCAATTTGCAATTTTACAACGATTGATCCATTACTTTTGAAGGGACGTGGCACCACCCACATTTACACCAGGATGTGTTTTGATCCATCCCATTATGTATCAAATATCATCGTCATATCTCTAACAGTTCATGAGATGTGGTCTTTTTGAGTTCCTGCTTGTGTGGCCGGTGCCACGCCCTTTGTGCAATATTACCATAAAATGGTTTATAATAATTTTTTAAGTATTGATTTCATTCTACTAAAATATTATAACAATTTGTCCATTACTTTAACCATAAATGCGATTTATCAAAGGCGGTCGTGGCACCGCCCACTTATTCTCTAGGATCTGTGATGCGAAACATCGCCTTAACTCGTTTGCTTCATAAGATATGGACTTTCTAAGTTCAGGGTTATGGTGGCGGTGCCACGCCTCAGACTTTATTACATTTTTATGTATCGGGTGATCTATCTAGAGGTATTTTTTTTAAATAAAAAAGAATTACGAAAATTCAAATCAAGTGTGGAATCTTCATTGTTCATTCGAAAGGACTTTTTGCCATTCATTTTTTGAATATAATTTCCCTCAAATGTTGACCGCAACTACGCCTCAGGGTGTTCATTCTGAGGGTCCAATTTTGAAAGAATTGTTCGCGTAATGTTGGCTTCCACTAGCTGGTTTGTCAGCATAGACTTTGGACTTTACGTAGCCCCAATATTAATATCACACAATCTAGACGGCTGACACTGGTCCAAACGAGAAATTTGCTGCTATTCGAAATGACTTCTCAATAGATGTTTGAGCAGCTGTATGGCAAGTGCCACCGTTCTGGTGAAACCAAATGTCGTCAAGACTGCGGGCTTCAATTTTAGGTAACAAAGAGACCGATTTCATTGCGCGGTTACGTTCCGGCCATCATAATTTTTGAAAAAATATGCCCATAAACCGCACCGAACCGTGGTTTTCTCTTGGTACGAGGGTTGCTATATATATTTCTGACCAAGGCAACACTAAGTGTTGTCTGGCGCCACCTGACATTTCGATTGGAAAGTTTGACATTTTTTAGCATAAAAGTACTCAGCTAACAACCAAATATGAAATCACCTTGAAGTTAGACCAACCCGATTCCGAGTCGGAAACAATTCCCAAAGAGATAAGGGTAATTTTAAGTCGGTGCACAAAATCGGAATGCCTTATACTTATATTACGCTAAGGGACAACCTAAAATTCACTAAATCAATCAAATATATTACTCGTACCAATTAATTTACAAATTTGCCATTAGAAAAATCCCACATTACAGGTTCCTCACACACTTGATGCAATTTGAAGAAACCTTTGATTCGCTCCTTACATACAAACCTAACAAACCCCGTTTTCTACAATTGTAAAGAATTTTATACTAAGTGACACCCTAATATGCACACGCTCTTCGAGCATTGGCGCACAAGTGCATTGTACAACATTGAAAATTTATCTCGGTCTCCGGCTAAGGGGGTGCTGCATATACGAAACCAACAAACAACAACAAACGACAGTGCGAAAATGCAATGAAAACAAACGAAGAATGAATCAAAACAAATACGAGACTTTGATTATTTGCTGGGACTGGTGTTGTTGGTGGATATGGACGGCGGCTCGGCTTTGTTGCCAGTCGCGGCACTCTTGGTTGGTGTGTGTGGCGTACTGTTGCTACAGCAACGGCGGCACCCACCCACAAAAAGCACATCGAATGGACGAATAAACCGAACAAGGCCATCTCCAGCATCATTGCCAGCGTCCGCAGCAGCAGCTGTTGTAGTAGCAGCAACTTCCATCGTCATCTCGTCCAGAGAGTGCAATTGTATCTCTGCGTGAATGCAATCGAGCGCAAGCGTTGTAAATCGAAGCCGTCGACGTCGTCGTCGACAGCAACAGCTACAAATGAAAAGTGAATTTCGTTAAAAGATCATTTACACTTTATTTCGGCTCGCAACGAATGTAAAGTCAAGAAGAATAAGCATCATACGAGGGGTGGTGTAAATATTTGAGAAACATTAAATTTATCTACATAATTCGTTAATGGATCAACTTTTTAATTGATGAATGGATTGAGGGATTCTTTGTTAAAAAATTAATTAACAAACTGATGATTTAATAACTTTATTGACATTTTTAATTTATAAATCCTATTCCACACTGTGGTGCAGGGTGTTATGACGTAGTGCTGAACTTAAGAGAGAAACTCCCCACGTTTAGTATACCAACCGATTCGGTAGTAATATCTGATTCCATGAAGCGAATCCGTTCGTCCGTCCACCTGTTTGTCCATCAATCGACATAGTTAAAATGTAGGTTGCAAATATAAAGCGATTTTAACGAAACCTGGCTCGGTGTTCAGGTTGGGACCAAGAACGAACTCTATTGAAATTGATCGATATCGGTCCATGTTTCAATATACGAGGGCATGTCAATAACGCCGTGACTTTTCGAATTAAACACAGTTTTTTTTTGCAAAAAAAATATATTTTTCTTTCTGTTATTAGTCTGTTATTTCTTCTGTTATTAGTCCAACGTTTTTCCAATTTTTGTAGCCCTTCCAAAAAATAGGATGTTTCAACCTCCATAAAATTGGCATTTGTTAGATCAATAATTTTATCGTTGGAGCTGAATCTCTTTTCACCGAGTCATTTCTTTAGGTTTGGAAAGAGAAAATAGTCACTGTGGGCTAGCTAAATCCGGAGAATATGGCGGATAAGGTACCAATTCGTTACCCACTTCATGCAATTTTGCCATTGAGACAGCACCCGTGCATTATCTTGATGGAAACGAACTTTTTTTTGGCCAAATGGGGTCGTTTTTTTAAATCCTCCTTAAATAGATCCAATAAGTTGGCATAATATTTGCCATTTATTGTATTTCCTTTTTGAAGGTAATCGATGTGGATTATGCCGCGTGCATCCAAAAAAAATTGTTGCCATCACCTTATTGGGCGACAAAGTCACCTTGATCTTCTTCGTAGAAGTTGTCACACGATTATGTTTATGGTCAATTAAGAGAAAATGCAGCACCCATCTTTCAGACAGCTTTCTCAAACCCAACTGATCATGTAAAATCGAAACCACACTGTCATATGAAATGCGAATGGCATCTTACGCACTCTTACTTTTCGATCTGCCAACACCATATTGTGGATTTTTCAAAATTTTCGGGTGTACTTCTGGCCTAGGCAACACTAAGTGTTGAATCTGACATTACCATTGGAAAGTTTGACATTTTTTTTTAGCATAAACGCACTCAGAACGTTTTGACGTACGACCACTATTTGTGTTGTTTACAGTGACTTCAAAAAATCAATTTGGCAAAGGGCGAAGGTAGTGAAGGTCGTCCAAAAACTGCCGTTGTGCCTGAGAACATTGATGCCGTGCGTGAACTCATAATGCAAGATCGTCATGAGATATACCGTGAGATAGAGGCATCCTTGGACATTTCTTCCACCAGCATACATTCGATATTGCATAAACACCTGGCCGTAAAAAAGGTTTGTTCTCGATGGATCCCGCACAATTTCACAATCGCTCAAAAAAAAGGCTCGTGTCGATTAGTGCAAAAAACAATTTTGAAAAATTGCGAGGTGCTTCAAAAGACGTTTATAAGATCGTCACAGGTGACGAATCATGGATCTATGCGTATGAGCCCGAAACAAAACAGCAATCGACCGTGTGAGTCTTCGAAGACAAGCCAAATCCAATAAAAGTTGTTCGTGGAAGAAGCCTGTTTTTTTTGGCAAAACTGGTCATGTGGCGACTGTCCCTCTTGAGCAACGTAGGACGGTCAATTCTGAGTGGTACACCACAATATGTTTGCTTAAAGTCTTCGGAGAAATTCGAAAAACGAACAAGAGAAGACGAACCATTGTGCACCATGACAATGCGAGCTCTCACACATGGGCTTAAAATAGCGCCTTATTGACCGACCAAAACGTCGAATTTATATATCATCCGCCGTACAGCCCTGACTTGGCACTCAATGACTTCTTTTTATTCCCGCACATGAAGAAAAAATTTTCAGTTAATGTTAAAAAACTATATTTTGGAGGTGTCTCAATCGGAGTGGAAAAAGTGCTTCGACAATTGGTTTGAGCGCATGCAAAAGTGTATAAATCATGCTGGAGAATACTTTGAAAAACAATAAAACCATTTTTGATGATAAATATTCGCAGATCCTAGTCAATATAGAAATATGTACTGACCAAAATTTCGGCGTAAAATCTAGGAAATGTTGCATTGATTTCCCGCCATTAGACATACGAGGGCGGTTCGGAAACTTCTTAGCCTAGCACAAAAAGCGCGATATAAACAGAAAAGTTAAGTGTTTTGGAAACTTCCATCTCTGCTATGAACACATGTTAAATTTTGTTTCGATCTGGCAACTCCTTCATATAGAAACAGGTGTTCACAAAAGACGCATCCGCGATTTTTTTACAATGGAAAAATTAGAAATGCGTGGTGTCATTAAATATTTACATAAAAAAGGTTTATCGGGACAAGAAATTCATAATGATATGGTGAATGTGTTAGGTGAAATTGCTCCTTCATATGCAGCAGTAAAAAATTGGGTTGCTGAATTTAAACGTGGTCGTACAAGCATTGAAGGTGAACCACGTAGTGGACGTCCAAAAACAGCAACAACAACAGAAATTGTAGCCAAAGTGCATGATATGGTATTAAATGATCGACGAATAAAAGTGCGTGAAATAGCTAATTTCATGGGCATCTCAAATGATCGAGTCCATTTAATTTTGCATGAAGAACTACAGATGAAAAAGCTTTCTGCAAGACGGGTGCCGGACTTGTTAACAGTCGACCAAAAACGCATAAGAATGAACATTTCTCAAGCTTGTTTGGATTGTTTTCAGCGAAATAAAATAGATTTTAAGCGTCGTTTCATTACTGTTGATGAGACATGGATCCACCACTATACTCCAGAGACAAAAGAACAATCTAAACAATGGACTGGAGCTGGAGGAAGTGCCCCAAAGAAGGCAAAAACAATTCAATCGGCTGGTAAGGTTATGGCAACGGTTTTTTTGGACTTCAAAGGTATTTTATTGATTGACTATCTGCAAAAGGGTAAAACAATAAATTCAGAGTACTATTGCAACCTTTTAGATCAATTAAATGTACAAATTCGAGAAAAACGTCCTGGCTTAAAACACAAAAAAAATATTTTTCATCAAGACAACGCACCAGCGCACAAGAGTGTTTTAACAATGGCTAAAATCAACGAATTAAAGTACGAGTTGCTTGACCTTATTCTCCTGATTTAGCTCCCAGTTACTTTTACCTGTTCTCAAATCTAAAAAAATCCTTGCTGGCAAGCGTTTTACCTCAAATGAAGATGCAATTACAGTTGTAAACCACTATTTTGAAGACCTTGAGGAAAACTATTTTAATCAAGGGATAGAATTGCTAGATAAGCGTTGGACTAAGTGTATTGAAGTTTCAGGAGATTATATTGAAAAATAAAAATATTTTTGAAAAACTAACTATTCTCTTTCATTGATAGGCTAAGAACTTTCCGAACCGCCCTCGTATGCTGCATTTCATACATTTTTTGAAAGTTTTCTTATATGCATGAAAAGTTTCATAAATGCTATGTAAGGTTTTTAATATAAGGGGTGTTTTTTATTGGGGTATAGAACTTTAAGTTGGCATCACTTTTTTAACTGGCGGCCATTTTGTCAGCTGTCAAGTGATTAATATTTAGTTTGGTTTGCCATTTCATCATGAACAGGTTGACAAAAGAACAACGCTTGCAAATCGTGCAAATTTATTTCGAAAGTAATGGTTCAGTTCGCGAAGTTTACCGCAAGCTCCGTCCATTTTATGGTCGACATAATCGTCCATCAGAGCAATTAATTCGGTTAACCATGGATCGGTTAACATGGACCATTGAATTATTTTCTTTGGGGATATGTGAAGTCGCTCGTCTACGCCAACAAACCAGAAACACGTTAGGGGACTTGGAAGCCAACATTCGTGGCGTTATTGCCAACATACGGCCCCATATGCTCGAAAAAGTGGTTGAAAATTGGACCTGTAGAATTGGCTTTATTCGAGCCAGCCGCGGCGGCCACAGGCCCGAAATCATATTTAAACATTAATGGCATAAAATTATCCTTCCAATAAAGCCAAATTGATGGACATTAAAACGATTTTCTTGTGTTTTATTTCAATTCGAAGTTCTATACCTCAATAAAAAACACCCTTTATAAAGAAAAAAATCTTTGGTAGCAAATTTTGCTACCAATCTAAATATGACAGCGTATAGAGAAAGGGACCTAAGGGTAAAAAAATCAATTTCACTTTTTTTTTTGATGTGGACTACATCTGAGCATTGAATGAGACCGATCCCATGCCCCAAAAGTGGTTCCTCCCAGAGATATGCGCGTTTTATGAAAGTGAAGTCGACGATTCTACACCAAAGATACACGTATTTAAATCTTTAAAATGGCTCTCCTGAACAAAACTAGTTTTTACCCTTAGGTCCCTTTCTATTTTGCTCGTCACATATAGAGTAATTTTGAGGCTTTGGCTGAGATAAGGAATAAGCGCAAGGTCAGAAACGGCCTAAAAACGGACCGTAATATTTTGCGCTTAAGTAGCGTAGTGATTGTGTAGGCCTGACCGAAATTTACGTTTTAAACTGTTTAACTTATTCCTTACGGTATTGCATTGCAAAATAAAAACGTCCTCTGTCCATAAGAAATAGCTTAAACCTACCAGGAGCCTGTCCTTTTGCGGCTTTACTATAGTCATCTAAGACTTTAATTCCCTGAAGAAATCATCCACCCCCAGAGAAATTTAGCAAATTTTGTTGCATAGTGTAAGTAACTGGTTTGCATAGTACCCAAATTGGAAAAGACCAATACCCAATTGTACCACACCTCAATCATTTGATATGGCCCCCGTACAAAGATATTTTCGGATTTGCTTTACCACTTACTAAAGTCCTACAACATCCCATAAAGGAGCAAGTCGATCCTTCTCTCCAATCAGTGAGCTGTGCACGATTAAATTTGTAGACTAACTGGCCGGATCCTACCGAACGGCTTATACATTTTATAGAAAAGTTTGGCTTAGAGATAAATCTCTGACTCGTGAAGTCGCTAGCATTTACAAGGCGAAAATCCCGCCGCTGAAAATTGTTAGATGTTCTTACCCGGATTTGAACCTGGGTTTACTCCCATCACACCACGGCTGCCCACAGGTGTGCATAAACAATATAAACAGCTGTCATTGGCATGAATTTGACATAGCTGGCTTTATCAGTTTGCAAGTATTGCCAACGTGAAGTTGGTAATACTTCAATCGCCTAGCACTGTGTATATATGTTTTTTTTTTTAATTCAGTTCTTTGCTACCCATTTTCATACCCCACTCGCTTGCCACTACATGTGCGAGTACTTGAAAAATAATTATTCACATAAATTTGTAGTTTTTTCCACTTGAAATAGTCGTTGACCTTAATTCTTCCAAAACTCAAAAACAAAATTTCATTCAGACACCTCGTCATGACTCAGTCAGTAGGTGCACGCGAAAACGGGGTGTAAACATCCATCACAGGAAGTTGTTGTGTCGGTATGATAAGATTGGTAAACAAAACAACTGCGATCTAGACATCAGAAGGACATTCAGCCAAAGCAGCAATTTTTTTATGTGTACCGGGTGGTCCGTCCGGTATTATTTAAAACATTACCATGTTTTTCTCTCTTGAAATCTTAACGTCAATCAGTATTACTTATTTATATCGCCGTGAAATGAACGAGTAAGGTTGGGAAATAATGCCTTCTAATTTCCAAAGTCAGTGATGTATAGCCCAAAAAGCCAAGTCACTCGCCTGCTGTACGCAAGTTTGTAAGGCTGGCATGCTGGTGTTCAACATTTACAGTCCCCCAAACATTTTTTACCAGCGGCTTTTCCAACTTGTAAATTCTGGCGACTCTGCGAGTAAGCGTTATATCTCTAAGTCAACCAACTTCTAAATTCAACCCATATGAATAATTTCTTGATATTTATCATCGGTACGAGTTGTTTTACAAATCTTCTAGAAAAATCACATACCATTCAATCAATTAACCTTCCACAATCCCACCGACATCGATTCAAATGAAAACGTGACAATCCGCATATAAATATTTATTTTGTTGTTTTTTTCTGTTTTAATACTTTTTTTGACAAACAAACAAACAAAAGTAAATCGATTAAATTGTATCGCTGTTGTAATAACAGCAATTCCTATTTCATTTGTAGCGCGATTATTTTAATTATAAACGTTGGCGTTGGAACTATCGACGATTGTTATCGCGCCGGTAATGAATGGGATACAAAAAATCTTTTGAAAGCGATGCCAGCGGAATGGGAATTAGGACCACCAAAGGGCACCGACTCTAGTGATAATCACGCCAATTGGCTTAAACGTGCTGGGAAATATAACTAATTTACTTCTATCGGTGATTAATCTTTGATTTTTTTTGTAAGTGGCTTGCGATTAGGGTTACGTAATCAGTGTATGTCTCAATGTCAAGACTATATAGAGATTATTATTTATTGTACGTACCTCCCGTATTCACAATATCTGTTAAGTGCTGGCGTGTCACACAACAAAATCTTTCTAGTTTAATCCAGACCTTCTGATCATATTGTTCTAGTTACGAGTAGTTGCACGAGTACTTTTTTTTAGACAAATTTTAATTCAACCAGATTATCGTCAGCTTAAAAAACTTTTTAAATTGCTTGACTTATTCTAGAGAAGGAATAGCCTATAGTAGGTTTTGTGGATGCCTTCCAGTCATATTTAAAGTTCGGTACTACAGTAGCAGAAAATAGTTGGTTAGGATAACAATATTCGAAAAATATCCTTTTATAGTTGGATTTTTTGTAGTTGTTGTAACTTCAAACTATTAACTTAGTTTTAACCCAAAGCAATCATAAAATAAACACTGTATAATTGTATACAACAATATTATGATCCATTTTAACTGTATACTATAAATTAATCTTTACAACCATCGTTTTTATAGCCGTGTACGCTTGGGCTTACTAGATTAGTTACCGAGTTAGTTTGCAATGGGCTAATCTGGCAACATTTAACAAAATTGAGAATAGTATGGCAACATGGTTTCTCTTTGTATAAGAGAATTGAACAGCAACAGGCAATAAAAACTATAAATTGTAATTATACTGGTATGAAGCGCGGTAATTTGCTTATTTGGAAATAAAATAAAAAAATTATGAACCATAGAGAAATGTATTTTATATTGTAATTATATTGAACAGTAAGGGAATTTTTAAATTACATATGTAGTTTTAAATAGTGTATTTGGCAAATGTCGACATTCGCTATCCACACACTGAACTTTCATGAACTCTACAGCATGTCGACTGGTATTCTGTCAATTTCAGTCTCAATATTATTAATTGGGTCTTCCAAGGTGTTGGGACGGTTGATATACACCTTCGACCCCAAAGTAAAAAATCGCATGAGGCTAAGTCTGGTGAGCGTGCCGGCCAGTTCACATCACCCCTCAAAGATGTAAGCCGTCCTGGAAATATTTGCCTCAAACAATTCATGGTCAAATAGTCCCGTGCTGACAATTGTTGGACCACGCACATTTTATACGGGTAAAAATTCAGTTCATGAAGTATCCGGTGGAGAGAATGTCTGGAAATGCCAAGAGCAAGTGATTGCTTTCGAGCAGAGCGTTTCGTAGATTGCAGTACTGCTACTCTAACTCTCTCGATGTTTTGTGGTGTTGTAAAAACACATTCCCTGCTGTTCTTAATGAAGTTACCCAATTACAGGAACACTTCCGAGTGGGGAAACAGCGGATCGTAAACGAAAAGCACGCTGCACTGCAATGATCGAATGCGCATTTGAAAAATACGCTTCAACACAAAATGACCTCTACTCACGTGTCCAATGCATGCCACTATAAGCCACGTACACTCTTCACTCTCTTCGACTAACAGTGCCGCCACAGCCTGCAGTGAAAAAAACATACTTCCGCGCTCCACCCTGTATAATCAAAAAATATATTAATCATTTAGTTGCTACACTGTTGCAGTATTAACAAGTGTAGAAATTAAGTTCGGCCGCGCCGAAACTTGTATACCCTTATCATGGATTACGGGCCAGTATGAAAATATTGTCGAGAAGGCGTGGCACTGGCGTTTTTTCTATCAAGTTGTATTTCCTTCCACACTAACATCATAAAGAGCCCTTATCGCGAAAAAGACCTTACTCATTTTTTAATTAATTTGAATAGAAAATTGTACAGCGCTTAATTCCAAAGTTTTCCAAATTTAATCTTAATAAAAACAAAGATATAGCAAATTCAATTGTAACAGATTTCTCCAGTTGAGTAAGGCAAAAAACCCTCCTGTCAAATTTTCTTTTTGACGCATACGTCTTTTTCGCGGTTAGGGCTTGATATATACCAACTACGAGGGTTGCTATAGGCGCCATCTGACATTTACATTGGAAAATTTGACATTTTTTACCTTAAACGTACTTAGTACGTTTTGACGTACGACCATCATTTGTGTTGTTTACAGTGACTTGAAAAAATCAATTTGGCAAAAAAATTGAATTACTCGTAACTCGTGAACATTTTCGTGCGATCATTTTTCCCAACTTTCGACGTGGATTATCACGACAAGAGTGCATCGATGAACTTAAATCTTTGTATGGCGATGAAGCACCATTCTATAACACTGTGAAAAACTGGTTTAATGAATTCAAGCGAGGACGACGCTCGCTCAAAGACGAAGGTCGTAAAGGTCGTCCATAAACGGCCATTGTGCCAGAGAACATTGATGCCGTGCGTTAACTGATAATGCAAGATTGTCATGTGACATACCGTGAGATAGACGCATCCTTGGGCATTTCTACCACCAGAATTCGATATTGCATGAACACCAGGCCGTAAAAAAGGCTTGATATCGTTTGATCACGCACAATTTGACAATCGTGACGATTGGTGCAAAGAAATTTTAAAAAAATACGATCGCGGTGCTTCAAATGACGTTTTTAGGATTGTCACAGGTGACGAATCATAGATCTATGCGTATAAGCCCGAAACAAAACAGTAATCGACCGTGCGGGTCGTCGAAGACGCCTCTCCGAAGTCTTTGGAGAAATTCGAAAAACGAAAAAGAGAAGACGAATCATTGTGTACCATGACAATGCGAGCTCTCACACATCGGCTTAAACCAGCGCCTTTTTGACCGGCCAAAACGTCGAATTGATGGGTCATCCGCCGTACAGCCCTGACTTGGCACCCAATGACTTCCTTTATTCCCGCGCATCAAAAAATATGCGTGGTCAACGATTTTCATTGCCAGAAGATGCTGTTGAAGCGTTCTAAAACCAAGTTTTGGGGGGTGTCTCAATCGGAGTGGAAAAAGTGCTTCAACAATTGGTTTGAGCGCATGCAAAAGTGTATAAATCAAGCTGGAGAGTACTTTGAAAAACAATAAAACTATTTTCGATAGAAAATATTCGCATTTTCATTATTAGGCTAAAAATAAATATAGTAGCCCTCGTGCTATCGTCATATCGGTATTCGTTTATAAGATATAGATATCGAAGTTCGGGGTTGTATTGGCAGGACCACTTCCTATTGTCTAGTTCAACATCGTATAGTCTGTAATAATAATCTAATTATTGTTACCATTCTGTTAAAACTCTATAACGATCAGCCTTTTTTTTACTATGGCCATATTGTATTTCGATCATCAAATATCTCTATATCTCTATTAGTTCATGAGATATTGTCTATTAAGTTATAGGGTTGAGTGGACGAAGCAACAACCCCTGGTCTAATTTTAACATAAAATAGTCAATAATAATCTCTATGTCATTGATGTCATTCTAATGAATTTGTTTAAGGATCAGCCATTGCTTGGCCCAAAATAGCGATTTTTTTGAAGTGGCCGTGGCGCTGCCCATATGCCAACATAATATGTTACAAATATCATCGTCATAGCTCTATTAGTTCATGAGATATTGTCTTTTTAATTTCGGGGCTATGTGGGCGGTGTCACGACTCCTTGTCCAATTTTACCATTACATAGTCTACAATAACGTCCTAGTCATTGCCCCCATTCTGTTAACATTTTGTACGAATCGGTCCATTAAATTTTTAGTTTTTAAAAGGGGACATGGCACTGTTCAATTTCTGCCCAGGATGCCAACATCATATGTTCCAAACATCATCGTCGTTACTCTTATCAGTTTATGCGAAATTGTCTTTTTAAGTTCAGGGTTGTGTGGGCGGTGCCAAACCTCTTTTTCAATTTTCCCACACATAGTCTAGAATGAATGCCTAGTCATTGGTTTTATCCTGTTTCAATTTTAGAACGATCCCTCCGTTACTTTGGTGATAAATGCGATTTTTTAAAGGGGCGTGGAACCGCCTACTTTTGCTCCGGAATGTGACCTCTTTTGAGTTTTAGGTTAAACTGGTCCTTAAGACTTAAACTACTCTCTTTAGAACAGTTTGAGTCTCAAACAGGTCTCTTTAGAATAGTTTGAGTCTCAAACTGGTATCTTTAGAACAGTTTGAGTCTCAAACTGGTCTCTTTAGAACAGTTTGAGTCTCAAACTGGTCTCTTAAGAACAGTTTGAGTCTTAAACTGGTCTCTTTAGAACAGTTTTAGTCTCAAACTGGTATCTTTAGAACAGTTGAGTCAAACTTGTCTCTTTAGAACAGTTTGAGTCTCAAACTGGTCTCTTTAGAACAGTTTGAGTCTTAAACTGGTCTCTTTAGAACAGTTTGAGTCTCTAACTGGTCTCTTTAGAACAGTTTAAGTCTCAAACTGGTCTCTTTAGAAAAGTTTGAGTCTCAAACTGGTCTCTTTAGAACAGTTTGAGTCTCAAACTGGTCTCTTTAGAACAGTTTGAGTCTCAAACTGGTCTCTTTAGAACAGTTTGAGTCTCAAACTGGTCTCTTTAGAACAGTTTGAGTCTCAACTGGTCTCTTTAGAACAGTTTGAGTCTCAAACTGGTCTCTTTAGAACAGTTTGAGTCTCAAACTGGTCTCTTTAGAACAGTTTGAGTCTCAAACTGGTCTCTTTAGAACAGTTTGAGTCTCAAACTGGTCTCTTTAGAACAGTTTGAGTCTCAAACTGGTCTCTTTAGAACAGTTTGAGTCTCAAACTGGTCTCTTTAGAACAGATTGATTCTCAAACTGGTCTCTTTAGAACAGTTTGAGTCTCAAACTGGTCTCTTTAGAACAGTTTGAGTCTCAAACTGGTCTCTTTAGAACAGTTTGAGTCTCAAACTGGTCTCTTTAGAATAGTTTGAGTCTCAAACTGAGTCTCTTTAGAACAGTTTGAGTCTTCAATAGGGGGTTTTTCACAGATTACGCGTGATTTGTGTGAAACTTTACTTTTGGGCTGAAGAGCAACCCGAAAAGGTTCAAGAGGTGTTATTATATCCTGAGAAAAATACGGTTTGGTGCGATTTATGGGCTGGTGGAATTATCGGTTCACTTGCCAGACAGATGCTCAAACAATGGATCTATTGAGAGGTTATTTCGAAGAGCACCTAATTTCATGTTTTGGACAGGTGAGTTGGCCTCCTAGATCTGTGATATCACACCTTTAGACTTTTTTTCTTTGGAGCTACTTTAAGAAAAAAGTCTATGCTGAACAACCAGCTATGGATTCAGGTTTTGGAAGCCAACGCCATACCGGCTCAAACAAGTCATCCAAAGTTGGACCTTTAGAATGGACACCCAAAGCCGTAGTTGCGGCCATCAATTAAAGAAAATCATATTTAAAAAATAAATGGCATAAACTGTCCTTTCGAATAAACAATAAAAATTCCACACTTGATTTGAATTTTTGTATTTTTTTTAATTTAAAAAAAATACCTCTAGATTGAGCACCCGATATCTCTTAATGGTTTCTTTATTTGGTCAGATTTATTTTACTACTTAATATTCCAAGTATCCAAAGTCAACGCCAATAACTATCCGCTAATCTTTAAGGCTATTAATAAATGTGTCCTCACTTCCTCCTCTCTTCATGACAACATGAAAATCCACAAGATTTATTTTAAAACCGAAGAAAAAAACGCATTTTACAAAATTCAAATAATCCCAAGCAATTTCCTCTCTGACCAAATGATACATGGTGGTCCGTCCACTAAATTAAGAAAAAAAGGCGAACAGTGGAAACATTTAAAACAAAGAAATTAAAAATTTTCAAAAAAAGGCAGCGAGTGCACTCAACCAGAGGCTGATGGCACCTGCACTACTAGAACTTACTCACACACAGGCACACATTCCTAAAGCTCACTAACACCACAACAGCATCGCATAAAATATAAAGGAAATGATGTTATTTCCGTTCGATGTCAGCATTTTTTAAAATCTATGACTACATAATGCAAACACCCGTAATAGGTGTCATTTTCAAACACACCAGCAAAAAAAAAGGCGCAACGCGAAAAAAGGACATTTCCATATGTTTAGGAAAGCGACGGTGTGTATGTGTGTGGGTGACCATGCAATAAAGGACCAAACAAAAAGGCCAACATGGTAAGAGATGAAAAAATAAAAGTAGAAAAATTGTTTAAAAAACGTAACTAAAAATACAAATTTTATTTTAAGTCCGGATGGGCGGGCGGCGGATTTAGGTGGTCTAACTAAATAGTTGTCACCTGAAGGCTCGATGGAAGCTGGGTGTTGAGAAGGTTTTGATTGGAGGCAAGAATTATTGCTGTTAATATAAGTTTAATTTCCGGACTTAAAGGGAGAGAGATAAAAGGAATTAATGCTGTACGATGTAAAGGGTAATTAATGTTCTTCAATGCGTTTGGACGCCGCCGTTGGCATTGTGATTATAAAGTAGATAGTGGCGAATTCGGTCAATTTGAATATTAAGGTGGTTTGCGCGTCCTAACCTTAAAATTAATTACAAAGCCTTAAGTGTGTTAGTAGCAAAAGATAAAGGTGGAAACGTTATTTTGCTACTCTAATCTGCCGTCTTACTGAAATTTACCTATCGTCCACAATATTAGCACTCAATTTAGACAGAAACCACTTGGTTATCTAGTCGCAATATCGAGCGCCAGTCACTGCTCGGCCAGCCTTATTCTAAAAGAAGTCTGGTTCAATGACGTCTTCAGTCTAAAATCTGTCTTCAACTGGGATACGTTTTGAATGCATTTGTCATTTTCAACATTCACATGTGGGTTCTTTGAACCCACAATGCGACCAAAGCCATCAAGGTGAAAATATGCTTGACTGATTTTGTTTGGGAAAAAAATTCAGCATTCACTTGCTACGGTTCAATGCAATTCAGTCATCGAACTTTCTGCGCTGTGCATAATCAGTACGTTTCTCAATTGCATTTTGTAAGTAAAAAGACGCAGATCTTAAGCGGAATTTGGAATTCTTGTCTACGACGCCAAATCGTTGTACCTGGACTTTAAACAACACTTCTACGATGTGCTTCTATAGGGTGATCAATCTAAAAATATTTTTCTAATAAGAAAATACAAAAATTCAAATCAAGTGTTGACTCTTTAATGTTCATTCGAAAGGATTTTTTATGCCATTAATTTTTTTAATATAATTTCCTTCAAGTGTTGGCCGCAACAAAGCCTCAAGGTTTCCAATATTGGATGACTCGTTCGAGTATTTTGAGTCTTTCGAGCATTCCGACCTTTCAAAACCTGAATCGTAGCTGCTTTGTCAGCATAGACTTTGGACTTTACGTAGCTGCAAAGAAAAAAGTCTAAAGGTGTGATATCACACGATCTAGGCGGCCAAAACGTGAAATTAGCTGCTCTTCGAAATGACCTCTCAATAGATCCATTGTTTGAGCATCTTCTGTTGAAACCAAATGTCTTCAAGAGTACGGACTTTAATATGAGTTAGCCAAAAGTCGGATATCGGACCGATGTTTCCACCAGCCAATAAAACGCACCAAACTGTTTATAAAAAAGGCTATACGCTTTACACAATGCTATATAAAAACATATGTTTTTGTTATGTAAACTTAAGAAGAATCAAGCAAGAAGAGTTATCATCGGCTAATTCGTATTCGTATCGGATAAGTAAAACTACAACTAACTGATAGTTTAACTAATTGATCAAGAAATTTTACAACTTTTAACAAAGCAAAAGTGTACAAGTTATTTAAATTATTTTTTTTATTTCACTGATTAAGTTATTTACGTTTTTTAATTGTTTGCTTTTTACGAATTCGCCGATGAACCTCTTCGATGTATACAAAGGGAAATAGTGTTACCAATGAAACCATATTACTCTCAGTGTTGCTCGATTGCCATATTACAAACTAATTGGGTAACTAAGCTACTTATCTCAAAAGAACATGGCTTGTTATTCGGACTTTCCAATTCTCTCTTAGCAGTGTACAAAATTTGCGACAATGGTATCGCAACTGTGATTATACAATAATTTTTAACCATGTAAATGTTTGATAACGAAGACAAAATAGCGTTATATAAGGTGAAATGTTAATACAAACTAGTTAAGTTAACATTATTATAAGGTTGGATTTTTCATGAGATAGGCAGAAAAATGTGCGACATAAACAAAAATTTAAAGATCATTCGGCTCTGTTGTATCGAAGTTTTTGATCTGCTTTGGGTTATACGAAGTTCATAATTAGGTAACACAAAGTTGCAACGATTGCGACTGTCTTATCACCCCACTTTTTTCCTTTCTTCCTCTACTCTGAACGTTTGTAATTGTGAGAAAGATCATAAGACAATTAATCTCGCTCTTTTAAACAACCACCACCAAATGCAAATTAGTATTGCGCTATAAAGAATGCTTTTCACACAGTTTGAAGACTATACGCAAACTGTAATTCTCATTAATCATAATGGAACTC
Source organism: Hydrotaea diabolus (assembly GCA_963513945.1). Taxonomy (NCBI): domain Eukaryota; kingdom Metazoa; phylum Arthropoda; class Insecta; order Diptera; family Muscidae; genus Hydrotaea; species Hydrotaea diabolus. The sequence goes on from OY740717.1 coordinate 175,865,612, forward strand.
TCGTATAAGTCATTTGATTTATAGCAGAAGTAATCGTTGCCAAATCCTGCTGAAGAAAAAACTTGGAGGATTTGGAAACAGCTGCCTGGCGACCGTAGCCAATACATTTCACCAATTGTTTAGTTAATTCTAAAAAAGAAACAACAAAAAAGTCTCGAACCAGAATAAAAACTGTCCAAGTCATAATAATGAAAAAATGACCGAATAAATGTAAGCAAAACAAAAACATAACTAGTAGGTTAATTTAATAAAAAATAAAATTGTAACAGTAACTATATTTCTGGTTAAAAGAGGTAACAAATACTTAGTTAACTTAACAATAAAATTGATTTCTTTAACAAACTTTATAGTTAATAAAATTAACAATTTCATTGTTAAATTGAACATGTATTGCTTCCATAAACTAACTATGAAATTTTATAATATATATATTTTAACAATTTTCATTGTTAAAAACAATGCATTGTTAAAACAACAATAATTATTTTAAAAGTAAATATTTTAATGGTAAAAATACTCAACAATGCATTGTTAAAACAACAATAATTATTTTAAATTAACAATTTTCATGGTTAAAAAATTCAACCATAGAATAGTTAAATTAAATATTATTATTGTTAAATACCAGTCAACAACAAAATGTTCAAATTAACCTTATATAACGTAGACTCCAAATCATGTTTAATTATGGTTAAGTTAACCATGGGTGATCCATCTAGAGGTATTTTTTCAGAACGAAAAAATATAAAAATTCAAATCAAGTGTGGAATCTTTATTGGTAATTTGAAAGAACATTTTATGGCATTTATTTTTTGAATATAATTTCCTTTAAATGTTGGCCGCAACTACGCCTAAGGATTTCCCTGATCGATCTAGGCTGCCAACGAACCTGTCCAAAACGTGAAATTAGCTGCTTTTAGAAATAACCTATTAATAGATCCATTGTTTAAGCAGCTGTATGGCATCGTCCTTTTGAAACCAAGTGTCGTCAAGATTACGGGCTTCAATTTCAGGTAGCATTAAGATGGATATCATAGCGCGATAGCGAACACCATTCACGTTTACGTTCAGGCTATCATCATTTTTGAAAAAATATGCATCGATGATTCCACCAGCTTATAAACTGCACCAAACCGTGGTTTTCTCTGGGTATAATGTCAGCTCTTGAACCTATTCTTGTTGCTCTTCGGCCCAAATGCGTCAATTTTGTTTATTGACTTTGCCGTTGAGCCAGAAATGGGCCTCATCACTGAACAAAATTTTGGTCGAAAACAGCGGATCTTCCCGTACGCTCATTTTCATAATACAGTTGCCAACATTGGAAGGTAATTATTTTCAAAAAATAAATGCCATAAAATGTCCCTTCAAATTACCAATAAAGATTCCATACTTGATTTGAATTTTTATATTTTTTTGTTCTGAAAAAATACCTCTAGATGGACCACCCTATATAAGGTCATTTTTCTTCTCAGTGTGAAAAGGCTTTGATTTTCGTGTAGTGCTTTATTTTTTTACTAACCCTTGCTAATGTTGGCAGAAGTGGTGATTTTTTGTCATTTTACCGATTTTTTGTCATTTTGACGATTTTTTGTAAAAGTTTACCCAAATAACGATTGACGATTTTTGGTTCAATCTCGCTTATGCTTTGACGATTTTCTATAAAACTGCAAATTTATGAAAAACGTAGTACTCAGGATTTAAAAAACAGGTAGATTGTTTATCGAGGTTTATGTAAGCACATAAAAAAATTGTGATCATTTAGAACTTAATTTTAAATTCAAAATATTTTTGCTAAAAAACACTGGGTATCAATCAAGTCGAAATAGTTATGTCATCCACAAAGAGTTTCGATCTTTTTATGAATATAGGAAAAGTCCTACAGTCTTTTATCTGCAAAAAATAATAACTTGATAGCTGTGGCTCCTAAGCACTATAACAAATTATACTTCTAAAAATGTTTTTGGCGATGGAAATAATGCAGGACGTTTCCAATAACCATGAAAATAATTTTTGACAACAACTAAATATTGGGGTTTTGCTATTAGTCGTAAATATTTAGGCTTCGAAAAAACACTACTCAAATCTAAATTGTTTTATAAATGTCCATCCATCATTACATTTCTAATAATCACTTCTGAATTAAAAAAAAAACTTAATATGATAAACACAGTTTAAAAACTGTCGACTAAGTTTTCTAATAACTAACGTACCAGAGTTTTTCAGAAGTGTGGTTTTCAGGAAGAAATAAAACGCATATAACTTAATGTTATGGCCATGAAATAAGTTTTTTTTTAGATAAGTGTTTGCCATTATGTTTTAGAAATAATTTCGGACAAAAGGAATCCGCGGCTGGCCCGAATAAAATCCAGCCGAGAGGACCAATTTTCGACCTCTTTTTGCAGCATTTGGGGCCGTATGTCAGCAAGACGCTCCAAATATTCTCTTCCAAGGCGTCCATCGTGTCGGGCTTATCTGCGTAGACAAGCGACTTCATATAACCACACAAAGCCTGGCCTTATAGAGTTCGGTTTTACTTTCAACAATTGCAGCAAAGCTTTCTGAAGAGGGTTGTCACGGACCCGAAATCATGATAAAAGTAGAGTGCAGGCACGAAAATCAATGTCACTTTGCCATTTTGTTAAAAACTTGTCTTCTATTTAAATATAGAAGCAAGAGGTCTTGAGCCGGTTTAATCCCTGTTCAATGTCAACAGTTTCCTTCAATAAATTGATTGTTTCATTGACTGTATGGCATATAGCGCCGTCTTGTTGGAACCAAAGGTCGTCTACCTTAACATCCTCCAATTCAGGCACGAAAAAGATATTATCTATATCTCTATAGCGTTCCCTTTTGACTGAAAAATGGGTTCTTTCATTTTTTGCAAATCTTTTAAGGATTTTTTTTTTTCAAAAAATTTACTGAAATGCCAACCAAACTGAGCGTAAATCAAGTGACTGCTGTCAAAAAGACCAACTCCGTAAAAAGTGTGATAAAAGATAAAAACCACTCGTCTAAAAAAACGTCCTTTACATGCCAAGATAAGCATCCAACCCATATTTACTTCCTCCACGGTTAAAAGTTTCTACTGTCGAATGCCAAATTTGGTATAAAATGTGAATTGTTTAGCTCGTTTGTTTATTTCGGTCTTCAGCTTTAATAAATTAAACAAAAATTAGTCGGCTCGAGACCTCTTGCGTCTTCATTTTAATAGAAGACAAGTGCATTTTTAGAAAAAGATGCTCAAAAGATTTGCAAAATGTGCAAAGAAACCATATTTTAAACAAAATATGCACAAATTCTAAATTTCCTAACAAAATATGCAAACTTTTGCATTAACAAATCAACGGAATTTTGTTGCAAAATTTCTAATTGTCAAAGTTATTCAGTTAAAAATACTTTTGGACTAACGGCAACTAATATGCATTTGCATAGAATTCCGAGCCCTACTCATAACCAATAATTCCAAGCCAAAATATTTAAAATAGCATTAAAAATTTGGCCTAGAGTTATATATGGTAGTCATAATCGAAATAGTATTTAATTTTCATTTGCATAAACAGGCATAAGCGGGCACTAGTTTGAATATGCAGAATATGATTTTAGTTGCTGCCATAACCGCATTTATTTTTACTTCTAGTTGGGGTAATTAAAATTCGGTATTACTTAAAAGTATTAGGCAGTTAGGATAACTCAAGCTTGTATTGGAACTACAAAGTTTATTTGAATTAAAATTTGGTTGCGGCTAACCCGTTCTTTGTGTGTGTATAAATGTATTTCATAATTTTTTATTTCTTTAAACGCTGCGCAATAATTTCAATATCTCCCACAACAATATCTCGTTGGAAAGGATTCACTCTTAGACAGTTTTCAAAAAGATAACGTACTCAAGCACTTTAGCCCTGAAACCGTAATATTTAATTAAAAACGTGCCAGAAAAGATAAACGGCCGAGTTATAAAACATTAAGAAGGTCTACAAATGTAAGGCAGGCGTTTATAATAAATCAGCCTAAGTGTATGCAACATGAAATCATTCAAAGTTTAAAGCGGTTATTTTTCTACTCAGCACAGTCACAAACCTTAGGACTATAGCGACGATATTTCACAATTCGCAGCTTTTGCTTATAGCGCTGAAGGCAAAATCTAATTGGATAACCAATTGGAAGTGGGTACCCACAATGTAATAGGGTTCACATGAAAAAACAAAACAGAAAAAACTGACATTTTACGCAAATAAAATAATGTGCAGCGTTAGGAAAGTGCAGAAAGTAAAACAAAACAACGAAATAAACAAAAAAATGAAAGCAAGTTAAAGAAAAATGTGAAAATGTGATACAAATAAAATGTTTAAGTAAATTAAAGAATTCTTTAGTTGTGGAAATATTTTGAAAGAATGTGCGTTGCGGTGCAGACAAAAACAAATGTGATTTTTGCACTGTTTGGCTGGCTTTGCTCTTATCAGTTTTCAAAATCAAACAATTGCCGTTTATACTGGGCGCATTTTGCTGGTGTTGTTTTCTGCTCCCATTCGATGTTATTGTTCTCGTTGGCGTTTCTGTGATTATTGTTGTTGTTATTATTATTATTATTATTTGTATTATATTCGTTTGTTTTTTGGATTTTTTGTTTTGATTCTTATCAACGGCTATTTTTTTTTTGTTGGTGCTGTAAACGAGAGGAAGTGTGCAGAGAACGGAGTAAATTTGCAAAACCCAATTGCTTTGTGAGTGGGAGACTTTTCTCTCGGTCAGTGTTGCCAGTGCTTTTGCGAATTAGTCGCTTTCCTAAATAATATATCGTTATCGCCAAAAGATTGCGACACAGGCATATTTGAAAGAAATTAAAACAAAAATCATACCACGTTGCGAAATAAAGGGCAGAACATATTTAGTTAAGTCAAGAGAAAACAAGGGCAGAACATATTTAGTTAAATCAGAAGTCGCCATAAGGAAACTAAACATGTTTTAGTGCTGTATTTCATACATCTTAGTGATTTTTTCAAACTTTAAAAACAACGTTGAAAATAATGCTGAAAACTATAAATAAAACTAAAGCACTCAACAGGTTAACAGTCCACAGCGCAAATACGGGATGTAAACGAAAAACACCCAAAGTACACAGCCCATACTTGGTGGGCTGTTCATCGATACAATTTTGAAGAGCTTTAAAACTGTGGACCTTAAAAGAATTTCGTTTTCTTGTCTTCGACTTCACAGGACAGACCAGAGTGTCTACCACAGTAGAGTGTCCATAAAAGAAACTGAAAACCGACATTCCGTTTTTATGTCTAATCCGACAGTCGGTTTCTAAAAATAAACCTTAATGTGAGTTTATCCGGGTTTTTCGGTTTTGGATCACTAGATGATTTAATTGTAAGATATCTGTCTGTCCATCTCTCCCCCCGCCTGCCCACCCTATAAAGCTTTTGGTTTAAACTGCAGGTCGCGATTGTTGCCCGATCTTAAAATTTCAAAATTTGGCAAAAGTTAGTTATCAGACGAGTGGTATTGAGGAAAATTGGTTAAAATTTCGATATAGCTCCTACACATAAATTTGACTTTAGCTCAACAATCCATTTATTACACTCAAAAATAAGAACCAAACCTCTTCTTCGTACACGCAGGGAAAAAATATGGTTACTATATGGTCACGGCAACAATAGTATGTTCTCAGCAATAAAAGTATGATCGTCGCAACCATAAAATTGTTTTTTGAATTTTATTTTGACAATAGTATGATTGCCGCAATTTTAATATTGTTGAAATGTAACAATAGTATCGTTGCCAAATTTAAAAATGTAAATATGGCTGTAGCAACAATATAAATATGGTTGGTGCGACAAAAAAGTATTGTTTTTTGGGTTTTATGTTAACAATAATATGATTACGGCAATCATGCCAGCAAAATCGTGTTTTTTTTAATTTGACAATATTATTGTGAGGAGTCTTACGCAATAATAGTATATTTTATATGTTATTTTTTTTCAAAACAAACTACTTTGCATTAGTTGGAGTACAATTGATATATGTATTTTTAAAAAGTAAATTTTTTCTACTGTTAAATAAGTGACTCTTGTTATTAAGAGTTTAATGTATTTTTACATAATTTACTTAATAAAAAATCTCTATTGTCGAATAGTATCTTAACCCAATCCTAACGAAGAATTTTGGGGATTATAGTATGATTGTGTGTGAGTCATACTATGGTTGTGAGGATCGTACTATGGTTATATGTTAAACAAACTATAATTATGAGAATCATAATATGGGTGTGGGGATCATATATTGGTTGAGTGTGAATAATAATATGGTTGTGGGGACCATAGTATGGTTGTGTGTGAATAATTCTATTGTTGAGAGGACCATAATATTATTGTTGGGATCATAGTATGGTTGTGTGCGAACTATACTATTGTTGTGATGATCATAATATTGTTGTACCACAACCATATACCCAACAATAGTATGATCCTCTTCGAATGTTGTCACCCCAACCATATTTTTTTTCTGCGTGTAGCAACTGACTATTTCATTTTTATAGTCTAAAAATGGGGACAGTTACTTCACTTCTGATTGAGAAAATCTTTTCCATTTAAGGCAAAAGGATAAAACCGGTATGTCCGTTGATGCCGGTGTTTTACTTTAAAAAAAAATCACGACAGTTTTTCAATATACGAAATACCGGTTTTCTGAAAACCACGGTGTTTTGGCGACTAGTCCTCAGCCCATTTAAGAGCAGTTAAAAAATACATTTTATTTTAAAACATGAAGCTCTGCCGTAACCGACAGTTTTTCAAAATACGAAATGCCGGTTTTCTGAAAACCCCGGTATTTTGGTGACTAGTCATCAGCCCATTTATGGGCTGTTAAAAAAACACCCTTTATTTAAAAACATGGATCTCTGCCATAAACAGTCTGGCTATCCGTGCAGTTGCTTCTCTTGCTGCAACCAAATGGTGTTGAATCGAATACGTTTTTGGAGCAGTTCTGGGTAACAAAAAACTACTTCAACATCTTTAAATAACGATCCCCATTGACAGTCACTGTTACACCGTTTTCTTTAAAGAAGTATGGTCCACGATGCAGCTTGATGAAACCGCGCACCACACAGTAACTCGTTCTGGGTGCAGTTCCGTCTCAAGGAGTATTTGTGGATTAGATTCACTAACTATACGGCAATTTCGTTTGTTTACATTGCCGTTTAGATCCAAGTGGGAATCATCAGACATAAACAAGCAAATTATCAAGCTGTTGTCTTCTTCGGCCATTTGAATAATTTTTTGGCAAAATTCCATTCTAAAAGGCAAATCCAGGAGGTTAGCTTGCTTGTAATACTATAGACTTTACGGAACCTAGTTAAAGTCATCACGAATTATCCGTTATAATGTCTGCTAACTGTAATCTGTGCCGATAAGTTTCGCTTGGTTTTGCCTGAGTTGACGATGCTACAGCCGCGATGGTGGTCTCGATCGTACCGTCTCCGTGCGATGATTCCATATTCGGCAAACATGTTTACCAGCCTTGTAATGGTCCACCTACTCGGGGGAGTCCTGCCAAACTCCCGACTAAATTGCCTTTAGACGAAAATGCAGGACAACAAAGCACTATCCGAATCCTCTTTTCATTTTATTAAGCATTCATATAAACAAATTGTTATACTAGCCTTACATATTAAATAAGGAATGAGCTGATTGCTTACACAGAAAAAAAGTTATTACATTTTGTTTTTGTAGCACGATTCGTGCGCCACCCTGTATAATTTAAATAGAGGAATAAATGTAAACAAAACAAAAACATATTATTTATACGTTTGTAAGGACTATTTGGCTCATTGTTTGAGCCACTTAAAAACTAGTGGATCTTGGATCAGTTTTACGAGGTGTTGCAAACACTCTCTGCTAAGTGAAAGTTATTAAAAGCGAAGAATCATAGCATAGCACATTTCCAAATCCTTTGCGCAGTCACAAGAACTATTCAAGAGAGTTGGCGCAGCGTATTGTTTCATAAAACGAGAATTTAGGCAAGTAATATAAATTGACAATTACTTTCAAATGCTACCAAAATCGAATTGGACCGACCATCCGAACAAATCTTTAAATTTAAAATCAATCCGACCAAATTTGTTCGAAAAACCCGGAAATGGCAACACTGGTCTTTGAATATAAAGAGCATGGTGTTTTTTTTTGCACTCTCCGCTCTCTCTCTCTCGCCATAGAAGGAAATCATATGTTGCTGCTTTTCTTGGTTTTGTTTTTATTTATTTTTTCTTGCTTCATGTCAGCAACGGGGCGGCAAGGAAAAAATGCGAATCATTGTTAAGTCCGGTTCCGGTATGTGTGCAATTCTCGCGCTCTCCTGCTCTCTACCATTGCGGCCGCCAAGTTGGGTGGCTCTCTTTCATTTTCATGCGATAGCCTTTCGTTTCGTGGTGAGTGAGTGCGGCTGAGAGTGTGCTCGCGTGTTTGCATGCGGGGGAATTGTTGTTATCGTCGTTTTTGTTTTGCTTTTATGTTTTGTGCAATTTTTGTCTTGTTCTTCTCCATATGCTCGTTAAAAAACAATTTTTGGCGCTGTTTCGTTTATCGTCGTGCTGGACATTCTCGTTGTTGTTGTTGGTGGTGTTGCTATTGGCATCGTGGTCGTTCGTTGTCGGTGCGCTAGGGCAGGGCAAGGGGTCTTGTTGGCTTCAATTTGTTTTTGCTGCTCGTGTTGTTGCTGTACTCGGTGACTTCTGTGTGTTTGTTGGGACACATTGCTGACTTTCTGTTGTTGCTATTTGCCATTTGCCCGCCGTTGTTGCTGCTGCATGCTCTCGCCCATGTTGTTGTTGCTGGTTGGTTGGGTTGCGTTGGATTCGATTCGATTGGTTTGGCTTGTTTTGGTTGCTGCTGCTGCTCGTTCGGTTCGTGGTGTCGCCGTAGCGATTGCTAGCAAACAACACATTGTTGGGGCCATTTAGTAGTGAGTATTTCGCCGTAATGTTTAGACGTGTTTACGTTCTTGAATTTCGCAAACGTTCTCAAGCAATGTGCGCTGCTGCTGCCGCTGAAAATGTTCTTCTGATTGCCAACGATACAAACTTGGCCTAAACTAAAATTTGCGCGTAAAAAATAAGAATTTTTAATATTTGTTTGGTCCTTAGAAGAAATTGTTAAACTGTTGTGGTGCTGACGCGTGTTTTCAAAATAAATACAACAAAAACAAAAGTAAATTCCCAAGCGGTTATTAATTATTTGTTTGAGTGGAAATCTCGATAAGAATTTCAAATTGGCCCCAACAAAAGATACCGCTTTTGTGTTTGGTGTTTGTTTGGCAATTGTTTAACAAAAGCCTGACAAAGAATAAAATTAATAACACAACTGTTGTTTCGAAAACCGCAAAAATAATCAAAAAAAAATCAGAACAAAAAAAGTTCCAAAACCAAGCAACTACTACTAATCAACCGTGTTCGTGATTACTTACCGATTTTCAACGATAAAAATATTTTCTAAAATAATTTATACAAAATTTATGCCCCATAATTGTGTGTGAACACAAATAGTGCCAGAATTGAAAGCTGTTTTTTTTTCTGAAAAAAAAAGAGTGTGTGTTGTATTTAAAATCAAATAAAGAAAAAATTAAATATTTTTGTAACAATTGTCTTTCTTTTCTGTGTAAATGTAGTTTCAGTGCTGCCGTACCGGCATTTTTAACAATTTTCGCAGTAACCATTTTTTGGTGGCTACCCCCCAAGGATTTAAAAGTTTTCACCATCAGCAACAACAATGATGTCACGTCGCAAACAATTGAATCCGAAGCCGTTAAATAAAGGTAAGTGCTCGTTCGTTCTTTGACATGTTTTTTTGCATTTATTACTCTATAGCTCCGATTCTATTCTACTCGACAAGTATCGTATGTAATGTCTTTTTACAGTATCATCTTACATTTTTGCTAGAATTTTTTTTTTCTACGATTAATTTACTTATTATTGCAAGCATTTAAGACCAATTATTATTACGAGGGCGACCGCAAAAGTAACTGGCCTAACATAAAAAGAACTGTTTTTTTTGGAATTATTATTATTTATTTTTCAACATAATCTCCTTCCAACTCAACACACTTCATCAAACGTTTTTCAAGTTTTTTAATTCCATCCGAAAAATAAGATTTTTCAAGACCTTCAAAGTATGCCTCAGTTTCAGCAATAACCTCGCTATTGGACGAAAATATTTTGACACCGAGAAATTTTTTTAAATTTGGAAACAAGAACTAATCGGAAGGAGCTAAATCTGGATTATCTGGTGGATGCGGAGCAATTTCAAATCGTAATTCGGCCAGTTTTTGTTGAGTTAAAAACGCAGTGTGTGAAGGAGCATTATCTTGATGAAAAATAACTTTTTTTTCTAAATGCCGTCGTTTTATCTTGATTTCTTCACTCAACCGATCCAATAATGCACAATAACATTCACTATTTATAGTTTTTCCTTTCTCAAGATAATCAATAAATATTATACCCCTTGCATCCCAAAATACTGTGGCCATTACTTTTCCTGCTGACTTAACAGTTTTCGCCTTCTTGATACCACTTTTACCAGCTTCTATCCATTGTTTTGGCTGTTCTTTGCATTCTGGGATGGATCCAGTGATGGATCCATGTTTCATCAACAGTTATGAATCGGCGCAAGAACTCTATTGGTTTACGCTGATAAATCGCTAAAAGCTCCTCGGAATTGGTCCAACGGACGATTTTTTGGGCAAAGTCAACAAACGCGGTACCCATCTTGCGGATTGCTTTTTCATGTGGAGTTCATCATGTAAAATACTCCAAACTTGTTTTTCGTGTATTTTAACAATATCAGCAAGTTCTCTGAGCTTTATTCGTCTATCATTAGCCACTTCATTAAATATTTTTCTAATGCTTTCAATAGTAGTAGCATTTTTCGGTCTTCCAGAGCGTTGTTCATCTTCCGAACTTGAACGACCCATTTTAAATTGTTGAACCCAGGATTTCACGGTGGAGTATGATGGTGCATTATCACCATGAACAGAATCCAATTCATCTTTGATTAATTGTGGCGTATAACCTTTCATATAAAAGTGTTTAATTACCGCACGAAACTCTTTATTTTCCATTTTTCAAAAATTATAAAACTTGTTTACTTCAATCACCTGTAACAAAGAAAATAATCATTAAATATTTCGGAAATTTTGACAGATGGCTTAGAAAAGATTGCTTTTAAAAAACAAAACAAAAGTTGCTAGTAAAACAGAAAATGTGCCAGGCCAGTTAGTTTTGCGGTCGCCCTCGTAGTAGTGTTTCCAAATAAGTAAGCCGTTTTTAGCATTTCAAAAAGAGTTATTGTTGGCACCAAAAGCTAAAAAAGTCTTAAGCATTTTTCTTTTATTACAGGGTTTTTTTTTATTAAGGACATAACAGTTTTATGTAGGGTGATCCATCTAGAGCTATTTTTTCAGAACAAAAAGAAAAATATAAAAATTCAAATCAAGTGTAAAATCTTTATTGGTAATTTGAAAGGACATTGTATGGCATTTATGTTTTGAATATAATTTCCTTCAAATGTTGGCCGCAACTACGCCTCAGGGTTTCCATTATGAGGGTCCAATTTTGGATGACTCGTTCGAGCATTTCGGTATGGCTTTAATAACACGCGTAATGATGACTTTCAAAACCTGAATTGTAGCTGGTTCATCAGCATAAACTTTGGACTTTATGTAACCTCAACGAAAAATGTCTAAAGGTGTGATATCACTCGATCTAGGCGGCCAACTCACCTGTCCAATACGTGAAATTAGCTGCTTTTCGAAATGACCTCTCAATAGATCCATTGTTTGAGCAGCCTAATTGCAAGTCGCGCCGTCCTGTTGAAACCAAGTGTCGTCAAGATTCAATTCAATTTGAGGTAGCATTAAGATCGATATCATGGCGCGATAGCGAGCACCATTCACGGTTACGTTCCAGCCATCATTTTAGAAAAAATATGCACCGATGATTCCACCAGTTTATAAACCGCACCAAACCGTGGTTTCCTCTTGAACCTCTTCATGTTGCTCTTCAGCCCAAATGCGGCAATTTTGTTTATTGACTTTGCCGTTGAGCCAGAAATGGGCCTAATCACTGAACAAAATTTTGGTCGAAAAGAGCGGATCTTCCCGTTGCTCACCGAACGCTCATTTCCATAATAAAATTGCCAACATTTGAAGAAAATTATATTCAAAAAATAAATGCCATAAATTGTCCTTTCAAATTACCAATAACGATTCTACGCTTGATTTGAATTTTTAAATTTTTTATGTTCTGAAAAAATACCTCTAGATGGATCACCCTATACATATCAATAAAACACAGAATATTTAAGATATAGAGTTCAAATTTATTCCAGGTTTAGTGCAAATGTTTTTTAAAAATGAAATTCGATTTCTGTCATTTGGCAACCACAAACCCGTGTATAAGTACAGCGATCTATTCTTTTGACCCAATTTTCCACCACTCTTGCACACATTTCGACCGGAACGTTGGTAATTTCGCGTTTGATGTTGTCTCTGAGATAGTCTAAAGTTGTTGGCTTGTTGGCATAGACCAATGACTTGATGTGGCCCCATACAATTATATCCAATGGCGACCGGACCATTTCTCGAGATAATACGTTCACCGAATTTGCCTTTCAGTTAATCGATTGTAACGCGTGCTGTGTGGCTAGTGGCACCGCCATGTTGAAAGCACATATCGGCGATGTTAAGCTCATCCAATTCTGGCCACAAATAATTTTCTAACATGGCACGATAGCGCTCTCCTTTGACGGTAACATGACGATTGTTTCATCGACGAAAAAATACGGCCCAATCGCACATCCGGCATGAAAACCAAATCACACAGTAATTTTTTGCGAATGCTATTGTGTCTCCTGAAGCACATGTGGGTTTGTTGCTGTCCAATAACGCATATTTTGGTTATTGACAAAATCACTCAACCTGAAATGAGCTTGATCGCTAAGGATGATGCAAATTGGAGTAAGCGCTCCTAAAGTTGCGACCACCAACTCAGAATTTCGGTAGTAATTTTTAATGATTCCCAAACGTTGCTCGTAAGTATACTCTACCATTATGAAAATGTCGATTTCGACTAACGTTTTGACACTGAAAGATCTCTGTTTGAGGATGCGTTGACATTAATATATGAAATTCTTATGTCCCTATTGGAAAATCTTTTATTTCTTGTAGGCTTTTTAGAAAAAGTTTAAGAAAAGATTAAAAATTTTGAGTTTAAACGATTATGTTTTTTTTTATTTATTTTGAATATTTAACTTTTGGTTTCGTTTGGTCATTTTAGTTTGAGTAGGATCAGCCATTTCGAAATTCTAGGTGTACGATTTATGTAAACAATTTATGAATTCCCCTACTGCAACTTGAACAAACAGAAACCGTTTCATCCAAATGCAACTTACAGCAGTCTTTCACGCGATTTTGTCATTTAGTGATACATTTGACCGCTATCATGTTTTTCAAAAGTGTCCTGAATTGGAAAAAGTCTCTAGTTAAAAGTCAAAATTATAATTACTGAAATAGTAGTCTAGAGTAATTTTGCTTTCTTCGCACAGAGAGAAAATTCGTTGGAAATCGGGTATAGAAATTTATAGAGCACTAACAAACAGTCGGTTGTACTGATGGAATACTCGTGGTGCATGTAAGCTCAATCTTTTGGTTGGCAACAAAATTCGGTTGTGGCAATGAAACTGTTCTATGTGTGCAGGAATACAGGTAAAAATACATCTTCAGAATAAATATTTTCAAATCGTTAAAAATAAAAATTGTAAATATATAACAAATACCTAAATCAAACCGTCAGTTGGTCCTGAAACCAAATTCTCGTGGTAATGATAACCGAATTCAAAGAGTTCTTACAGCCAATAACCCATAAAAACAACCAATACATGTACAAACTCAGTTCCAATAATAATCCTAATTAGTTTGGGTTACCGATACTTTGTCTCTTTAACCGATACTGTCTTGTACCCAATTAACATTCGGTTGTAGTGATGGAATATATGTATAGTACGTGCAACCACCAACATTGGGTTCACAAAAAATTCGGTTGTGGCAATAAATCTGTTCACAGTGTATACAAATACTGGTTTATATGTTCTTCTGATCCCCAAAGTTCTAAGGAAACTTGTTTACCAATCTATCAATCTTTCTACTATGTCAATGGGAATTATGCTAATTTTGTAGGTCAACACTGGACACTGTGCAGTCATTAAAACTAGTTCATTCCATTGCACTTCGATTTAATCCACTTGGAACACATATGGGATTTTTTGCATTTTCAATACTCATACAAAAGCAGTTTAAAATGAGTCATGAGACACCCATACTTAAACACATGAGCTCTAGTAAAGTTACAAAAAAACAAAAAATACATAAAAGAAAAAACAATTCGCATACAATGTCCCATTCCTGACGATAAGGCTAAATAGTTTAATAAGCTTGACGAAACGATCAAATAAAACAACAACAATAACAGCCACTGCATTTGTACGAATATGGAATTCTCGATAATTTGTATGAAACTGAAAAAAAAACAAACAAAAAAATAGCTACAAAAAGTGAATAATTTTTAAAAGAAAAAGAAAATATTCAATGTGATAACAACAGTAGTTTGTGAAAAAAAGAAACACCGAACAACAAAACGAATTGTGAAAACCAAGCTTAGGTGAATATAACGTAAAGAAAAAAAAATTGAAAAACAAAAACTGAAGACCGCTTCAGAACAATTTGTACAGGTTGCACGTACTACACTTTTTTCCCCCTGTGATATGTCTTCGACCAGGTTTTCCATATCGATGTACCGTGGAACTCTGAAGCGGCGAATAAGTACGAGTAGTACACACATGCATGGAGATAATCATGAATGAATGATAGGGGCGAAATGTGAACAAAATGTTGGTATTGGCTCAACAACAAACATTGGGCCAAGAAAATGCAGGTGACAAGTGTCTCGTAATTGAGGGCAACCAAAGGTGGGAAGGGGACATTTTGTAATATTTTGTGGCATCTTGCTTAACCTCCCCCCGCCTCTCCCTCTATACTTTTGCCATGTGGGCTATACTATATATTAAATTAAATGTTTTGTTGAAATTTAATACTTATACAAAGTTACGATGTCTGTATGATCAGGCTTGTATTTTAAAATGCATAATAAATATGCTTCGATCGAATTGTACTATAATCCAATACAGTCTCCAGCTTCTGTCACAATCAGGGTTTACATGCAAATACCGAGTGTCCGCCGGAAAGGTATACTACAGGGTGTCAGTCGGGAAGGTATACTACTTTGTTTGTTTATAATTTTTGATTAAATGAAAGAGAGAGAGAATGGATCTTATATTGATAAATGTTTTATTTAATGTCGGCAATTATGTATGGAATACAATATCAAACAAATGTCCGCCTCTGTTAACCTCAAAAATGCGAGCCCTTTTGAGCACATTTTTCATTACATTCAGCACGGCGTCGAATTGAAGTTGATGGATTGTTTTGAACTCTTTCTTGAGCAGCAGTAATGTTTTCAGACGACCTTGCAGTGCGTTGAGGTTCATGCTTGGGCCTTTCAGCTAAGGACCCTCTTTCTTCGAAATCATTCACTACACGATAAATAGTGCGTAAAGTTGGCACGTTGTTTCTCCCAAAAAATTCACGTGACTTTCTCATCGTCACAGCAATCGATAATTGATATTTTTCCATACTACATTTGCCACGTCTCCACTTCACGACTGCCAAATACGAACTGCCAAGACTAATGTTTACCAAAATGGCGGCAAAACAAAGTAGTATACCTTCCCGGCGCACACCCTGTATATCAGAAAATGTTAATGTGCCTTTGAAGTCAGTATCCCTAAAATGTGAATGGTCTTATCCCGTCAGTTCTATTTCGCAGTAGACTCAGTGTCTTAATCGACTATCGTTAAAAGAAGTTCTCATTCTTTAAATTATTGTTAATAATTTGTTTAATATATTTTTGTGTAGTAACTGACACTCTAAAATTTCGTAAAAAATGTTTTTCGTATCCCAAAAAATGGAAATTACCGGAAATGGCAAACCCTGGTAAAAATACGTCACATCTACAGGTCTTGTCCCTTATTGTATTTATTATCCTGGAAATTTTAAAACCAAATCATAAAAATGTACGAGTATGCTCGAGATCCTCGCCAACACCAACCTTTGGAGATAATAAATTTATTTTTTCTTGTATTTATATGTCGTTTGTAACACCACAAAATATTGATGATATTTGGTGTGGTTGCATGCAAATATATCAGAAAATGTAAATGCACCATTTAACCCAATATCCCTAATATGTGAATGATCTTATCCCGTCAGTCCTTTTTTTTTGCAGTGGACCCAGTGGCCCAACACACTATCGTTAAAAAGAAGTTCTCATTTGTAAAATTAGTTTTAATATTTTTGTGTAGTAACTAACAATCTGAAAATTTCTTGCCCCGTAATGGGATCCCCTAGATTTAAAAAAAAAATTCCGTATCCCAGGAAATGAAAATTACGGAAAATTGCAAACCCTAATAAAAAAACATCATACTTACAGTTCTTGTCCCTTTTTTTGTTTTCCTGAAAATTTTCAAACCAAAACAAACAAATTTAAAGAAACTTCTCCTCATTCAAGGATCTAGAGCAACACTAACCTTAAGAGATAATTAATTTATTTTTTCTACCTTATAAAAAGATCTAGCCATGTCTATGTGTCCGTCCATCTCTCCTCTATAGCGGTCGAACGAATCAATCTAGGATGCTTAACTTTTGCTTGATGATGGCTTATGGTCATACGCTGTTTTGGGATTGTAAATGGCGAAAGCGACCAAGGTTTTACTTTAAGGACTATATCGTTAGCTTAAATGCAAATAGGCGTAACTAACAAAAATATAATTTGACAGGAGAAGCAAAAAACGTTGTAAAATATAACTATAAAAAGTTTTAACAACTTTTTTTTTTACTTTTTTTTGTTAATAAAAGCGTCACTTTTGATCGTCTTGAATTTTGTCAAGACATGTAGTTTAATGGCATTTATAAGATTCAACTAAAAAGTCGGTTTTGAATTGTTTGTTAGTTACGCCTTTTTGCATTTTAGCTTACGATATGTACCTCGGAAAAAGCGTAAAACCTGCGCTTCAGCGTTTGCTTGGGGTCGTAAGATGGTAAAGTGGCACTCACTAAAACTGCAGTCTGCCGTTCATCCAAATAAAAGTATTTCCGACCGCCTTTTGAAAAAATTACAACTTTAGAAAATATGTGAATATTTTCATCGCCTCATAACGAAAATACTTTCAATAAAAAGCTTACAACGTTGTTGTAAAGATGTGAAATTTAACATCGCCTGATAAGAACTTAAACAGTTTACGTTTTTTTGTTAATATGTGAATGTTTCTAGATTTTAATAAGGAAAATGTATTCGATAAACGGCATTTTTTAAATATGTGAATTTGTTTAACGCATGAAATCGCAAATATTTTCGATAAACAACGTACAAATATTTTAGTTAATACGTGAAATTTTTCACCACTGGGTTCCTAATTAATTTTTGGTTTGAAAATTTGAATTTTTGAATTGAGCCAAATACAAAACTTATTTTCTGTGCACTTTCTATAAATCTTAACAAATTAATCATTAATTTGATATTAACAAATTCACCAATAATTTGATATTAACAAATTCACCAATAATTTGATATAAACAAATTTATCAATAATTTGATATTGACAAATTTATCAATAATTTGATATTAATTATTTAATTAATACATTGGTGTATTACTAAGTTAATTAATACATTAATTAATTAATCGATTATCCAATCAGATAAACAATTTGCCAAATAATTAATTGATCAATTCATGCACTTATATACTAATTTAACAATTAATTAGTTTATCAACTTATTAATTTATCAGTTAATCATTTAAATAGTTTACCAAATAATCAAAATTGTCAATTGATAAATGTATCAATAAATAAACCAGTTAATCAATTAATGAACCAATTAAATAAAATAAATTAATCAATTAATTGATTAATAAAATAGTTAATAAATCGATTAATTAAGTAATAAATTAATTGATCAATGAAATAATAAATTAATTGATTAATGAAAATGTTAATTAATTGATTAATGAAATAATTAATTAATTGATTAGTGAAATAATTATTTAATTGAATAATGAAATAATTAACTAATGAAATACTTAATTAATGAAATAATTTATTAATGAAACAATTAATTAATGAAATAATATATTAATGAAATAAGTAATTAATGAAATAATTAATTAATGAAATAATTAATTAATGAAATAAGTAATTAATGAAATAATTAACTAATTAATTTATTAATGAAATAATTAATTAATTGGTTTTTAATTAATTAAATAGTTAGTTAATTGGTTAATTTAAAAAAATAGAAACTGTTCAATTAATCTTTTAATGAATTAACTATGATTTAATTATTCATCTAATAAATTAATAAACTAATCAATTAATTAATAATTTAACTAATTAAAGAACTGAGTTTATCAATTACCCATTTAATCAACTAATCATATTAATTTTGTTGCTAATGTAGACATTTTCTGTCTTGATTTAGAGGTTTTATGGTTATCTAGCCATTAACAAATGCTTAAATAGAATCTACGGAAGAAAAAGCGATTGTTTATACTCGGCACCATTTTTCTGTAGCTATTGCTTACTTGATACAATTTTGTATTTACCTTTCTGCTATGCATTCGATAAATTCTTTTTCTACCAAATAAAGAATTTAATTTTTAAACCAAATTCAACCGGATACTTAAGTCCCGCAACTTCCTTTTAAGAAAAAAGGGGGAACTTCTCTCAAATCAGAATTCTTATACTCTCTAAACGGTACTTACTGTTTAACGCCGGTTCCGAAGTTTTAATAGAGAAGTTTTTACACGGCTTAGAGATAACTCTCGTACTTGTAAAATCCTCGGCAATTACGAGATGAAAACACGCCGCTGAAATGTTGTTAGGTGTTTTTACCCGGGGTTGACCCAGGGGTTACTGGCATGATAGTCGTGCGCACTACCATAACACCACGGTAGCCCACATAAAAAAATTCTACCGGATACTTTGTGTTAAAAAACTATTTTGCTTGCAGAAAAATTTTGAAATATTTTTGCTCATTTCTTAATTTTGACTGTCCGAATATCACAGGTTCAACAGGTGAAAAGAGCATCTAACATTTTGCATCGCTGAAGTTTCCACCTTCAAATTAAGGAGTTGGAGATAAATCTCTTAGTCAGATTATCTATAAAAAAAAATCTGTTTTCCTGTCAATAGTCTTGGTCAGCGAGTACAGGTGTTATGTCCTGCAGAGTGCACTGATTTGAAAGGTATTCTCTGTATAATAGAAAGTTAAGTGAAAGCGACCTAGAACTTTTGCGACAGATACGATATGCAGATTGTAAATGATATTCTAGCAGATTAATAGTTTTGTTGAAACACAATACCAGTTGGTCGAATGTCGAAACTAAAAAGTGTCACTGTATAATCCGATACATATTGGATTGTTGTCAACTAAGGCTTGTATAGCCATTTTTAAACCAAAATCTAGCCATTTTGGCATAAAATCCGTCAGCCAATAAATAAGTCAATTAAAAATTAATAAAGTTGTAAAATGTTTAATACAATTATTCATTTTAGCCAATTACTTAACTGAATTATATGATTCAGTTATTTATTTAATCATACAAAAAAAATCTTCACATCGAAAGCAGTTGAAATGACTACAGTATCAACGACCGCTTTACACGTGTGATCACGATTCTCGATACGATATCAAAACGAAAAGTAAATAAAAAATTCTTTTCATAATATTTGCATGATAACTCCACAAACGAACACAAAGTAAAATAAATCAAGAACAAAATTAAACACAAACGGCTGTATAATAATCTTCACCTAAAGTTTCCGCAGAAATCCGATACTTGAGCACGTTTCAATTGATTCCGTCCGTTGCCATCATCGACCATGTTTTTTTGTGACTTGAACTCTTGGAATTTGATTGTGGGTTTGAAACGATATCTGGCGGACACTTGCACATTAGCCAACCACCTTCAATTAATTGCGACCCCAATGTTCTTATAACAACTTTCGAGTACAAATTGAGGGAAAACGCGAAAGGAGCAATTGCTCATTTGGTTGTTGCCTTTTCATTTGTTAACAATTTATTTTACAAATGTTTAAGTGTTGTTTTCAAAATGTAATTTTTTTCTTGTCCCAAAACATTTTCAGATTGTTGATGTTGTTCTGCACATTGTTTTCGATTTCTTGGCAAAGGTGTGTCGCTTGTCTTCGCCGGGTATTATTTTGTGGTGTGGTCTTGAAGTCCAAGTACCACCACCACCAGCATTGTTTGGTTGACCGTTAAATTTGAACTGAAATTGTTTAACATTTAACCATTACAAATGTTGTTGTTATTATTATGAGTTCTATAAACAGTATCATGATAATGATTTTGGTGCGCATATTGTCGGACTGTGTGGGAATTTTTCTTGGGCCAATTTCTGTTCTGTTACATTTTTAAAAAAGAATAGAATGCCAATTATTAACCTGTCAATATTTTATTATCGTACCTTTAATGACGTATTGTACTCTCTGTGCCATATGACTAGGAGCAAGTTGTAGTTAAGAAGTCAATAGAGATGAGGCTTTGGTGAGCACTTTTCTTATACTAAAATATGAGCTGACTGAAGCCGACGTTCAATCACACGAGGGCGACCGCAAAAGTAACTGGCCTAACATAAAAAAAACCGTTTTTTTTTGGAATTATTATTATTTATTTTTCAACATAATCTCCTTCCAACTCAATACACTTCATCAAACGTTTTTCAAGTTTTTTAATCCATCCGAAAAATAAGATTTTTCAAGACCTTCAAAATATGCCTCAGTTTCAGCAATAACCTCGCTATTGGACGAACATTTTTTGCCACCGAGATTTTTTTTTAAATTTAGAAACAAGAAATAATCAGAAGGAGCTAAATCTGGACTATCTGGTGGATGCGGAGCAATTTCAAATCGTAATTCGGCCAGTTTTTGTTGAGTTAAAAATACAGTGTATGAAGGAGCATTATCTTGATGAAAAAGAACTTTTTTTTCTAAATGCGGTCGTTTTATCTTGATTTCTTCACTCAACCGATCCAATAATGCACTATAATATTCACTATTTATAGTTTTTCCTTTCTCAAGATAATCAAAAAATAGTATACCCCTGTGGCCATTACTTTTCCTGCTGACTTAACAGTTTTCGCCTTCTTGGGACCACTTTTACCAGCTTCTATCCATTGTTTTGACTGTTCTTTGCATTCTGGTATGTAGTGATGGATCCATGTTTCATCAACAGTTATGAATCGGCGCAAGAACTCTATTGGTTTACGCTGATAAATCGCTAAAAGCTCCTCGGAATTGGTCCAACGGACGATTTTTTGGGGCATAGTCAACAAACGCGGTACCCATCTTGCGGATTGCTTTTTCATGTGGAGTTCATCATGTAAAATACTCCAAACTTGTTTTTCGTGTATTTTAACAATATCAGCAAGTTCTCTGAGCTTTATTCGTCTATCTTTAGCCACTTCATTAAATATTTTTCTAATGCTTTCAATAGTAGTAGCAGTTTTCGGTCTTCCAGAGCGTTGTTCATCTTCCGTACTTGAACGACCCATTTTAAATTGTTGAACCCAGGATTTCACGGTGGAGTATGATGGTGTATTATCACCATGAACAGAATCCAATTCATCTTTGATTAATTGTGGCGTATAACCTTTCATATAAAAGTGTTTAATTACCGCACGAAACTCATTATTTTCCATTTTTCAAAAATTATAAAACTTGTTTACTTCAATCACCTGTAACAAAGAAAATAATCATTAAATATTTCGGAAATTTTGACAGATGGCTTATAAAAGATTGCTTTTAAAATACAAAAAAAAAGTTGCTAGTAAAACAGAAAATGTGCCAGGCCAGTTAGTTTTGCGGTCGCCCTCGTTAATGTAATGCTTATTCAACGAAACTCCCTAAATGTTTGTTTTGGGCGGAAATTCAGGACTACAAAGCATTGGTACCGCTGCACTATCCAAATCCTCATTTCAGTATCCCAAACATTTATTTTAATTAATCTAAATACTAACCTTCCAAATAAAATAAAGAATAAGCCGACAGCTCACACAGAAAAAATTAATAACTTTTTTTTTTTTTGGCGGGTATTCATAAATATTCTTGGCCCTAGCATGTTCAATGTGCAACATTTCGTCTAGAATGGTTCGTATTTGCTACCATTACTACAGTGAGGACTTTGTATAGGGCTAACTTTCCACATAGTGGTCTTGTATAGGGCTATACGAGGGTTGCTATTTAAATTTCGGGTCCTGACAATACTGTAAGTAGTGTTCTCAGATGCAAACTGGAACTTCCATTGGAAACTTTGACAATTTTTAGCTTAACTTCACTCAGAACGTTTTGTCATTTGAGGGCGAATTGTTTTGTTTACAGTGCCTTGAAAAATTCATCTCAGTCAAAAAATGGAATTAACACGTGAACATTTTCTAGCGATGATTTTGTACGTTTTTAGGCGTGGGTTATCGCGACAAGAGTGTTCAAATCAACTTCTTTCGACCTTTGGCGATAAAGCACCACCAAAAACCACTGTTAATCGCTGGTTCGCTCTAGTATGAATTTCGTGAAGGTCGTCCAACTTCGGTCACTTTGCCAGAAACCATCAATGCTGTGCGTGAATTGATTAAGCAAGACCGACATGTGACATACCGTGAGATTGACGCATCCTTGGGCATTAGTATAACAAGCATAAATAAGATATTGCATGTCCATTTGGCCGTGAACAAAATTTGTTCTCGTTGGATCCCACATAATTTGACGAATGCTCAAAAAAAGTCTCGTATGGTTTGGTGCAAAGAGATGCTGCAAAAGTATAACTGCGGTAGCTCAAAGGCAGTGTATAACATTGTCACAGGTGACGAATCATGGATCTATGCATATGAACCTAAACAAAACAGTAATGGACCGTATGGGTCTTCTAAGACAAGCCAAATCCAACAAAAGTTATTCGTAGAAGTAGTACATGGAAGCAAATGATTGCGTTTTTTTTCGGTATAACCGGGTGTGTTGCCACAGTGCCTTAAGTGGAACGTATGAGGTCAATTCTGAGTGGTATACAACCATCTACCAACAGTGTTTGAACAAATGATAAAAGATAATAGGAGAAGACGTATCATTTTGCATTACGACAACGCGAGCTCTTACACATCAGCTGAAACGATGAGATATTTGACCACTCAAGATGTCGAATTGATGGGCCATCCACCGTACAGCCCTGATTTGGCAAAAAAAATGCGTGGTCAACGTTTTTCATCGCCCGAAGCAGCTGTGAAGCGTTTAAAAATCATGTTTTGAAGGTGTCCCAATCGGAGTGGAAAAAGTGCTTCGAAAATTGGTTTGTGCGCATGCAAAAGTGTATTGATCTTAAAGGAGAATATTTTGAAAAACAATAAAACCATTTCCAATGATAAATTTTTGTATTTTGATTGCCGGACTCGAAATATAAATAGCAACCCCCGTACTATTGTTGTATTATGATCCACATAATAGTAGGGTTCACACACAACCAAAAATGATTCACACTCAACCCTACTATGATCCCCAAAACCATATTATTATACTCACAACCATTGTTTGTTTTAAATAGAACCGTAGTATTGTGCTCACAACGATATGTTATGATTCCTACAGTTATAGTATGATCCCCTTGACCCATACTATGATCCCAATAATTTATAAGAAAGGTTTATGTTGTTATTTAGCAAATAAGAGTTTTTATTTTTTAAAAAAAAAGTATTAAAAATGACTTACAATTAAAGGGTGGTTAAATTTTAAGGGCCAATGTTGAATGTGAACCATACCTAAACGTCAAGTTTTTTCTGCATTTCATTTGATATTTCTGAATTTCAGACTACCTCAATTTGAACCGTGGAAAGATACACAAGCGAGCAACGCTTTAAAGTTAATCAGGCTTATTATGAAAATGGGCGTTCAAATCAAAATGCATATCGTGCACTTCGTGATGTTTTCGGTTAATTTAATCGGCCTCACCTCAGTGGATTCGTCAATAAGCAGAATTGTCGCATTTGGGCGAATGATAATCCAAGAGTGATTGTCGAAAAAACAATGCACCCACAAAGAGTGACTGTGTGGTGCGGTTTATAGGCTGGCGGCCTCATCGGGCCGTATTTTTTCCAAAATGGCAGTTACTGTGAATGGTGTTCGCTATCGTAAAATGATAACGAACTTTTTATGGCCCGAATTGGAAGATATGGATGTGGCACGATATGTGGTTTTAACAGGACTTGCCACACAGCTAACGAAACAATGGCTCTTTTGCGCGAAAAATTTAATGGCCGTGTTATCTCAGGTCGTGGCAATGTTAATTGACCGGCAAGATCATATGATTTGACACCGTTGGACTTCTTTCTTTGGGGTTATTTGAAAGAAAAGGTGTACGTCGATAAGCCAGCAACAATTAAAGATCTAAAGGATGATTTAATTCGGCACATTAACGGCATAGAACCTAAATTATGCCTCAGCGTCATCGAAAATTTGCACCATCGGATGGAGGTTGCCCGCCGAGGTCGCGGCGGCAAGATCATATGATTTGACACCGTTGGACTTCTTTCTTTGGGCTTATTTGAAAGAAAATGTGCACGTCGATTAGCCAGCAAAAATTAAAGAGCTAAAGGATGATTTAATTCGGCACATTAACTGCATAGAACCTCAATTATGACACAGTGTCATTGAAAATATGCACCATCGGATGGAGATGTGCCGCCGAGGTCGCGGCGACCATTTGGCCGATATTTTGATTCCTACATTAAATTGAACTATACCAATATTATCATAATAATAAAATGACAATAATTTCCTAAATAATTTGTGTTTTATTCAAAATCAACATCGGCCTTAAAATTTAACCACCCTTTAGTTAATAGTTAGAATTGAGACCATGTTTCTATTGAACATTTCGGGTTCTCAATCAATGTCAATTTGCAATTTTGTTAAAAACGGGTCGTCTTTTTAAATGTAGATGCAAGAGGTCGCAAGCTGGTTAATCCCTCTTCAATGTGATTCGAAGAAAAACATTTCAATTAAAAAGTTATTCAATAGACAGCCGAAAAGACTTTTAGTTGTACGCAGGGGTGACTGCAATTTCGGTGAACGCTACTTCACCATCCTCAGACCCCAAGCAACGAATGTGATTTAACCATGATCCAAGGCTATACACTTAGGTGTAGGCAGATTTCAACTAAGCGAGAAGCAGCCGGCTGTATAGTATTCCACCGTACAAAGTTAACACAGTATAAATCCCTCGCTCTGGAATTTTGATTTAGCATAGGATTGCATCGCATCTTCAGTTATCTAACGATAATCTAACTAAATTCCTGTAACATCTTTAAGTATGGACTTAATTAAATTGCAGAGGTTGAGTCATGGTTGATATCAGGAATATAGCAAATGGTTTTCCCGGTTTTTCGTTGGCAGTCGCTTTTCGTCATTAGATATAACCGATTCAAATGTAATGTACAACTATTCCATTTAAGCTTCTCCCAGAGATAACAAAAATAATTTTAACAACCGTTTAAACACAAGCAACAACAAATTTCCAAGTGGAAACAAAGAGTTGGTTTTACTCAACGTAACTAATTAACATAAAATTGCAGATAAAAAATTAACAACAGCAACAACAAAAAATAATAAAACCGAATTGATACGAGTCTAAACAAAACTGAAACTGAAAATGGTCACATTATCTCGGAACTAAAACGTTGTTTAAACTTCATGCAGTTTGTCGACTCAAATAGCAGCATATGTTCAAAGCACTCTATCTCTTTCTATCTGATGTCTGTCCTTCAATGTCTTCTCTCTCTCTGTCGTGCACCTCCTGTGGTACTCTACACTACACAACCAACAACAAGTGATAACATTTTATCTATTACTTTAGCAGAACGAAACGTAATGAAAAAGTTAAAAAAAAAGAAGCGAAAAAAATTTAACGCTGCAAAACCCAAAAACGCTTTACTTTAAAATTCAAAATGCTGCTGATAAAAACAAAATGCAAAAAAGCGAAAAGGAACTTCAGACCAGGTCGGGCCAGCAGGAAGGCAACGCCGTCAACACCAACCACCATTTGTTGTTGTAATACACATTAGGGTTACTCTGCTGGTGTTGTTCTTGTCTTATAATATTCAAAGTTAAAAGTTTGCAGATATGCCGCCGCCACAGCCACAACTTCAGTGGATACAAGCGGGCCTTAGTGTTGTTAGCTTTTCCCTTTTTTAACCAACACCATAGGATGGAGTCTATACTAAATTTGTCATTCCGCTTGCCACACATCGAAATACTTATCGTACAGTCCAAAAGTCTAAAAATCGTCTAGCCATGTGCGTCCGTCTGTCAGTGTGTCTAAATAAGAAAATTACAGGTCGCAATATAATGCTAGGTGGCTAAAAAGTTTGCAGAAATACCTGCTATGAAATGGCTTAAAATGAAAACTTTCCGAATCGCTGAAGGGGTAAATATTTTCCCCACACAAGAACTTAGTCCACATCTGGAAAAATCGCTATACGAGGGCGGTTCGGAAACTTCTTAGCCTAGCACAAAAAGCGCGGTATAAACAGAAAAAAGTTAAGTGTTTTGGAAACTTCCATCTCTGCTATGAACAAATGTTAAATTTTGTTTCGATCTGGCAACTCCTTTATATAGAAACAGGTGTTCACAAAAGACGCATCCGCGACTTTTTTAAAATGGAAAAATTAGAAATGCGTGGTGTCATTAAATATTTACATAAAAAAGGTTTATCGGGACAAGAAATTCATAATGATATGGTGAATGTGCTAGGTGAAAGTGCTCCTTCATACGCAACAGTAAAAAATTGGGTTACTGAATTTAAAGCATTGAAGATGAACCACGTAGTGGACGTCCAAAAACAGCAACAACAACAGAAATTGTAGCCAAAGTGCATGATATGGTAATAAATGATCGACGAATAAAAGTGCGTGAAATAGCTAATATCATGGGCATCTCAAATGATCGAGTCCATTTAATTTTGCATGAAGAACTACAGATGAAAAAGCTTTCTGCAAGATGGGTGCCGCACTTGTTAACAATCGACCAAAACCGCATAAGAATGAACATTTCTCAAGCTTGTTTGGATCGTTTACAGCAAAATAAAATGGATTTTAAGCGTCGTTTCATAACTGTTGATGAGACATGGATCCACCACTATACTCCAGAGACAAAAGAACAATCCAAACAATGGACTGAAGCTGGAGGAAGTGCCCAAAGAAGGCAAAAACAATTCAATCGGCTGGTAAGGTTATGGCAAGGGTTTTTTGGGACTTCAAAGATATTTTATTGATTGACTATCTGCAAAAGGGTAAAACAATAAATTCAGAGTACTACTGCAACCTTTTAGATCAATTAAATGTACAAATTCGAGAAAAACGTCCTGGCTTACAACACAAAAAAATAATTTGTCATCAAGACAACGCACCAGCGCACAAGAGTGTTTTAACAATGGCTTAAATCAACGAATTAAAGTACGAGTTGCTTGACCACCCACCTTATTCTCCTGATTTAGCTCCCAGTGGCTTTAACCTGTTCCCAAATCCAAAAAAAATCCTTGCTGGCAAGCGTTTTACCTCAAATGAAGATGCAGTATAACAGTTGTAAACCACTATTTTGAAGACCTTGAGGAAAACTATTTTAATCAAGGGATAAAATTGCTAGATAAGCGTTGGACTAAGTGTATTGAAGTTTCAGGAGATTATATTGAAAAATAAAAATATTTTTGAAAAACTAACTATTCTCATTCATTGATAGGCTAAGAACTTTCCGAACCGCCCTCGTATTTAAAGTATTTTTGGTCGTGTTTTTTTGAAACATTTATCGGAGACCCTTAGACGATCAAGTCATGTCAGTCCGTCTGTCTCTGGCACAATAGCGGTCAAACGAAATAGGCTAGGGCCCAAAAATTTTGCTCGATTATGGCTTAAATTCATAAGCGGTCTGGTAATTAAAAAAATGCGAAACTGGCCTGGCAAAGTACAGGTCACAATTATGAACCGTTTTTGAGGAAACTTAGTACATTGTTCAGGTATTTCAAGGACGAGCCCTATTTAAATTGGTCCAAAACGGTTCATGTTTTACATTTATACATAAGTTTTTCTCAGTTTCAGAACCAACAGCTTTAAAGGCCTCCTGTTACATTCCAAACCTTGCATGAACCGTCATGAGCTTCCAAGACCATTCTCTGGACAAATGGATAATATTGGTCTGTGTTTTTGAACAGGCTTTATTCCTAATTTAAGGTCATGCAGCTCTAGAAGCCACAAGTTGTAGCCGATGACGCCCAACTTTTGTATGGTACTTAACGAGAGACCCATAATTAACTCTTGCGAAACTGTACCATACGAGGGCGGTTCGGAAAGTTCTTAGCCTTTCAATGAAAGAGAATAGTAAGTTTTTCAAAAATATTTTTATTTTTCAATATAATCTCCTGAAACTTCAATACACTTAGTCCAACGCTTATCTAGCAATTCTATCCCTTGATTAAAATAGTTTTCCTCAAGGTCTTCAAAATAGTGGTTTACAACTGTAATTGCATCTTCATTTGAGGTAAAACGCTTGCCAGCAAGGATTTTTTTAGATTTGGGAACAGGTAAAAGTCACTGGGAGCTAAATCAGGAGAATAAGGTGGGTGGTCAAGCAACTCGTACTTTAATTCGTTGATTTTAGCCATTGTTAAAACACTCTTGTGCGCTGGTGCGTTGTCTTGATGAAAAATTATTTTTTTGTGTTGTAAGCCAGGACGTTTTTCTCGAATTTGTACATTTAATTGATCTAAAAGGTTGCAATAGTACTCTGAATTTATTGTTTTACCCTTTTGCAGAAAGTCAATCAATAAAATACCTTTGAAGTCCCAAAAAACCGTTGCCATAACCTTACTAGCCGATTGAATTGTTTTTGCCTTCTTTGGGACACTTCCTCCAGCTTCAGTCCATTGTTTGGATTGTTCTTTTGTCTCTGGAGTATAGTGGTGGATCCATTTTATTTCGCTAAAAACGATCCAAACAGGCTTGAGAAATGTTCATTCTCATGCGTTTTTTGCCGACTGTTAACAAGTGCGGCACCCATCTTGCAGAAAGCTTTTTCATCTGTAGTTCTTCATACAAAATTAAATGGACTCGATCACTTGAGATGCCCATGATATTAGCTATTTCACGCACTTTTATTCGTCGATCATTTAATACCATATCATGCACTTTGGCTACAATTTCTGTTGTTGTTGCTGTTTTTGGCCGTCCACTACGTGGTTCACCTTCAATGCTTGTACGACCACGTTTAAATTCAGCAACCCAATTTTTTACTGTTGCATATGAAGGAGCACTTTCACCTAACACATTCACCATATCATTATGAATTTCTTGTCCCGATAAACCTTTTTTATGTAAATATTTAATGACACCACGCATTTCTAATTTTTCCATTGTAAAAAAATCGCGTATGCGTCTTTTGTGAACACCTGTTTCTATACGAAGGAGTTGCCAGATCGAAACAAAATGTAACATGTGTTCATAGCAGAGATGGAAGTTTCCAAAACACTTAACTTGAAGTTTCCGAAACGCCCTCGTATATGTCTAAATTTTCATTTAGGTCCTTACCGATTTCTTAACCTATAGCTCTAAAGTCCACATATAACACCAGATTCGCGCTAAATCTAGCAAAGGGCCCAATAAGCGACCAATACTATTGTCTTGTAAAATTAAACTATATTGGTCCATGTTTTTAACTAGCATCTACATAAAGGTTACTACCGATTTGAGGTCCTGTCGCTCTAGCAGTCGCACAATAACGCCGATCTTGCTTATATTTTGTATGGTACGTTGTGCGCGACCAATAGTTAACTGAAGCGAAATTTGACCTATAGATCCATATTGTCATATAGACCTTATACAAGGTCCTCCCGTTTGCAGAACCTACAGCTTTATAAGTCGCATACTACATTCGATTCTGACCACGGAGTATAACAAGCAACTAACACTTATCTGTGATGAAATTGGACCATATCAGTTTATGCTTTCGAATAGCCCACGTTCAAAGGTGTCTCCTAATTTTATACAAGTCCTTTCCGATTTCGGAACATACAGCTTAAGACCCCACATACTACACCCGATTCTGATTAACTTTTGCTCGGAATATTACAAGCAACCAACACTCATCTCAGATGAAGTGGGACCATCCATATCAGTTTATGTCTTCGAATAGCCCCCACACAAAAGTCTCTCCTGTGGTCCTGCAGCTCGAAGGAACTTGAGCCATTAAGGCCCATATTTTTGTATAGCCACCGATGATTTCGAGACAAAGCTCATTCCCGATTTTAGAACCTGCAGCTTAAGAAGCCCCACACAGAGGTCACCCCCGATCTACGGTCCTGCCTCTTAAGATGTCAAGCATTAACGCCGATCCTGCTGCATAAATTTCGCATGGTACGTTATGAGCGACCAATAATAAGACTATACTCGTATCAGTCCATGTTTTTTTTTTAAATATTCCAACCTTGATTAAGTCCAGACAGTCTTATTCGCATCTCATCTTGTAAATACCGGCGTATCATAGTCGACTCCGTCCGATTTTAATTTTTTGTCCACTGAAGAGTGGATCGTTGTACATCGTTCGTAGAAGATCTAGCTATGTCTGTCCTTCTGTCCTGTGGGTGACCAGTCCCATGTTGTATGGAACAATAACTGGGCGTAGCCTTTTGGTTACGAGGTCTGACCGGAGACTTAAAACTGGTACCACGTGTAGTCAGGAGCCCCCAGAACTGTTGTTCTGGCCTGACTGGAAGGTGCGGCCCCTTGGGGAGTATCGTGGTGGCTGTGGTTTAAACCCAAATCCCGGGGTGAGCTTCAGCTCGGTGTGGAGTTGCATTGCGACCGGGTGCTGTGACCCATAGAACAGCAGAGGTTTAGATAGTCCTCGACCCCTAACCAAGAGGGAAGTTATGGCCCATATATGTCATGCTTTAAATTGGTACCGGCGGGATTAACCCAATGGGGCGTTGGCCGTGGCATTGTAACGGACCCAGTGTGATGGCACACCGTGGTTCAGGCCATAGTGGCGATAACCACGTTAAATCCGACATAATCTGTCCTTCTGTCCATGCGCTTGTCCAAAGCACGATAGCTGTCAAACGAATTAACCTAGGATCCTGATGGCTTATGGTGATGATGGCTTATGGTCTTATGCTGTTCGGGATTGTAAATAGGTGAAATCGATGCAGAGGCAAAAAAGTTTCCCTTTAAAGGGTCTAAAGGTACCTTAGTAAAAAAAAGTCCCTTTTTTTGAGAATTTGCTTAACAATTCATAACTTAGTCGGAACGCACTTAATACGAGTACCTCATAAAAGTGCATACGTCCTGCACGTTCTGCAAGTCGGAACGCACTTAATACGAGTACCTCATAAAAGTGCATACGTCCTGCATGGTCAAAACGGGCGTTCAATAGTCAATGTGAGCATATGGGTACTCAAATTAAAGCAAATGTTGCTAGGAATCCAAATAAAGAGTAGTAATGAAGTTTTGGCCTGAGATTAGGAAGGGAAGCATTGGCCGAAAGGGCCGCAAAGAACGGAACCTCTTTTTGTTTGCTTTAGTAGTGTAGGGACGGACGGTGGCTATGTTTTTAGTTGTTATTTCTTACCTGTTTTGGGTTACATTTGATCATTTCTTCATACGTTCTAAAGTGCAATGATAAGTTTTGTTCAAATATCGTCTTATCGCACGGTCGGTAGTTTTGCCATGCATTTTTTTTGCCTTAACTCTGTTATCCATAGTCATTTTTATTTGAGTTATTTTTTTCGAAAACAGTAAATGCGATGGTATTAGTTAATTTTTTTTTTAGTGCTAAATGCCAATAAATGCAAATGAGGGAAACAAAGTTTGATAATTTATCACTATTAGCCATACCAGCTTGAAAGACCACATTGCCGCGTTGTTGGCGATAACGCGTCAAGACCAAAGCTTTGCTGTATGAATTCTTATATCCTCCACCAAGTGCATTTCCTCGAAATTATCAAAATCGTCAGTCCATACATTCAACTCTTGAAGGGCATTCGAATAAAATAGCTTAGGAACCTGAGATTTTGAAATAGTTTCCTTTAAAGGGCTAAAAATTGCATTACAATTTTTTTTTTTTTTTAGAATTTGCTGAAGTCTTTTTATTATTTGTAGACAAACTTCTATTATTTGTAGGAACAACTTACAATCTTCAGCGCCAGGTTTCCTCCTCGTAAATGCCGGCTACCTAACGAGCAAGAGATTGTTCTCCAAGCCATGTAACCACTTCTCTATTAAAAGCAAAAGCTGTTCGGAGCCGGCGTTAAACTATCGGACATGGTCATTGAATGTAAGAACCATATCGTGCACAGCTCTCTGAATTGAGAGTAGTTTCCCACTGTTCCTTAATGGGATGTTGTGGGACTTAAAGTAATTAGACAATCACTGGCTTAACATGAAATCGCTAGTGAAGCTGCACTTAATAAAGGGTGGTCCAACTAAAACGCACGATGTTGATTGTAAATAAAACAACAAGTTTTCAGAGAATTCTCTTAATATTTTTTAATAACGATACAGGGATCTACGAGATTTATGTGTGAAACAACATATCGACCAACTGCTCGCCTCGGCTGGTGGCGTTTGATTGTAAATAAAACAACAAGTTTTTAGAGAATTATTTTAATATTTTTTAATTATGATTGAAGGATCTATGATAATTATGTGTGAAACAAAATACATATAGGCCAATTGCTCGCCTTGGCTTCGGCGGTCCATATTTTTAATAATTCTAAGACATAATGGAGGTTAAATGTCGTTAATGTGCCGAATTATCTTATCTTTTTTTCAGCTCTTGAATTATTCTTGGCTTATTGACGTACACTTTTTTCTTTAAATAACCCCAAAGAAAGAAGTTCAACGGTGTCAAATCACATGATCGTGGCGGCCAATTTAAAACGCCACGACGTAAGATAACTGAGCCAATCTCATTTTCCCTCGCAAAGGAGCCATTGTTTTGTGGGTTGTTTGGCAAGCAGCACCATCCTATTGAAACCAAATATCCAGTCCAGTTACATATCCTCAATTTCTGGCCACTAGAAGTTCGTTATCATCTCGCTATAGCGAACACGATTCACGGTAACTACTTGGCCAACCTTATTTTCGAAAAAGTACGGACTGATGACGCCGCCAGCCCATAAACCGCACCAAATGCGGTTTATGCTCAATTTCTGGCCAAAAGAAGTCCGTTTCCATCTCGCGATAGCGAACACCATTCAAGTAACTGCATGGCCAATCTCAGTTTCGATGAAGTACGGACCAATGACTCTTTATGGATCTTTATGGATGCATCGGCTTTCAATCACTCGTGGATTCTTATTTGCCCAAATGCGGCTCTTCAGCTTGCTAACGAATCCACTGCGGACACATTTGGTCGATATTGCGGACAAAAAAAAGTCACAAAGTGCTTGAAATTCATTTTTATTTAAACGCCCATTTTAATGGTTTCAACAATTTTAACGCTCAATTGTGCACCTCATTATGGTTGAATTTTTTAACACTGAAACAAAGAAATATTAAATTAAGTTGGCCAAAATACTTGTCGTTAAGGTGTGACTCACAATTAACATCGTGCTTTATGGTTGGACCACCCTTTATTTCCAAAATGAGAATGGTTGTTCGTCCTATGGGCCCTTGTTGTCCAACAGACGGATCCTATCAAGACTACTCCTACTTCTGGTCCCCTCTACTTCAAACTAACCAACCAATAAACCAACTGAGACAATAGTCTGATGCTATTTTAATACAGGATAGCGCATCAATTGTGCTACACTAAGAAATTCAAAAAACTTTTTTTTTTTAATTAGTGTATTTCATCCACGCATATGCGTTACCTCGGGATGAGATTTACTCAATATACGTCAAAGTCATAAACAACCAATTTATAAAGCTATTGTCTTCTTAAGTCATTTCAATAAGTTTT
This sequence comes from Hydrotaea diabolus, assembly GCA_963513945.1. NCBI lineage: Eukaryota > Metazoa > Arthropoda > Insecta > Diptera > Muscidae > Hydrotaea > Hydrotaea diabolus. The sequence continues at coordinate 175,899,781 of OY740717.1, forward strand.
TAGCAGAATTCTATTCGAATAGGAAAATCCAGAACTTGTTTGTTTGTAATCTGGACTTTGTATGGAAACAAGTTTAAGTCATCATGAATTATCCGTTGAAATGACCGTCTGCTAACTGCTATTTGCGTCGATGATGCTTCCAGAATCAAAACTGTTTACCAGTCTCATAATGGTCTATCTACTCGGGGGAGTTTAGACAAACTCCCACCTAAATTCCCTTTTGAATGCAGGACTGCTAAGCATAGCACCGCTGCACTATCCAAATCCTCTTTTCCGTATGCCAAGCATTAATTTTAATAAATCTAAATACTAAACTTCCAAATTAAATAAAGAATAAGTCGATTGCTCACACAGAAAAATAGTTAATATGTTTTGTTTTTGTAGCACGATTCGAGCGCCACCCTGTACAATGGCCGCAACCAAATTTTCATTATACCCTCCACCATACAATGGAGGGTATATTAGTTTTGTCATTCTGTCTGTAACACTTTGAAATACTCATCGGAGACCCAACAAAGTATATATAGTCTTGATCCTCGTAAAATTCTAAGACGATCTAGCCATGTTGTCCGGCTGTCCGTCTGTTGAAAACAAGATAGAGCCTGCATGAAAACAGCTAGGGAGCTGAAATTTGGCACAAACATGTGTAGTTAATCAAGCATGTTGGTATGAGCTATATAGCTCTACGGGAAGTTGGTGTTGTTGACCCTAACCCGACACTACCTCATAAAAATTAGTTTTTTATTTGGAAATATCCGTCCAATTTCTTCAGCAAAATCACTGAAATTTTGCAAACAAAAATCTCTATATAGGCGCAATCATCTGTGTAAAAATGGTTTAGATTGGGCCACCATTTCTTGTACCTCCCATACAAACGGCCTTATGGGCCTTGAGAAATAATGACTATAATTCAGCACAAACTTGACCGATCGAAATGAAATTTTACACATCAAGATTTCTATATACAACACACTTCTACGCTGAATTCGGTTGAGATCGGAAAAGTCCTACTGGTACCTCCCACACTAACGGTCTCATGGGCTTTGAAAAATAATATGACAATAACTCACCACACACTTGACCTATCGAGACGAAATTTTCGGCATAAAGATTAATAGAACAGACTTTTGCGCTAAATTTGGCTAAGATCGGAAAGGCCCTACTGGTACCTCCCACACAAACGATCTCATGGGACTTGAAAAATAATATGAACTCACTACAAACTTGACCTATCGAGATGAAATTTTCTACAAAAAGATTTTTATATAGTACACACCTCTGCGCCAAATTCTGAGATCGGAAAAGTCCTATTGGTACCTCCCACACAAACGGTCTCATGGGCTTTGAGAAATAATATGACGATAACTCACCACAAGCTTGACCTATCGAAATGAAATTTTGCACATAAAGATTTCTATATAGAACACACTTCCGCACCAAATTTGGTTTTATTTGGGAATCTGGTGGAGGGTATCCAAAGTTCGGCACAGCCAAACTTAACATTTTTTACTTCTTTTTCTTCTGCAGAGGTATTTTTCTGCCTCTTATGATATGAACAGACTTAAATTTGTTTTCCATAAACATTACTTCCTCTTTCCACCTCTAACTAACCAAGCCTCCGTAAAAAGAAAAACTCATACAGTGTTTGACTAAAAGAACACATTTTAGATAAGAGCCGTAGATCAGGTGAGGCCCCTTAAAAAGAATAAGCCATTTGGAGCCAGCAATACACACTGGGACCTCGTAAGTACAATTTGACTCTCCAAAAAAATTTCCATTTACAAAAATCGCATGGAGATCAATCACTTCCCCCCCGCCGCCAGTTTTAGATAAAGTCACAATCTCAAGTACAACTGCAATATGCATTAAGCCAAAAACTAAATATTCCATGACTTTTGCTGCTGATATCGATTAAAAACTACAGCGATATTGACGTTTTTATCATTTCACTTAAATCTAAAACATTTTTTGTTTTGTTTTGCAAAATCACTTTGTTCGTCGCTTGAGTATTCGACGACATTCACGTATGCGATATTCATATTCAAATGCACGTAATGCCAATTCACGTATACATTTTATGTACTCGTACATATGTAAGTTTCTCTGTATGTACATATAGTGCGATAGCTTTGAATATTATCCATATCTCGACCGCAACGCCAACTAAATCGGTAACGACATCAACAATATTTACCAGTTTCTGTTGAAATTACAATCAGTCAATCCCCGCACAGCACAAAAAAAAAATACAAAAGAAAAAAAAAACTAAACATTTAGAATAATTCATCGTAGATAAAATTACAAAAAAAAACACTAAAAAGTTTTCAGTTTAAATAAAAAATGTCACACATTCGAATAGTAAAAGCTCAGGTGCGGCAGAAGGGGGAAGGTGATGCGGAGATTACTGTCGTGGCACAGTGGGGATGGGAAGTTTTTGTATCTCCCTCTACAGCGCCAGTTTTCTCGTAATATTTGCCCTTAAAGCACATAGAGAAAAAGTAGGTTTGCTGTCGGCTCGAACTACAAAAATTTCCTTGGACGAGATGACTTTCTGATGCAATTACTAAATGTTAATGACCTTAATGAAAATTCAGTTCCAAGTCCATAAGATAATAGTTTTGTTCATTTTATAGCAGAGATAACTAACAAGTCGGCTGTACTGATGAAATAAAGTGAAAATATTTGGTAGCCCAAAAAGCCTGCTGTAGAAACTAATAGTTTTGCTTGGAACTGTTTGTTAGTAACAACAATTGGTAAAAACATTCGTATGTATGGGTTACCACAACTTGAAAACCACAAATATAAGTATATTAATTTTTTTCAAGTTCATTCATACTTATTTCACGTTGCCTTTCGAAAAATATAGTCGGAAAGGAAATTTTAATATCTTTCTCCAAATAACACTAGTTAACAAATTATGATTTTTTTCATGGTCCAGAGCTCTAAATATTGACAGCGCATAGAGAAAGGGACCTTAGGGTAAAAAAAAACAATTTTCATTTTTTTTTCTTTTTTTGATGTGGACCACATCTGAGCATCGAATGAGACCGATCCCATGCCCCAAAAGTGTTCCCTCCCAGAGATATGCGCGTTTTATGAAAGTGAAGTCGACGATTCTAAGCGCAAATACAAAGGGACCTAATCTTCAAAATGGCTCTCCTGAACAAAACTGGTTTTTAAACTTAGGTCCCTTTCTATTTTGCGCGTCACATATGTTTTTCCTATAGATTTTGGACTCCTAAACACGAAAATGAACTTTAAATAATTCTGGACCATAACTCCCAAACGATTTGATATGAAGTAGTCTCAAAAAAAGGAAATTAGTTTCCCTAAAACTTTGTCATACAAAGTATTAAAATCAGTTTAATACGATAGTTTTGACGTTAGAGGCATTTAAAATTTAAAAAAAATATTTTTTGTGTGCAAAAATTACGATATTAAATTGAAAAAGATATTTAAACAATAATATCAAAATATATTTTTAGTATATAAATAATTTGAGCATAAAGTTTGGACTTTCTCGAGCAAAACAAGCTATCGTTTATAAAAATTGGGCAACAAATGATAGAGTTACAAGTCCTGGTAAATTTTTCGATTCTCAGCATTTTAGTTACTTGTTTACTAACCTAAGGTTTACAAACAGGGGTGCCTACAGCCGATTGTTTTTGTAAAGCACTCAGCATAGAGTCATGTACGAGTATAATCACGTCCCACTGTCTAACGCTTTGATTTAAAACCACTCTTGATTAAATCGATAATAGCGTTTGGGAGTTATGGTCGAAAAAGCTGAGACAGCTCATAAAAAAATCGAAAAAAATTCCAAAAATTCTATCTTGAAAACTAATGAGAGGAAAATTTTTTTCAAATTAATTTTCGTGTTTACACGCAGAAAAAAAGTATGGTTGGGGTGACAATATTCGAAGAGGATCATACTATTGTTTGGTATATGGTTGTGGCACAACAATATTATAATCCTCACAACAATAGTATGATTCACATATAATCATAGTATGATCCCCACAACCATAGTATGATTCACACTCAACCATACTATGATCTCCACAACAATAGTAAGATTGACACTCAACAATACTATACTTGACACTCAACTCTTCACAACAATAGTATGATTCGCACTCAACCATACTATTATCGCCACAACCATATTATAATCCTCAAAACCATAGTATGATTCACACGCAACCATGCTATTATCCGTGCAACCATAGTATGATTCAATCAACCATACTATGGTCCCCAAAATAATTTATTAGGATTGGGTGTTGTTATCCAAAAATAGAGATTTTTATCAAGAAAGTTGTTTAAAATTGCATTACGTTTAGTTCATAGCCAGATTTGAGGCCATGTTTTTATTGAACATTCCATTCAAGAAACAAAAATATATATTCCAACGGAAGTCGAAAATACTTTTAGTTGCCAGCAGCGGTGAATGCTACTTCACCATCCGTAGACTATTTCGCCAAACAAAGAAAACACAATAAAAATCCCTCGAACTACCTTCTGATGTTGTTGGTTTTTTAAATGGTCAACAACTGCATTGTGTGTACGTGTTTTTTTGGTATACCAAAAAAACATACGCACACACATATATGTAAGATCTAAAAAACCTGTTTTGTTATGTTCATAGTCGCAACCATACGGTATGATTGCCGTAATCATATTATTGTTAACGTAAATTTTAAACAGCAATACTTTTGTTGCTCCAACCATGTTGATATGGTTGCTACAACCATATTTTCATTTCTAAATTTGGCAATAATACTATTGTTACATTTCAACAATATTAATATTGCGGCAATCATACTATTGTCAAAATAAAATTCAGAAAACAATACTATGGTTGTGACGAACATACTATTATTGTGGAGAACATAACATTGTTGCGGTGACCATAGTGTAACCATATCTTTTCTCTGCGTGTAGGCGGCCAAAATCCGCTACGAATTTGCTACGAATCCAAATATTGAGTAATTTTAAAGTTTCGACTAGGTTTAGGAACGGAGGCTTGGCCCAAAATGGCCCACAAACGGACCATTTTTTTATTTTTTTGCACATTAGTAGCGTGGTTTACCGACGTTTTAACTTGTCGTTCCGTTTGGTGTTTCAAAACGTCGTAAAATTGTTTGATGATCTAGCCATGTCCTACATCCGTTTGTCTGTGGGTCTATTAAAAGCACGGTAGTGGCCAATCAAACCAACCTAAGCTCCTGAAATTTTGCATGGTATGGTCAAAAGCTAATTGGAATGGTTAATGGGCGAAATCGGCCCAGGGGGAAATGTTTCCCTTAAAGGGACTAAAGTTACTTCGGTAAAAAGTACACTTTTCTGATTATATCCGCACCAGAAATCGACCCAGGGGGAAAAGTTTCCCTTAAAGGGACTAAAGTTACTTCGGTAAAAAGTACACTTTTCTGAGTATTTGCTGAACAAGTCAAAATTTCTGTGAATGGACAATGGTTGAAATTAATACCCTTAGTTGCAAAGCACTTTATGTCCCAAAAAGGGGATAGTTGCTGGACTTTTTGGCTTATGTGGCCCAAAAAACATACCGTATGGCTAAAACGGACGATTAATATGTACATTAGAGCGTACCACCTTACCGGCAGAAAAAATTTCACTTCCCACCTTCGAATACAAGTATTATTGCATGGTAATTTGAATTTTTTTTTTTGCCGAAAGTAGGGGTCGCGCTTTTACATTTTTCTTTATATCTTCTGTATTTTTAGCCGGAAATTAAAGTGTGATACATCGATGTTTTTGTCTTGCAGAGACCAATTTTTCTGTTTTTAAAGTACCCCCTTCTGGTACCTTCCCATCATATCGCAGTTGCTACTACCCTAATGTACCACCCTAATATTAGCAAATTAAAGCTCGCACAAAATCATTAAACTCTTGGAGGTATGTCGATAATCCTAGCAGAACAATTTTTTAAAAAATGTTTTTGCCTATTTTGCCGTATGTAGGGGTTGTCTTTTTATGTTGTTCTTTGTATCTTCGGTGTTTACTGTCAGACACTACAGTGTGGTTCATCGATGTTTTTGTCTTTTTTTTGCGTATCTTATGCTTTTTTTTTGCATATCTTACGCATGGGCGAAATGGCCCAAAAACGGATCTTTTTTGTGCTTCAGAAGCACAAAAAAGATCCGAAGTAGGGTATAAAAAGTTCGGCCTAGACGAAATTAACGACGATTATACTTGCTTTTATCTTGTTTGACTAAACCGAACCATAATCATTCGGTTGGCAAAAAAAATCGGTTGTGTCGACGAATTCGCTCTCTACGTATGTATTGAACCATCATTTCCACACTCACAGCGTTGGTTATGGCTTGGTTCACATCCGCAAAATTAGACGGATAGACTCTCTGGCGATGTTCAATTGAGTTAATCCGTGTCGAATCGACATATCTGGATTCTGGCCGCGACTGCAGCTACGACGGCTCAAATGTCTTTACTTCGAACCAATTTCTGTCTGGTAGTTGGCTTCAGCTCCAAACGGTGTACACGGCGTACCTAGTGAGAAATTGCCAACGTCTCTAGTGACGAAGATACTGCAAAAATAAGTTAAAAAAAACTTAGTGGAGCAAAAACAATGTACCCTGCAATGCTCGGCATATGTGACGCGCAAAATAGAAAGGGACCTTAGGGTAAAAACCAGTTTTGTTAAGGAGAGCCATTTTAAAGATTTTAATACGTGTATCTTTGGTGTACCATCACTTTCATAAAACGCGCATACCTCTGGGAGGGAACACTTTTGGGGCATGGGATCGGTCTTATAAGATGCTCAGATGTTGTCCACATAAAAAAAGTGAAAATTGATTTTTTTTACCCTTAGGTTCCTTTATCTATGCGCTGTCACATACGTGACGCGCAAAATAGAAAGGGACCTAAGGCTTAAAACCAGTTTTGCTCAGGAGAGCCATTTTAAAGGTTAGGTCCCTTTCTATTTACGCTTAGAATCGTCGACTTCACTTTCATAAAAAGCGCATATCTCTGGGAGGGAACACTTTTGGGATCGGTCTCATTCGATGCTCAGATGTTGTCCACATCAAAAAAAGAAAAAAAAATGAAAATTGATTTTTTTCCCTTAGGTCCCTTTCTCTATGCGCTGTCATGTATGCAGAAAACCCAACTGATAATGAGTAAAACAAAGCTAAAGGACGTCCCCGACTATGAGAAACCCTACAACACCCTGCTCTTCAGCGAATTCCGCACCTCCATCTGGAGCTTTAGGTTAATTTAACTGGATTTACAATGTTGCTCTTAGAGCGGCTGGGTGGACTGCATTTTCGTTGAGCGCCACTTCATCATTGCAACACCCCAAGCAACGGATGTGCTGTAACTATGTTTAGCGGATATACACTTAAGGGTAGGCAGTTATACATTAAACGAGAACTACCAGCTGTAGAGTTTTCAACCTTACACAATAAAAATCCCTCGCACTGCATACATATTAAAACGCATTTAACCACACACACGATACAGTTCCTTCTTTTTTTGAATTTTGTTGCTGTTTCCATTCATTAAATATCATTGCAATATCTGATAAATAGCTTAGCTTACGAGTAATTACGTTATTTTTATTTGAGTGGTGATTTAATTCACAATCAGTTTTTTGGTGAAATTGTAGGGTTGTCTTTTTTTCTGAGCATTTATTTTCATTAGTTTCCACACGTTTGCCAGGCGGAAACTATGCTTGATGAAATGGCAAACACTGCTAAATATTTATGCATCTGGGCATGGCATCGCTAATTTTGACTTCACCTGTAAAACAATTGAAAAAACTATCATTACTTTAAAATTGCCTTCCAACTGTCTAATGTATAGTAATTCCAGTGGGAAAACCTCGTTTGCTTTTTGGACCTCTTGGGGTTTTTTTTACAAAATACCCCACTGTGCGTGTTGTATTGAATAGTAATGAAACACATGATTAACTCAAATACAACCAAATACACTCAGAACTTATAAACATCTCACAAAGTGTGTTAAATTTGTTTTTAATCATTTTTATCTACTGTTGACCACCGTGTGGTAACTGGGACTAAGTTCTTCTCTCCGACACTGCTCTCCACGTAAACGTGAGACCGTCCGTCCGTCCGTCTCTTATGCCGTTCATATCTATCGACAATCGCTATCAACATATGGCATCATTAATATTTTCAGAATACAACAAATACATACAGACACACTCACACACACATAGTCAGAACGAAATACAGACATTTTTGATTTGTCAACGAGATAATGACAGAAATAATTATTTTGCTGCAATGTCAACAATTTCCAAAGCGACAGCAGCAGCGACAACAGCAGCTACAATAACAACATTTGAAAGATACTTAACATACCTGTAATACGTTTAATCATGATTTGATACTGGATGTTGTTACTGTTTTTTGTTGTTGTTGCCATTATTATTATCGCGCTATAAAAGCTTATATCTGCCTAGCTGCGTGTGTGTGTGTTGCACGTTGTTTTGGTTGTGCCTCGATTTGTTGCTGATGGTTCGGATTTTATGTAGCAATCGCCCTCCACTTATCGCTGCCAAGATCTGTAATAATTTCGTTTTCATTTCAAGTATTGCTGCTGTTTTTCATGCACGCAGAGAAAAGATATGGTTACCGCAACAATAATATGTTCTCTACAATAAAAGCATGTTCATCGCAACCATAGTATTGTTTTTGAGTTTCATTTTGACAATAGTATGATTGCGGCAATATTGCTATTGTTGAAATGTAACAATAGTATTATTGCCAAATTTAGAAATGAAAATATAGTTGTAGCAACCATATAAACATGGTTGGTGCAACAAAAGTATTGTTGGTTAACATTTACGTTAACAATAATTTGATTACGGCAATCATACAGTATGGTTGCTACAATGAACATAACAAAACAGGTTTTACAGAGCATACATGTGTGTGTGCGTATGTTTTTTTGATATACAAAAAAATACATACACACGATACAGTGTTGCTGTCCATAAATAAACAACAACAATCGGAAGGTAGTTCGAGGGATTTTTATTGTGTTTACTTTGTTCGGTGAAATACTCGACTACCGACTGGTTCTCGTTTATTTAAAATCTGTCTGCACTTAAGTATAAGCCATTGATCATGGTTTAATCACATTCGTTACTTGGTGTCTACAGATGGTGAAGAAGCATTTACCCCTGCTGGCAACTAAAAGTATTTTTGACCGTTGGAATATATATTTTTGTTTCTTGAATGATATGTTTAATAAAAACATGTCATCAAATCTGGGTTATGAACTAATTGTAATGCAATTTAAAATAATTTAATAAAAATATATATTTTTAAATAACAACATTTCCCAATCCTTATAAATAATTTTGGGGATCATAGTATGGTTAAATGTGAATCATACTATGGTTGTGGGGATCATAGTATGGTTGCGTGTGAACCATACTATTGTTGTGAAAATCATACTATGGTTGTATGAGAAACATATTATGGTTGTGAAGATCATAATATGGTTGTGGAGATAATAGTATGGTTGAGTCTGAATCATTCTATTGTTGTGAGGATCATAGTATGGTTGAGTGTGAATCATAATATGGTTGTGGGGATCATAGTATGGTTATGTTTGAATCATAATATTGTTGTGAGGATCATAATATTGTTGTGGCACAACCATATACCCAACAATAGTATGAACCTCTTCGAATATTGTCACCCCAACCATACTTTTTTTCTGCGTGTGCGCTCGCTGTGATCGTATGGAAGTGGGGTACAGGGTGGTCTCATTTCAGTTTTGTTTTTAAATCTCAAAAGTCATGTACCTAATGCTCGATTAACTGGTGCAAACCTTTCGATGTGAATTTAGGCCCAATAAAGCTACTATCGAAGAAGACAAACCCTGGCGGAAGCACCTGGTAAAAGTTTCTCAATACATACCACATTTCTACATTTATAAAGTCGCCTTCGGATGAGCAAACCATTTTGAAACCATATTTGCGTATGGGGGATCTCTGATGAATATATAATCTTTTATAGAAAGATTATCAGTGATACTAGATCCTAAAAATAAGTTAAGCAAGAGTTTAGGTTACCCTTCATCACTTTATACCCTCCACCGATGGATGGATTGTATACTAAATTTGTCATTCCGTTTGCAACACAATGAAATATAAATCGGAGACTCCATAAAGTATGTAAATTATTGATCGCCCCTTTCGTCCGTCCTTCCGTATGTGTGTCCGCTCTTCCGTGGGTCCGTCCGTCCTTGTGACTATTGAAAGCACGGTCAAACGAATTAACCTAGGATCCTAAAATTTGTATGGCTTATGGTCAACATCTGTTTGGGATTGAAATTGGGTGAAATCGGCACAGGGGGAAAATGCTCCTCGCTGTAAAAAGTACCCTTTTTTTGAGTATCTGCTTAACAAATCGTAACTTGTTGTGGACGGGCAATGGTTAAACTGCATAATGTTAGTTGGGGCGCACTAAATAACTCAAAAAAGGGAAACACATATCGTACAGTTCCAAATCCTTACTTTCTGGCCACAAAAAGTCCGTTATCAACTCGCGATAGGGAATTGGGAACATTTACGGCAACTGCTTGGCCGACTTAATTTTTAAAGAATTTCGGCCCGATAACACCGCCAGCCCATAAACCGCACCAAACAGTCACTCTTTGTGCTTTTCAACAATCACTCGTGGATTCGCATTTGCCCAAATGCTTGTGAACTAATCCACTGTGGACACATTGGATCGATTATGCTGACCAAAAAAATCGCGAAGAGCTCGAAATGAATTTTGATTTGAAAGCGCGTTTTCGTAAAAGGCTTCAGCAATCTTAAGGCGCTGCTCAATTGTGTACCTCCCCATGTTTAACACTGAAACAAAGAAGTGTCAAATTATTTTGGGCAAAAAACTTGGCGTTAAGGTGTGACCAACAATTAACATCGCACAGTGGGAAAATTACGAAAAAAATTGGAAATAATTCGGCCATTTCGTTTGTAATGGTCCGATTTAAATGAAAATTTACATTGACCTTCTTGAAGTGTTACTGAGCTTAAGTTTTGAATTTCATGCATCTGTGTTTAACAGGTGCTGCACAGTGGGCCCTCAAAGTTGGTCACCTCGAGTTAAAATTTTCTTTTTCAAGCCGCCAAAAGCGTATTTGTGGTCCGATCGTAATAATTTTTTCTTTAGTGAAATCTGCTGGACAAACCCAACCAAAAATGTTATTACAAATTTTTTCATATCTCGTACAATAAAAAAGATATCGGGACTTAAAGTTTTTTTTTCGAAAAATTTGCTTTGGATTTTCTGGGATTATTTTATTTTTGGGAATCAGTTTTAGGTGAATCGGGGAAAATTTAATCCTGGTTTAAAGAAAACACTTTGGTTAATGTTTTAAAAAAAGAATTGTAGCAAAATCACCAATAATATGAAAATGCCAGCTGTTCAAAGTCAACTATTGCGAAAAAAGTGGGATTTTGAGTGTTTTACGGCGAAAAGGTACCTTTACTCTTATGTCAATAACTTTAATGTTTCTTAAGTAACATACAAAAAATTTGCATTTATTTCAAAGAAAACTTTATGCTTAATACAAATAATAAGCAATTGTGACCCTAGTCGGTACTTTTCTTGCTCCAGGCGTCTCCAAATATGGGCATTTTTTTCAAAAAAAATTGAGTTTGAGCTCAAATAAAAAAAATCGCCACACTGCTGGCCCAATTTGGTGCTATAAGTCAGTTAACTACATATGTTTTCTAAAATCCCAAGCAAAGAAATTTTGCGGGAGGCCATTTCTAGGACAAAAAAAATGAGTTTTTGTTAAAAAATCCCATTTCTGGGATTTTGTTTTCCCCTGTGTCAAATTTTAGAAAAGTGGCAACTCCAATTTTTTTTTTGAATAAGTTTTTCATTTTGTCACAAAAATATTGATACTACGTAAAAAAATCAGGTTTATATCTCCAACCAGCAAAATTTTACAGTGGTCTGAAATATTGACTTTTTTTGCTACCTTCAAAAAAAAAAAATTTTTTTCTCGTTTTTATCAATTATTATTCAACATATTGAGTTAATTGCATTCTTTTTTATAATCTGTTAAAACTAGAGGTAATTACCTTTCCATTGGTATATAAAAAGTATATCCTTTTACCTACACTTATAACAGCACGTGCGCTGGAATAAGACCCCTTTGAGTAAAGTATGAATTTTATAGGTAAGAATACCAATTTTAAAAATTCTCGTACCTATCCATAAATAGCAAAAATATATATTTTTACCATTATTGTTTACCTATTGTGTAAAAACGGAAAATGGGTAGTATTGTATAGTATGGATCTAGGTACCTAAACATTCATTCTTATATGTTTTGGGGGAATACCTGTCCCCTATGTCCGGAATATTGTGCAACATTTTAGGCGAATGTACCTGGGTACATAAAAATTCATTGTTATAAATGTATTTTTGGGGAATACCTGGTATTTTAGTCAAGTATTAATTGCGGATATTATTGTGATTACCTGTAAGTATTACTCATTGATATAAGAACCGCCGATTTTGTATGGGTTTATCATAACAAATTAATCCGCCATGACGATAACACTCCTTGTTCAAGAACTTGTTGAATTTTTAAAAAACACCAAACTTCGGAAAATGGAGAACAGAGTAGCATATTTTATAGAGTGCATAGAGTCAACATATAGCGAGATAACACAATCTAACGAAAGCAGCAAAGTATTAAATTTTTTGAAAAAATTTGACCGGCTCATGGAGAAGTATCACAGGAATTATTCAAGATTACCAACTGAGTGGCTCGACAGTATAATTGAATTTAAAACTGTCCCTGCTTTAGTGGGTGCTCCTACTAAGGAATACGACGATCTATGTCCAAAGGCAAAGAAACAACGGTTGTCGGCTGAGATGGCAAATCATTCACCTTCAAAGATTTGTGATACATTCAAGGAATTACTGACGGTGGAAAATCGGCCATCTAGCGCAAAAAGAATTGCAGACGTGTTAACGGAAGCATCACCAAGGCGGCTCCAACGCATTGAAAGAAGTATTGCAACACCATGTCCTGGTTTTAGCGAGGAAGAAGCATTAGCTTTAATCATCGAATTGGGATTGAGTAAGAACAAGTACACTCATTTAAGAAGAATGCTGCTTGATAAAGGATGTGACATGTTTCCCGCATACAACCGAATAAAGGAACGAAAAATGGAAATTTTGCCAAACCCAGTGATAATTACAGAAAAGGCCGGCAGCGTTAGTTTGGAACTACTTCTCCAAAATACTGCCAGTAGGATAATAACAACATTGAATGAGGAACAACTAAAAAAAATCAACAACAGCCATCTTCAATTAATATGCAAGTGGGGATGTGATGGTTTGTCAGCACTTTCGGAATACAAACAATGCTCTGATAGCCAATCTACCCAGATCGAATTCAAGAGCGTATTCATGGCATCTTTGGTTCCTCTGAGGTTAAATTTAGACTCTACCTTACCTTCAACTTCGCGCAGAAAATCAAACCCTACTGAAGCAATATGGCGTAATCCAACACCTGGCTCCAAAATTTATTGCAGACCAATCTCCTTCGTATATCATAAAGAAACGAGTGATTTAACTAAAGCCATCACAGACAAATTAAAAGATGATATTTCGAGATTAGAAGATTTTGCATTTAAATTCGACAGGTATTCTATTACAATATCTTTTAAAATGTTCCTGACAATGGTAGATGGAAAAGCCGCAAACGATATTACAGGAAACAAATCTAGCTGGAAGTGTTTCATTTGCAATAAAAGCAAAGTTAATTTTTCAAACGCTTCGAATAATTCAGTAGTCAATGAAGATACCCTTGAGTTTGGAATAGCACCGTTACATGCTCGAATCAGGTTTCTAGAACACTTTCTAAACCTTGCTTATGACATTAAGTATAAATCTATACCAGGAAATGAAAGGAAAAACATTCGAGCTAACAAAGAAATGCATGAAATGAGAGCAAGTGAAAAAAAAAGAATTCAAGATGCATTTAAACAACAAACTGGCCTAAATATTTCTAAACCACGCTCGAACTTTGGGAATACAAATGATGGAAACACTGCCAGAAGATTCTTCGCAGACTATAATACAGCTGCAGAAATAACTGGAATCAATAAGGAGTTGATTCGAATGGTTAATATATTGCTTTTAGCTCTGAATTCCAAACAAAAGATTAATTCCGATAAATTTGGAGTTTACGCCGAACGAATTTTAAAAATGCTTGCTGATCTCTATCCCTGGAAAGATCTAACGCCAACTATACACAGAGTCCTGTTCCATGGGAAACAAATAATCGAGTCTCACCTTCTCCCTATAGGCGAGTTAACTGAAGAACCACAAGAAGCTAGAAATCGAGACTTCAGATATGTTCAACAATTTTCCACAAGAAAATGCTCAAGAATAGCACAAAACGAAGACTTACTTAATAGTTTATTATTATCTTCAGATCCTTTTTTATCCTCCATGAGAAGTAAGTTGACTTCGTACCACGAAATGACGCATGGAGACGAAGAAGAATTTTCTGATTTATTAGATATGCTGGACGTGGAATAAAATCATTTAAGTTTAATGTTTTTTAATTATAAGATTTATTTAAATGTTAATTTATTTAAAAAAAAGTTTTTCACAAAAAATGAAGTCAATAGCATCTTTTTATTCAAATTTTCTATCTGCAACAATTAAATTACTTTTTTGCGATTGGAAATGTGTAAATTTGATTTTTTTAAATGCAACAACATTGATCTCTCACAAAATGAAATTGCTATTTACCAAAAAAATTAATATTTTACTCAAAGGGGTCTTATTCCAGCGCACGTGCTGTTATAAGTGTAGGTAAAAGGATATACTTTTTATATACCAATGGAAAGCTAATTACCTCTAGTTTTAACAGATTATAAAAAAGAATGCAATTAACTCAATATGTTGAATAATAATTGATAAAAACGAGAAAAAATTTTTTTTTGTGAAGGTAGCAAAAAAAGTCAATATTTCAGACCACTGTAAAATTTTGCTGGTTGGAGATATAAACCTGATTTTTTTTCCGTAGTATCAATATTTTTGTGACAAAATGAAAAACTTATTCAAAAAAAAAATTGGAGTTGCCACTTTTCTAAAATTTGACACAGGGGAAAACAAAATCCCAGAAATGGGATTTTTTAACAAAAACTCATTTTTTTTGTCCTAGAAATGGCCTCCCGCAAAATTTCTTTGCTTGGGATTTTAGAAAACATATGTAGTTAACTGACTTATAGCACCAAATTGGGCCAGCAGTGTGGCGATTTTTTTTATTTGAGCTCAAACTCAATTTTTTTTGAAAAAAATGCCCATATTTGGAGACGCCTGGAGCAAGAAAAGTACCGACTAGGGTCACAATTGCTTATTATTTGTATTAAGCATAAAGTTTTCTTTGAAATAAATGCAAATTTTTTGTATGTTACTTAAGAAACATTAAAGTTATTGACATAAGAGTAAAGGTACCTTTTCGCCGTAAAACACTCAAAATCCCACTTTTTTCGCAATAGTTGACTTTGAACAGCTGGCATTTTCATATTATTGGTGATTTTGCTACAATTCTTTTTTTAAAACATTAACCAAAGTGTTTTCTTTAAACCAGGATTAAATTTTCCCCGATTCACCTAAAACTGATTCCCAAAAATAAAATAATCCCAGAAAATCCAAAGCAAATTTTTCGAAAAAAAAACTTTAAGTCCCGATATCTTTTTTATTGTACGAGATATGAAAAAATTTGTAATAACATTTTTGGTTGGGTTTGTCCAGCAGATTTCACTAAAGAAAAAATTATTACGATCGGACCACAAATACGCTTTTGGCGGCTTGAAAAAGAAAATTTTAACTCGAGGTGACCAACTTTGAGGGCCCACTGTGCAGCACCTGTTAAACACAGATGCATGAAATTCAAAACTTAAGCTCAGTAACACTTCAAGAAGGTCAATGTAAATTTTCATTTAAATCGGACCATTACAAACGAAATGGCCGAATTATTTCCAATTTTTTTCGTAATTTTCCCACTGTGCATCGTGCATTATGGTGGGACCACTCTTTACTTCCCTGACATTTATATTATGAATCCCGCAACCATATTAAGGTTCACATAGTAGTATGATGCTGGCTTTTGTAGTATGATGCCTTCAACTATAGCAGAATGCGCTCAACCATAGTAAAGTTCCCGCAACCATAGTATGATTAACACTTAAAAGTATTACGATGCTCACAGCCATAGTATGATTCCCGCTACCACAAAATGATGACAACAACCGCAGTACGCTGCCCTCAACTATAACACAATACGCTTAACCATAGTAAAGTTCCCGCAACCATAGTATGCTTCACACTCAAAAGTATTACGATGCCCACAACCCCAGTATGATTCCCGCTACCATAAAATGATGACAACAACCACAGTACGATTCTCACATACATTTTCGCAACCATAGTATTATTCTCGCTACAACGTTATGATGCTTAAAATATAAAGTAGTGTGATTCCCGCTACCAAAGTATGATGCCCACAACCATATCACGTAGACATAACAAAATAATTGTGGGGTCATACTATGGTTGTGGGTATGGTAGCTGTTGTTAATATGCGCATTGCCATAGTATGTTTTCCACAACCAAAGTATATTTCTTGCAACTATAGTTAAGTTCACATCGTATTATGCCTACAACCATATTATAACTCTTGAAAATTACGAGGGCAGATCAATAATTCCCTGTCTTTTCTAACTTCCCTCGCAGTTACATGAAATGGAACACTGCTCCCCTCAAGAACCATCTGTTGTTGTCAAAGTTTAAGAGAGTTATTTCGTTTAATTTAGGTTTAACAGCTATTCAAAAAATACAACCTGGTGGATTTTGTTAAAAAATGTAAAAAAAATATTTTCGAGTGCTGATTAAACATTTGTTTTTGCGGAAAAAAACGTCAATTAAACCAAGGAAAAGCTTGATAAATACTTTGGGGACTCCGCACCATCGATTTCAATGGTTAAAAAAAGACTTTCGTTGTGGCCGCACAAGTACAAAAGACGCTGAATCTTCTGGACGGCGAATTAAGGTCAATCAATACACCCGTAATTGTCGAAAAAATCCACGATACGGTGTTAGCCGATCGAAGAGTTAAAGTGCGTGAGATTGTTGATGCCATACGCATTTCAAATGGCAGTGTGGTTTCGATTTTACGTTATCAGTTGGGTTTCAGCAAGCTGTCTGCAAGATGGGTGCCGCGTTTGCTCTCAATTGACCATAAACGTAATTGAACAATTTCTAAGAACTGTTTGGAGTTGTTATACCGTAATTCGAATGATTTCTTGCAGCTTTTTGTAACTGTGGATGAAAAAGGGATTCATTGCAAAACTCCGGAGACCAAGCAGCAGTCTCCGGGTGAACCGGCTCCGAAAACGGCCATGGTGACTTTGTCGGCCAATAAGGCGATGGCAACAGTTTTTTGGAATGCACGCGGCATAATCCACATTGATTACCTTCAAGAGGCAAAAACAATAAACGGCCAATATTATGCTAACTTATTGGACCGATTTAACAAGGATTTAAAAAAATGAGCCCTATGGCCAAGAAAAAAGTATTTTTTTTAGAAAGATAATGCAGGGGTGCACACTTGTACAGTTTCAATGGCAAAATTGCATAAATTGGGTTACGAATTTGTACCTCCTCCTCAATATCCTTCGGATTTAACCCCCAGTGACTATTTCCTATATCCAAACCTAAAGAAATGGCTTGGCGGAAATATATTCGGCTCCAACGATGAAATTATTGATCAAACAAATGCATATTTTATGGACCTCTATAAATCTTACTTTTTGGAAGGGATACAAAAATTAGAGAAACGTTGGACTAAGTATATTGAGCTAAACGGAGATAATATTGAAAATGTTTTCTTCGAAAAGTCTCGGAATTATTGATCTGCCTTTGTATTACAGATGTTGAAAATTGGATTATACTTTTGTTCATAGTCCGATTTGAGACCATCTTCCTGTTGAACTTTTATTCAATCCCTAGAGTAGTTCCCAGCTTTGACCTTTTCTCTGGGAATCTCTCTACCTTTCTTAAAGTTAACAATGGGTGTCACTCAAAACCCCAATCACCATCACCTTGTTGACTGACAGACTTATTCTGGACGGTCTCTTTGGGGAAGTCCACTGCGGCGATTTTTCTCAGGCTTCGGGTATGTTGTGACAAATACAAACATAGTCCAAAGTATTAAAATGCCGGCAAAATTGCTGCTTAATGTAAACCACTCCTTCGTTATGAACAAACAAGTTTGTTTGTTGTCGGCTATAAGCCATCGCGATTCCCATTATAAAGGGTGTCCCAAGAAGAACGCAATTTTAAAATCTGGCAACATTCGAAGTGTCATTGTTTGACATTTGAACAATTGTTATTGTTTGTTAGTAGAAGGTACGAGGTTAGTAAAAATGGAGCGCTACACGAATGAACAACGCATTCTCATTGTGAAATTGTTTTACCAAAATGGTGAAAGTTTTGCGGCTACAGTTCGCAAATTGCGATCAATTTGGGGTCACAATAATGCTCCAAAAGAGTCAACTGTAAAGAGATTAATGGATAAATTTGCCGAAACTGGGTCTGTTAGTGATGTAAAGACAACAACGCGCCATCGACCAGGTCGATCGACCGAAAATGTCGCAGCTGTACGTGATGATGTCGCTCAAACTCCATCCACCTCAATTCGACACCGAGCTCAGCAAATTGGTGTCTCCAAATCCACTTTGCAGCGAATTTTGACGAAAGATTTGCATCCTCATGCATACAAAATTCAATTGACTCAGGAACTGAAGCCAGCTGACCATGGACAGCGAAGGGAGTTCGTTAATTGGGTATTGGAGAGACAACATGAAAATGCTGATTTTGCCGACAAAATCATCTTCAGTGACGAGGCCCATTTTCATCTTGATGGCTTCGTTAATAGGCAGAATTGTCGCATTTGGGGTGCGGAAAATCCTCGAGTGATTCACGAGAAGCAAATGCATCCTCAACGTGTCACTGTGTGGTGTGGTTTTTGGGCTGGAGGAATCATTGGACCTTTTTTTTATGAAAATGAGGCAGGTCAAGCGCAAACAGTCAATGGTGTTTGGTATCGTGAAATGATAACCAGTTTTTTCTTGCCTAGAATTGGAGAAATGAATGTGGAGGGCATGTGGTTCATACAGCCAGAGAAACAATTCAATTGCTGCATCAGTCATTTCCCGGTCGTGTTATTTCGCGTTTTGGAGATCAGAATTGGCCGTCTAGATCGTGCGATTTAACACCACTAGATTTTTTTCTTTGGGGTTTTTTGAAGTCGATGGTTTACGCGAATAAGCCGACGACGACTCAAGCCCTAAAAGACGAAATTGGACGCTGCATTAATGAAATACCACAGCATTCATACAAAACGGTCATTGAAAATTTCATTAAAAGATCGCGTGCATGCCAGCAAAGCCGCAGCGGCCATCTGCACGATATATTGTTCCATACATAACCTCATTCTGTCTAATTTACGATATAATAAAGTTTCACGATTTTTTCTTAAATATCTGTGTTTTATTTAAAATCTAAAAATTGCGCTCTTCTTAGGACACCCTTTATATTTAAATTTCGCGCGTTCACAAGTCAAGCCTCTTTACTCTTCAATTTTCAATTATAATTTTAGCGGTTTAAAATCATTGTGAAGTGGTGCTCGTCTTAGATGTAAAGGTCGCTCGCCAGCAAAAATTCTTATGCGTCTGCGTTTTGTAAAAATATATTGCAGAAAATGTTTAACTTTTCAATTTCAAGGATTTTACATAATTACTTATAAAAACCAAATATTAGCTTAGTCTGGAATGTACTTTTGTTTTTTAAACCCCTACGATAACCCACATATTTTAATTCTCCAGCAATCTTACGATTGACGAAAGTGTTCATATCTCTGTTGAAAAATCTGTCAAAAAACATTACTTTTCGTCTTTTTTTTTCTTTGTTTCAAAATCGTATCACATACCAATGAAAATAAAACATAGCCCAGCTAATGGAAATATATATGCAACCTACTTATACTTATTCAGTTATTCAAATCTCTTTGGGCAATCATTATTTTCCAATGGAGATAACCGACATATTAAGCCGCCAAAAGTCAAAGTCATAAATCTCTGTCACATTTCGGTATATCTGCCAGCAGAAACCTCAAACCACCACACCACCGCACCGCGGCCAACCCACCGCAACGGGATTATAATCATATTTAAAAATAAACCTTTTACGTTTTTGATCACGATAATGATTTTGAACTGAAATGTTCATACGTTTGCACGTACACGTCCCGTCCGTCTGTACAGAGAGGAGAAAGTGCGAGAGCGCGCCAAGCTGAAAAAAAGCAGAACTGAAATCAATAAAATGACTAAATCGCTAATCGGAATTTCAAATCACTGCCACAACATACGCGTCACTTTATCAGAATTTCAAATCACTGCCACAACATACTTACGCGTCACTTTATCAGCGATTGAAATCTTTCTAATTCCTGCTGTGTACTCATTTTTTTGCGATATTTTTTTATATTTGAATTCAAGTGGTGGGATGGATTCTAAGAGTATGACTGATAATGAATCGAAGCGAATTTTGCGCTTACCAAATTTAAAGCGATCATATAATGGAAACAATTAAAAAAATTGGGTTAAACTTTTAGATCAATGATGGGATTAAAATGTTGAAGAGGTTAATTCAAAACAGATGAGATTGACCTAATCACTTAAGGAGAAATGTAGCAACAGCTTTTGCAGACACAACAAAATTATTCTCTTGTGTTACATCGTTCGACAGTAAATTTGACACATAAACCAAACTGCATACGTTTGAAAGAATGCACCATTTGAAGTATAGTTGCGTTTATAGTTTCTCATTACTTGATCCAGTGTCCTTTTTACAGGACCTGAAAGTTTGAAATTATGTTTTTATTAAAAATATTTGTAAAATTCGTAAGTTATCCACAAAGTCAAATTTGGTATCAAATTAAAGAAAAGAATTAAGGCTTTCATTTGACTATTTTTATTATTTTTTTTTTACTTTCGAAAAAGGATATGAAAAATGTTCTTTTAAAAATGTATCCTTCAATTGTAAAGCAAAATTAATTTTTGAAAAATATATGCTAAAGACCTAAACAAGGAGTAACTCATGGCAAAATTGAATTTTTTAAGCCATATTATTTACGGAGATAAAAATGGGGTTCCATCCTCACATCGAAAATTTGTTAATTAATCATAAGAGCCAACCAATCTCTCCTACAAAAAATGGGTATTACGAGGGCTGCTATATAATATAGCAATGAAAATGCGAATTTATCATCAAAAATGGTTTTATTGTTTTTCAAAGTATTCTCCAGCATGAGTTATACATATTTGCATGCGCTTAAACCAATTGTCGAAGCACTTTTTCCTCTCCGATTGAGACACCTCCAAAACATGGTTTTTGAACGCTTCAACAGCATCTTCTGGCGACGAAAATCGTTGGCCAAGCATTTTTTCTTCATGTGCGGGAATAAAAAGAAGTCATTAGGTGCCAAGTCAGTGCTATACGGCGGATGAACCATCAATTCGACGTTTTGGCCAGTCAAAAAGGCGCTGGTTTGAGCCGATGTGTGAGAGCTTACATTGTCATGGTGCACAATGATTCGTCTTCTCTTGTTCGTTTTTCAAATTTCTGCGAAGACTTCAGAAAAACAAATTGTGGTGTGCCACTCAGAATTGACCGTCCTACGTTGCTGAAGCGTAACAGTCGTCTCATGACTAGTTTTGCCGAAGAAACAGGTGGCCATTTGCTTCGAAGTGCTTCTTCCACGAACAACTTTCGTTGGATTTGGCTCGTCTTCGGTCGATTGCGGTTTTGTTCCGGGCTCATACGCACCAATCGACACGAGCCTTTTTTTGAGCGATTGTCAAATTGTGCGGGATCAAACGAGAATAAACCTTTTTTACGACCAGGAGTTCATGCAATATCGAATGTATGCTGGTGGAAGAAATGCCAAAGGATGTCTCTATCTCACGGTATGTCACATGAGGATCTTGCATTACCAGTTCGCGGACGGCACCAATGTTCTCTGGTACAACGGCCGTTTTTGGACGACCTTCACGGCTTTCGTCTTTGAGCGAGCGCACAGTGGGAAAATTACGAAAAAAATTGGAAATAATTCGGCCATTTCGTTTGTAATGGTCCGATTTAAATGAAAATTTACATTGACCTTCTTGAAGTGTTACTGAGCTTAAGTTTTGAATTTCATGCATCTGTGTTTAACAGGTGCTGCACAGTGGGCCCTCAAAGTTGGTCACCTCGAGTTAAAATTTTCTTTTTCAAGCCGCCAAAAGCGTATTTGTGGTCCGATCGTAATAAAATATTATTACAAATTTTTTCATATCTCGTACAATAAAAAAGATATCGGGACTTAAAGTTTTTTTTTCGAAAAATTTGCTTTGGATTTTCTGGGATTATTTTATTTTTGGGAATCAGTTTTAGGTGAATCGGGGAAAATTTAATCCTGGTTTAAAGAAAACACTTTGGTTAATGTTTTAAAAAAAGAATTGTAGCAAAATCACCAATAATATGAAAATGCCAGCTGTTCAAAGTCAACTATTGCGAAAAAAGTGGGATTTTGAGTGTTTTACGGCGAAAAGGTACCTTTACTCTTATGTCAATAACTTTAATGTTTCTTAAGTAACATACAAAAAATTTGCATTTATTTCAAAGAAAACTTTATGCTTAATACAAATAATAAGCAATTGTGACCCTAGTCGGTACTTTTCTTGCTCCAGGCGTCTCCAAATATGGGCATTTTTTCAAAAAAAATTGAGTTTGAGCTCAAATAAAAAAAATCGCCACACTGCTGGCCCAATTTGGTGCTATAAGTCAGTTAACTACATATGTTTTCTAAAATCCCAAGCAAAGAAATATTGCGGGAGGCCAATTCTAGGACAAAAAAAATGAGTTTTTGTTAAAAAATCCCATTTCTGGGATTTTGTTTTCCCCTGTGTCAAATTTTAGAAAAGTGGCAACTCCAATTTTTTTTTTGAATAAGTTTTTCATTTTGTCACAAAAATATTGATACTACGTAAAAAAATCAGGTTTATATCTCCAACCAGCAAAATTTTACAGTGGTCTGAAATATTGACTTTTTTTGCTACCTTCACAAAAAAAATTTTTTTTCTCGTTTTTATCAATTATTATTCAACATATTGAGTTAATTGCATTCTTTTTTATAATCTGTTAAAACTAGAGGTAATTACCTTTCCATTGGTATATAAAAAGTATATCCTTTTACCTACACTTATAACAGCACGTGCGCTGGAATAAGACCCCTTTGAGTAAAATATTAATTTTTTTGGTAAATAGCATCAATGTTGTTGCATTTAAAAAAATCAAATTTACACATTTCCAATCGCAAAAAAGTAATTTAATTGTTGCAGATAGAAAATTTGAATAAAAAGATGCTATTGACTTCATTTTTTGTGAAAAACTTTTTTTTAAATAAATTAACATTTAAATAAATCTTATAATTAAAAAACATTAAACTTAAATGATTTTATTCCACGTCCAGCATATCTAATAAATCAGAAAATTCTTCTTCGTCTCCATGCGTCATTTCGTGGTACGAAGTCAACTTACTTCTCATGGAGGATAAAAAAGGATCTGAAGATAATAATAAACTATTAAGTAAGTCTTCGTTTTGTGCTATTCTTGAGCATTTTCTTGTGGAAAATTGTTGAACATATCTGAAGTCTCGATTTCTAGCTTCTTGTGGTTCTTCAGTTAACTCGCCTATAGGGAGAAGGTGAGACTCGATTATTTGTTTCCCATGGAACAGGACTCTGTGTATAGTTGGCGTTAGATCTTTCCAGGGATAGAGATCAGCAAGCATTTTTAAAATTCGTTCGGCGTAAACTCCAAATTTATCGGAATTAATCTTTTGTTTGGAATTCAGAGCTAAAAGCAATATATTAACCATTCGAATCAACTCCTTATTGATTCCAGTTATTTCTGCAGCTGTATTATAGTCTGCGAAGAATCTTCTGGCAGTGTTTCCATCATTTGTATTCCCAAAGTTCGAGCGTGGTTTAGAAATATTTAGGCCAGTTTGTTGTTTAAATGCATCTTGAATTCTTTTTTTTTCACATGCTCTCATTTCATGCATTTCTTTGTTAGCTCGAATGTTTTTCCTTTCATTTCCTGGTATAGATTTATACTTAATGTCATAAGCAAGGTTTAGAAAGTGTTCTAGAAACCTGATTCGAGCATGTAACGGTGCTATTCCAAACTCAAGGGTATCTTCATTGACTACTGAATTATTCGAAGCGTTTGAAAAATTAACTTTGCTTTTATTGCAAATGAAACACTTCCAGCTAGATTTGTTTCCTGTAATATCGTTTGCGGCTTTTCCATCTACCATTGTCAGGAACATTTTAAAAGATATTGTAATAGAATACCTGTCGAATTTAAATGCAAAATCTTCTAATCTCGAAATATCATCTTTTAATTTGTCTGTGATGGCTTTAGTTAAATCACTCGTTTCTTTATGATATACGAAGGAGATTGGTCTGCAATAAATTTTGGAGCCAGGTGTTGGATTACGCCATATTGCTTCAGTAGGGTTTGATTTTCTGCGCGAAGTTGAAGGTAAGGTAGAGTCTAAATTTAACCTCAGAGGAACCAAAGATGCCATGAATACGCTCTTGAATTCGATCTGGGTAGATTGGCTATCAGAGCATTGTTTGTATTCCGAAAGTGCTGACAAACCATCACATCCCCACTTGCATATTAATTGAAAATGGCTGTTGTTGATTTTTTTTAGTTGTTCCTCATTCAATGTTGTTATTATCCTACTGGCAGTATTTTGGAGAAGTAGTTCCAAACTAACGCTGCCGGCCTTTTCTGTAATTATCACTGGGTTTGGCAAAATTTCCATTTTTCGTTCCTTTATTCGGTTGTATGCGGGAAACATGTCACATCCTTTATCAAGCAGCATTCTTCTTAAATGAGTGTACTTGTTCTTACTCAATCCCAATTCGATGATTAAAGCTAATGCTTCTTCCTCGCTAAAACCAGGACATGGTGTTGCAATACTTCTTTCAATGCGTTGGAGCCGCCTTGGTGATGCTTCCGTTAACACGTCTGCAATTCTTTTTGCGCTAGATGGCCGATTTTCCACCGTCAGTAATTCCTTGAATGTATCACAAATCTTTGAAGGTGAATGATTTGCCATCTCAGCCGACAACCGTTGTTTCTTTGCCTTTGGACATAGATCGTCGTATTCCTTAGTAGGAGCACCCACTAAAGCAGGGACAGTTTTAAATTCAATTATACTGTCGAGCCACTCAGTTGGTAATCTTGAATAATTCCTGTGATACTTCTCCATGAGCCGGTCAAATTTTTTCAAAAAATTTAATACTTTGCTGCTTTCGTTAGATTGTGTTATCTCGCTATATGTTGACTCTATGCACTCTATTAAATATGCTACTCTGTTCTCCATTTTCCGAAGTTTGGTGTTTTTTAAAAATTCAACAAGTTCTTGAACAAGGAGTGTTATCGTCATGGCGGATTAATTTGTTATGATAAACCCATACAAAATCGGCGGTTCTTATATCAATGAGTAATACTTACAGGTAATCACAATAATATCCGCAATTAATACTTGACTAAAATACCAGGTATTCCCCAAAAATACATTTATAACAATGAATTTTTATGTACCCAGGTACATTCGCCTAAAATGTTGCACAATATTCCGGACATAGGGGACAGGTATTCCCCCAAAACATATAAGAATGAATGTTTAGGTACCTAGATCCATACTATACAATACTACCCATTTTCCGTTTTTACACAATAGGTAAACAATAATGGTAAAAATATATATTTTTGCTATTTATGGATAGGTACGAGAATTTTTAAAATTGGTATTCTTACCTATAAAATTCATACTTTACTCAAAGGGGTCTTATTCCAGCGCACGTGCTGTTATAAGTGTAGGTAAAAGGATATACTTTTTATATACCAATGGAAAGGTAACTACCTCTAGTTTTAACAGATTATAAAAAAGAATGCAATTAACTCAATATGTTGAATAATAATTGATAAAAACGAGAAAAAATTTTTTTTTTGTGAAGGTAGCAAAAAAAGTCAATATTTCAGACCACTGTAAAATTTTGCTGGTTGGAGATATAAACCTGATTTTTTTACGTAGTATCAATATTTTTGTGACAAAATGAAAAACTTATTCAAAAAAAAAATTGGAGTTGCCACTTTTCTAAAATTTGACACAGGGGAAAACAAAATCCCAGTAATGGGATTTTTTAACAAAAACTCATTTTTTTTGTCCTAGAAATGGCCTCCCGCAAAATTTCTTTGCTTGGGATTTTAGAAAACATATGTAGTTAACTGACTTATAGCACCAAATTGGGCCAGCAGTGTGGCGATTTTTTTTATTTGAGCTCAAACTCAATTTTTTTGAAAAAAATGCCCATATTTGGAGACGCCTGGAGCAAGAAAAGTACCGACTAGGGTCACAATTGCTTATTATTTGTATTAAGCATAAAGTTTTCTTTGAAATAAATGCAAATTTTTTGTATGTTACTTAAGAAACATTAAAGTTATTGACATAAGAGTAAAGGTACCTTTTCGCCGTAAAACACTCAAAATCCCACTTTTTTCGCAATAGTTGACTTTGAACAGCTGGCATTTTCATATTATTGGTGATTTTGCTACAATTCTTTTTTTAAAACATTAACCAAAGTGTTTTCTTTAAACCAGGATTAAATTTTCCCCGATTCACCTAAAACTGATTCCCAAAAATAAAATAATCCCAGAAAATCCAAAGCAAATTTTTCGAAAAAAAAACTTTAAGTCCCGATATCTTTTTTATTGTACGAGATATGAAAACAATTTTCCACAAGAAAATGCTCAAGAATAGCACAAAACGAAGACTTACTTAATAGTTTATTATTATCTTCAGATCCTTTTTTATCCTCCATGAGAAGTAAGTTGACTTCGTACCACGAAATGACGCATGGAGACGAAGAAGAATTTTCTGATTTATTAGATATGCTGGACGTGGAATAAAATCATTTAAGTTTAATGTTTTTTAATTATAAGATTTATTTAAATGTTAATTTATTTAAAAAAAAGTTTTTCACAAAAAATGAAGTCAATAGCATCTTTTTATTCAAATTTTCTATCTGCAACAATTAAATTACTTTTTTGCGATTGGAAATGTGTAAATTTGATTTTTTTAAATGCAACAACATTGATCTCTCACAAAATGAAATTGCTATTTACCAAAAAAATTAATATTTTACTCAAAGGGGTCTTATTCCAGCGCACGTGCTGTTATAAGTGTAGGTAAAAGGATATACTTTTTATATACCAATGGAAAGGTAATTACCTCTAGTTTTAACAGATTATAAAAAAGAATGCAATTAACTCAATATGTTGAATAATAATTGATAAAAACGAGAAAAAAATTTTTTTTTGTGAAGGTAGCAAAAAAAGTCAATATTTCAGACCACTGTAAAATTTTGCTGGTTGGAGATATAAACCTGATTTTTTTACGTAGTATCAATATTTTTGTGACAAAATGAAAAACTTATTCAAAAAAAAAATTGGAGTTGCCACTTTTCTAAAATTTGACACAGGGGAAAACAAAATCCCAGTAATGGGATTTTTTAACAAAAACTCATTTTTTTTGTCCTAGAAATGGCCTCCCGCAAAATTTCTTTGCTTGGGATTTTAGAAAACATATGTAGTTAACTGACTTATAGCACCAAATTGGGCCAGCAGTGTGGCGATTTTTTTTATTTGAGCTCAAACTCAATTTTTTTGAAAAAAATGCCCATATTTGGAGACGCCTGGAGCAAGAAAAGTACCGACTAGGGTCACAATTGCTTATTATTTGTATTAAGCATAAAGTTTTCTTTGAAATAAATGCAAATTTTTTGTATGTTACTTAAGAAACATTAAAGTTATTGACATAAGAGTAAAGGTACCTTTTCGCCGTAAAACACTCAAAATCCCACTTTTTTCGCAATAGTTGACTTTGAACAGCTGGCATTTTCATATTATTGGTGATTTTGCTACAATTCTTTTTTTAAAACATTAACCAAAGTGTTTTCTTTAAACCAGGATTAAATTTTCCCCGATTCACCTAAAACTGATTCCCAAAAATAAAATAATCCCAGAAAATCCAAAGCAAATTTTTCGAAAAAAAAACTTTAAGTCCCGATATCTTTTTTATTGTACGAGATATGAAAAAATTTTTTAATAACATTTTTGGTTGGGTTTGTCCAGCAGATTTCACTAAAGAAAAAATTATTACGATCGGACCACAAATACGCTTTTGGCGGCTTGAAAAAGAAAATTTTAACTCGAGGTGACCAACTTTGAGGGCCCACTGTGCAGCACCTGTTAAACACAGATGCATGAAATTCAAAACTTAAGCTCAGTAACACTTCAAGAAGGTCAATGTAAATTTTCATTTAAATCGGACCATTACAAACGAAATGGCCGAATTATTTCCAATTTTTTCGTAATTTTCCCACTGTGGAGCGTCGGCCACGATTGAATTCATTAAACCGGTTTTTCACAGTGCTATAGGATGGTGCTTCAACGCCATACAAAGATTTAAGTTCATCGATGCACTCTTGTCGTGATAATCCACGTCGAAAGTTGTGAAAAATGATCGCACGAAAATGTTCACGAGTTAATTCCATTTTTTTGATGGTCTTACGTCAAAACGTTCTGAGTACGTTTATGCCAATAAAAATGTCAAACTTTCCAATGGAAATGTCAGATGTATATAATGAGGTATATAAATGTCAGAAATATATATAGCAACCCTCATACCTATGGCCGTCTCAGTACTGGCTCTTGCCGGATCGGTAGTCTTTCACATCAAATTCTGTAGTTGGTTCGGTTATATAAGCCGTTATATAGGATAGGCCATATCAGCCTCGGTATACTTGTCCGACCTCGCACCACATGACTACATCCAGTTTGAGCGCCGCACACTCTGACTGGTAGCATAAATGATTACACCAAGAATTCGCTCCATGTTTACCCACAAACCTAGAGGATGACTAGGGTTATTCGAGAAGTATTTTTATCCTGCACGGGGGGGCTCTTGGATTCACCTACGAGAAGTCAGGTGACCCCACTCGTGCCCTGCAGGTTTAAGAAACAACAGTAAGGAGTTTTGTGTACGGGCAGGTACTTTATTTTAAAAATTCGTCTCCTTACACTTTATATTACAAATTGATTTTCGGCAAACGCCTCTTACTCGCTTATTGCTTTCTCCACAAATATATTACTGATAACTTGCAATTAGTCATTAGAGTAAATTTATTTTTCCCCGTCACAATTCCTTAAAAAAAAAGAAAACTACAACAGTACTCGTATTACTCAACACTCTTGGCTGGCTGATTACAGAAAATGTCAAATGATAACCAAAACCATAACACACCGATTTCCATAGCTGAGATGAAAACAGAACTTATCGCAAACGGCGAACAATGAATCGCAACAAAAATTTTCTGGATAAATTTATAAATAATGATTTCATCAGGGCCTACATAGTGTAGCAGTTTATCAATCTGGGGAATTTTGTTTTAAAGTTTTCTATAAATAACTATAAAATTGCATCGAAAACTACACGAAGAAAAAAAATTGGGATAACAATATTCGAACAATCCGACCAACAATCTGAAAATTTTTAAACTGATGCCATTTCTCCCCCTAGCATTTTCTGACATAGTCGTAGATGGACATATTTTTATGAAATCAGCCAAGGAATATGCTGGTTAATTTTTGTCCAGTCATCAATGAATCACCCTGTAGTAACCATATTTTTTCTCTGCATGTAGGGATCAGATTTTAGTTTTCCACCGTATTGAAGGCGTCACTAGGGCCCCGTAATGTCAGATCAGATCCCATGCATTCAGATCTCTGTGTCGCTTGCAGGAGTTTTTAAATAGTAGACATCTTTGCAGGCAGCCATTCCATTCATCTTTATCTAAGTAAGCTTGAAAGGCAGCGGCCCTTCCTAACTTCTCGTCACTATCAATATTTCTAGCTCAATGTTAAAGTCATAGCTTGTAATTTTCAATATTTTTACAACACCGGCGACACATATAAGCCGATACTAGTTTCATCTAATGTCACGCTTTGATAGTGTAACTTAAATCAATCCTCGATCACGCTAACAAACAAATGTGTAATCGTTTTACACTCCACTCTGTAAACTCTGTTCATCAGTTCTTATAGTGTCGAAATGAAGGCTAAGTGATACGAGGGTTGCGATTTATATTTCGAGTCCAGACAATACTAGTGTTTCCAGATGCAAACTGGAACTTCTATTGCAAACTTTGCCATTTTTTAGCATAACTTCACTCAGAACGTTTTGTCATTTGAGGGCAAATTGTTTTGTTTACAGTGTGTTGAAAAATTCATCTCAGTCAAAAAATGGAATTATCCCGTAAACATTTTCATGCAATGATTTTTGATGATTTTCGGCGTGGGCTATCGAGACAAGAGTGTTTAAATCAACTTGTTTCGACTTTTGGCGATGAAGCACCATCAAAAACCACGGTTAATCGCTGGTACCAAGAGTTCAGTCTCGGACGCCGTTCGCTCGAGGATGAATTTCGTAAAGGATGTCCAACTTCGGTCACTTTGCTAGAAACCATCGATGCTGTGTGTGAACTGATTAAGAGGATGCATTTCGTGAAGGAAGTCCGACCGAAGTTGGACTTTGCCAGAAACCATCGATGCTGTGTGTGAACTGATTAAGCAAGACCGACATGTGACATACCGTGGGATTGAGGCATCCTTGGGCATTAGTATGACAAGCATCAATAAGCTATTGCATGTTCATTTGGCCGTGAAACAAATTTTGTTCTCTTTGGATCCCACATAATTTTACGAATGCTCATAAAACCCTCGGATTGGTGCAAAGAGATGTTGAAAAAGTATAACTCCGGTAGCTCAAAGGCAGTGCGTAACATTGTCACAGGTGACGAATCATAGATCTATGCCTATGAACCCGACACAAAACAGCAATGGATCGTATGGGTCTTTCAAGACGAGCCAAATCAAACAAAATTTTTTCGTTTTTTTTCGGTATAACCGGCCATGTTGCCACAGTGCTTTTAGTGGAACGTAGGACGGTCCATTCTGAGTGGTATACAAACATCTGTTTTGTTCGAAGAAATGAGGAAAGATAATAAGAGAAGACGGATCATTTTGCATCACGACAATAAGAGCTCTTACACCTCAGCTGAAAAGACAAGCTATTTGACCACTCAAGATGTCGAATAGATGGGCCATACACCGTACAGCCCTGATTCGGCACCCGATGACTTCTTCTCATTCCCTGACATCAAGAAAAAAATGCGTGGTCAACGTTTTTCATCGCCCGAAGCAGCTGTTGAAGAGTTCAAAAATCATGTTTTGGAGGTGTTTCATTCGGAGTGGAAAATATGCTTTGAAAATTGGTCTGTGCGCATGCAAAAGTGTATTGATCTTAAAGGAGAATATTTTGAAAAACAATAAAACCATATCCAATGATAAATTATTGTGTTTTTTTGCCGTACCCGAAATATAAATAGCAACCCTCGTACACTTCGAAATTCCCACATATGCCACTACTCGCCCAGTGATAAGAGAACCGAACTGATTTCAAATGAAAGTGACAAAAATATTAACCAAAAGCAAAACTAAAAAGGAACCCTCAATTGAAGATTAAAATCAAAACAAGATTAAAAAACGAGTCATGATTCCAGGGAACAGAGTACAAGTGGCACAACTTACATCCATTCAAAGGTCCTCCACGCGATTAAAGAACTTAATCAGAAGTTAAAATCAAAACCATTTCATATGCTTGGTTTTTTTACAACATAACAAATTTCTTAAATAAAACTTGAAAAAAACAGAATAAGAATTACTTTTAAGCAAAATCATGTTTCAAAAATCATATGACAATCATATGGCGATGATGAATTTAATGGGCGAATTTAAAATTTCGTGATAAGCTCAAAGCGAAAACAAAGCATTTGCGCGGTGTTCGTTTCTGCATATGATTCTGGCGTTCATTGCTACAAATATGAATTTGTTATAATTTTTGTTGTTGGTGTTTTAAACACCCAACACTTGGACTGTTGTCCTCTTCATACCTGTCGTCTGCTGCAGCAGCTCCGGTGACTTTTGTACCGTAACGAAGAAATGACTCGAGACTGAGACGCTGAAATGTGAAATACTTTTTGCTGTTATCAGTTCAGCGTAAATCATCTCCGAGAGAGATGATCCAAAAATAACTCATACAAAAGTCCAGCACACCAACACCACGAACAACAACAACATCGTCCAGCCAAAGTGTATGAAGACACACAATAAAACCAATCACCATTTAAAATTTCTTCGGTGGATTTTTTGAATTTTCTTGTTGTTGTCCTGTTCCAGGGCTGATAACAATCATTCGTATAAGAAAGAAGAAAAGAGCAAAAATTAAAATAACAATTTTTTTTTGCTTTTGTCTGGCACAATCGAAGTGAACTTCTCGCAGTGCGGTATAGCAGGTGGTATGGAAATTACTTGAAGTCGAGCTGAAGTAACATATTTTGTAGGAAGTGCTAATTTTTTTCTGATTTAACAAATATTTTTATTATTCTTATTTTAAAATACTACCGACCATTAAAAAAAGACTTGAAATTAATTAATCAACCAAAAATCTATTAGTTAATTAATTCCCAATTAAGAATTAATTTTAATTGATTAACTAATCAACCAATTAATTAAATTATCAATTAAAGAGCTAATTTATTAATAATTTAATCAATTATATTTCCTCGGATTACCAGGTACAAAATAATACGTTAGGTATTGTCGCAGTGAGTCGCTTGCGTTCTCACTCTTCGACTTATTACTTCGCTTATGCAAAATCAGGAAATGTTTCGTATACACATCGTTAAATGAGCAGGGACCTTGTCTGCAGCACACATAATGGTACCGATGAGCCGTCCACACCAACGGCGAAACGTGCGTCTACAGTGACTTGCTTTTCCTTCCCCTACGACAAACAACAACAAGCCTGCGGAATAATTCACTCTTTCAAAAAAAAATATTTTATTTTTGTTCTGACTTCTGGTTCGCTATGGCATCGATGTAGTTTCCCGTTTGGCTCTTAGCGCCATCAGCTTTTATCGGCTTATGCCCGAGATCTCGTACATGAAGATATCGATTCTACGGTTTTCGGTAAATTTTTTAGATGTATTTGGCAACCCTCTTCCACAGTTTCTCATTTAATGTCATAACATCCTGTATGTTTTCGCTACGACGCTTGGTGGTTCAGAATTTAATTGTACTGGCCAAAAGTCTAATTGTTTGTCCTCGCCGATTTCTAAAGTTTAAATGCCTTTCAATAGCAATTATATTAAACTAAGGCGAGAACAACATATTTGTAGTTGTGGGCGTGGAGTGCTGCTTAAAACAAATATTTTATATTTTGAAGATGACGATTTTTTGATTTTATATGATTAGAATTTTTATTTTTTATAACAAGTGCTACAACTTTGCCTCAGAGAGTAAATCAAAATTCCGAACGGTTGCAAGATATGAGCCTACAAAAAGATCACTTTTTTGCAAAATTTGGGGGCCCATAAAAAAAGTGCATGACTTTGGGCAAAACTGGGAGACACGGGCCTTTCTTTTTTTATTGGCCTTTTATCACGTAGTGGTGTCCGTATATGGTTATATTTTTTCGTGTTGCATTGTGTAAGTGCCCATTTACACGAGGCAACTTTACTTGCAGCAAGTCGCAGTTTGTAAAAGAGAGAGGGTAGGGGAATGGAAAGGGGAAAAACTTGCCCGTACTGTCAATTCCTTTTGTGTTATTCGTAGTGTAAAGTTGACTGCAGATTATTTTAGTATCTTTTTACACAAAAATCAGAACGAATAATTTACAGAATGTCAGAAAAGGCAATAATTAAAACAAAAACTACCGTAACCGAATTGCCTTGTGGAAACACGAGGGACAAGTTCATAAGGAACTCATTAAAATTGACGCAAGTAAATTTCCCTCGCGTAAATGGAATATTAAAACTGGAGAAAAGCTTAAGGAGTTGTCTGTCGGATAAAAAAATATTAAAATATATGTATCTATTCAAAAGTTACAAAGTTTTGGCCAGTAAAAACCGAGTCTGAAGCACTGTGCGACGCCCAAGGGTAAAATCGTGCAACTTGTTTTATTTTACTTTTTTTAAGGCACAACCCTGCACTTAGCAACCCAATCTCATGAACAATTAAAGATATGACAATGATATGGAACATACGAGTATTACATTGACAAGGAACACGTGGGTGGTGGCACGCCCCCTTAAAAAATGGAATTAATGACCCAAATTCATAAATCGATCACTATAAATTTTTTAACGTAAAAAAATCAATACATGCATTATTATGGTGTGTTAAAACATAGGAGAAGGGGCGTGGCACCGCCCAATTAACTCTGAACATTAAATGTCATATCTCGAAAACTAAAACCGATATAAAAATTGTAGTTGGTATATATGACACACGCAGATGAAAAAGTGGACGGTGTTACGAAAATATTTAAATATTGGACCGAAATGCATGATGAGGGCTTAAAAGTGTTTGCCTGGCAAAACATAAATTACACTGTAATGAAACAAAATCCGCCTCTGGACGAAACCAACGAATCCTTATGTAAAATTTTCTAGTGAATCCGAATCGTTGTCGTATGGTTTTTTGTTTTTTTTTATTGAAAAACTTTGTTTTCAACTGCCTAAAACTTCATCAATTATTATCCGGCGAATTTGTGTCAATATCTGTATGTATCTGTGCTGTTCTGGTAGTTGTTTACTTAGGCCCAGACTTTAAATAATTAAAAAATCGAGTATTCAACAGTTTATCACTTAATTAACCATTCAAATAATAAGCTAGTAAATTAATTAATTAAAAAAACAATCAATTTATCAATTAAAAACTACTCAATTAATCAGCTTGTGGGCCGCCGTGGTGTAATAAGAGTGTACACGCCTTTCAAGCCAGTAAAACCAGGTTCAAATCCGGGTAAGAACATCTAACAATTGTTTGGCGTCGGGTTTTACACCTATTTAATGCCGGCGACGTTACGAGCAAGCGATTTAGAGACCATGTAAAAACTTCTATATAAAATGAATCAGACGTTCACCTTTTTTATGTAACTATTTAATGACACCACGCGTTTATAACTTTTCCATTGTAAAAAAATCGCGGATGCGTCTTTTGTGAACACCTGTTTCTATATGAAGGAGTTGCCAGATCGAAACGAAATTTAACATGTGTTCATAGCAGAGATGGAAATGTACAAAACACTTTTTTTCTGTTTTTACCGCGCTTTTTGTGCTAGGCTAAGAAGTTTCCGAACCGCCCTCGTAAATAACGTTATATAAGGTCGAATATACATACAATATAGTTGAGTCAACATAAGGTAGGTTTTTTTAAGAGAGAGAGAGAAAGGCAGAAAATTGTGCGACATAAACAAAAATTTAAAGATCTTTCGGCTCTGCACAAAGCAGATCAAAGTTTTTGATCTGTTTTGTGTTATACGAAGTTCAGAAGTAAGTTTCACGAAGTTGCAACGATTGCGACTGTCTTATCCCCCCACTCTTTTTCCTTTCTTCTCTGCTCTAAACGTTTGTAATTGTGAGAAAGATCATAAGAAAATTTGTATCGCTCTTTTAAAAACCACCACCAACTGAAATGCTAGCTGTACAATCTTCATAACGTAATGATATTGCGCTACGAAGATTGATTTTCGCACAGTTCGAAGACTATACGCAAATGGTAATTCTCATTAGTCATAATGTGACTCCCGTATAAGTCATTTGATTTGTAGCCGAAGTAATCGTTGCTAAAGACTGCTGAAGAAAAACCTTGGCGGGTTTAGAAACAGCTGTACAGTCTGCATGGCAACTGTGGCCAATACATTTCACCAATTTTCTAGTTGGTTCTGAAAAAAAAACAACAAAAAGGTCTCGAACCAGAATAAAAACTGTTCGTCATAATAGTGAAAAAAGACCGAATAAATGTAAACAAAACTAAAACATAATTAGAAGGTTAATTTAATATTAAAAATTGTTACAGTAACTATATATCTGGTTAAAAGAGGTAACCAATAATTAGTTAACATAACAATTAAATGATTTCTATAAAAATCTTCATAGTTAATAATATTAACAATTTCATTGTTAAATTGAGCATGTATTGTTTCAATAAATAAACTATTAAATTTAAATATTAACAATTTTAATAGTTAAAAAACTCAACATTGCATTGTTAAAACAACAATAATTGTTTTAAAATTAACAATTTTGATGTTTAAAAAATTCAACCATAGAATAGTTAAATTAACTATTATTATTGTTAAATACCAGTCAACAACAAAATGTTCAACAATAATTATCTTAAAATTAACAATTTTCATGTTTAAAAAATTCAACCATAGAATAGTTAAATTAACTATTATTATTGTTAAATACCAGTCAACAACAAAATGTTCAAATTAACCTTATATAACGTAGACTCCAAATCTTGTTTATTTATGGTTAAGTTAACCTTATATAAGGTTAATTTTTTGCTCAGTGTGGGATGTTGTGGGAATTAATTAAACAATCTATCACCGTATTAAAAAATCAATTAATGCTGAAAACAATTGATTAAAAAGTTAATAACTGACATTTTTAAGACCGGTACCAAATATTATTGAATTCTTGATGTGATTAGTTTCTTCACATATATCATATTAATACTCCATTCATCACACGCTCCTCGTATAGGCAGACAATAATGCTCTACATTGCACTTAAGCATCGCAAAGCGATGACGATGTCGATGGTGATGATCATTGATCTTGTATTTCATTTATATTTTTTTTATTTTAGCCCGCTTGGTTCGAACTACACATGACTGGCTTGTGACCAATTTTTTTGTACATTTAAAGGTCTTTCGTGTCCTTATTTCATTATCACATCTAAAGCACACACAGACATACGCTCAATGAGACTCAGGCATACTGCCATTTACACTGACCTATCGGTGTTGTGGGTTTAGCAAACAAACAAAAAAAAAGATTGTCTCATATTTTTCAATTTTAATTAAGAGAAGAGACCCGACCAACTCAGGCTGTCCACAAGTGCAGTCAGCCGTCAGTCATACAGACCCTACAGCCCTGGCCTGTCCGCTCCATTCCACTCTAGTTCGGGCCAGTCGTCCGTAACAAAATACTCCTGAGAGATCACAACAAATGATCGTTTGTTGCTGTCGTTGTTGTAGTTGTTTTAATTTTCTGAAGTGTTTTATTTCTTAGGCTTTTATCAATCTCGACTTGAAGCTTATCTCCTCTTTATTTTGTTGAAAATTAAAATGAAAAAAAATCGAAGAAGATGAAGAAACAAAAAAACAGTTCATGAGGTCCTATTATCTATTCCCAGCGATCTTTCAGTTGTGTTTAATTGACCATAAGATCAGACCAGAGCAGACCAGCAACCAGACTGATGGCAAAATAACAAAACGTCGTTCTAATGAAAAAATAATCAAAATGACCATAACGAAATCGAAGTACTCGTAGACGATGACGCGTTAATGATTAGCAGAGGCAAGAAGAAAAAAAAAGAAAAATTAAATCTTAACGATCTCTTATGCTATACTTTTTTAATAAGGCCGATAAAAATTACTTTAAAATGGGATGGCGTTTTTGAGATCGTGTATCTGTGCTTTTATTACAAGATTAGAGGCTATGGATTGATTGCTTTTATCGTAACGCTTTATGTTTCATACATAATAGCAAACCATATTTTTATATTTATCAGAGTGAGGTGCAATCGATCGAAAATAGTAAGTGCAGCTACCCTTTCTCTCGCTCACTTACAGCCTTTTCAGATCTTTTTCCGCGATAAGACTAGAATTCTGAGAGTTTCGCTCGATTGCTTGAGTCGACCTGTTGGTTAGACCATGATTCCATAGTTCTTCAAGGACTTCGGTGTTTTCTGCGTGCGCCAGTTGAAGATTTTCAGTGCCATCACTTTGACATGCCAGTAAATCATTGTAAAGGATGAGCCATTTAAAATTTTAAATTTGAATCTGCTATTAAATAAGGTTTGATAAATTTTTCAAATTTCTGGTTTTACAGGAAAGGTTAAATTTTGTCATTTAATAATGGAACACCATCCGATGCGTTTTCGCTTTGCACAATGGGCTGAAGATTGTTTGCAGAAGATGAAGAATTTTATAGAAAAATCATGTTTTCAGATGAAGCTCATTTTCATCTCACATATGGGGTTCAGAGAATCCACTCGTCCACAAGTTTGGTTTGCATTTTAAAACAAGGGCATGGAGACGCCGTTAGCGTCAAATTTTGTTTCCAAAAATTTAAGAGAATGACATGGACGACTTTTTTTTTTAACAACCATCGACATTTTACGCACTGTTTTTGAAAATCGAGTACGAGGGTTGCTATATATATCTCTGGCCTAGGCAACACTAAGTGTTGCCTGGCGCCATCTGACATTTTCATTGGAAAGTTTGACATTTTTTTGCATAAACGTACTCAGAACGATTTGACGTACGACCATCATTTGTGTTGTTTACAGTGACTTGAAAAAATGAATTTGGCAAAAAAAATGGAATTAACTCGTGAATTTTTCACAACTTCCGACGTGGATTATCACGACAAGGGGTCATCGATGAACTTAAATCTTTGTATGGCGTTGAAGCACCATCCTATAGCACTGTGGAAAACTGGTTTAATGAATTCAATCGTGGCCGACGCTCGCTCAAAATCGAATATCGTGAAGGTCATCCAAACACGGCCGTTGTGTCAGAGAACATTGATGCCGTGCGTGAACTGATAATGCAAGATCGTCTTGTGACATGCCGTCAGAAAGAGGCTTACTTGGGCATTTCTTCCACTAGTATACATTCGATATTGCATGAACACCTGGCCGTAAAAAAAGGTTTGTTCTCGCTGGATCCCGCACAATTTGACAATCGCTCAAAAAAGGCTCGTGTCGACTAGTGCAAAGAAATTTTAAAAAAATACGATCGCGTTGCTTCAAAAGACGTTTATAAGATCGTCACAGGTGACGAATCATAGATCTATGCTTATGAGCCTGAAATAAAACAGCAATCGACCGTGTGGGTCTTCGAAGACGAGCCAAATCCAACGAAAGTTGTTCGTGGAAGAAGCACTTCGAAGCAAATCGTCGCCTGGCCATGTGGCGACCGTTCCGCTTGAGCAACGTAGGACGGCAAATTCTGGGTGCTACACCACAATTTGTTTGCCTAAAGTCTTCGGAGAAATTCGAAAAGCGAACAAGAGAAGACGAATCATTGTGCGCCATGACAATGCGAGCTCTCAGACATCGGCTTAATCCAGCGACTTTTTGACCGGCCAAAACGTGGAATTGATGGGTCATTTGCCGTACAGCCCTGACTTGGCACTCAATGACTTCTTTTTATTCCCGCACATCAAGAAAAAAATGCGTGGTCAACGATTTTCGTCGCCAGAAGATGCTGTTGAAGCGTTCAAAAACCATGTTTTGTAGGTGTCTCAATCGGAGTGGAAAAAGTGCCTCGACAATTGGTTTGAGCGCATGCAAAAGTGTATAAATCATGCTGGAGAATACTTTGAAAAACATTAAAACCATTTTTGATGATAAATATTCGCTTTTCATTATTAGGCCAGAAATATATATATAGCAGCCAAGTGTGATGCCTGAAACTGTGATTTAAGCCCCTTGGATTACTTTCTGTGGGGAGCCATTAAAGTTAAATGTTTCGCAAAGCATTTAGAGACAATTGAAGCGTTGAAATCAGAAAATGAAGTTGTCATTAGAAAGATTGGACCCAAAACTATCGAAAATGTACTGAAAAATTGGGTAGATCGGATGAGGTACTGCCGAGCCAGTTGAATGATATTGTGTTCCATTTTAACCTTTTCATTAAAACCAGAAATTTGAAAACAAATTATCAGATCGGCCAACTTCTTGCCATGGCTTCGGTTGCTTGCCTCGATCCGAAGGTCCAACTTTTTAATGACTAAGACATTATGGACGTTCAATGTCTTTCATGGCTTATTGGCGTACACTGGTTCTTTTAAATATCCCCAAAGAAAGAAGTCTTACAGTGTCAATTCCCGTTGGACTTCGCCGCAACATGAGATAACACGGCCATTAAAATTCTCGCACAACAGAGCCATTGTTTCGTTGGCTGTGTGGCAAGTAGTAACATCCTGTTTGAATCACATATCGTTCAGGTCCTTATCCACAATTTCTGGCCAGAAGAAGTCCGTTATCATCTTGCGATAGCAAACACTATTCACGGTAACTGCTTTGCCGACACAATTCCGAAGAAGTACGGCCCGATGGCGGAACGAACTGGGCGATCATGCACCAGTGTTTTCACATTTCAGACCCGGTTTGCTGAAACTTCCGCAAGATTCTCTCGATTGTGAACAAAGTTGGTCCACTATGTTCAACAAAAATTCACGAAGTGCACGAAATGCATTTTGATTTGAGCACCCATTTTCGTAAAAGGATTTAACAATCTTAACGCGCTGCTCAATTGTTCAACTTCAGTTTGGTAAAAAACTTAATTGTGGAACAATTAAGCATTCTGCATTTCGGTTGCACCACCCTTTTTATATACTGGGTGTCCGTTGGGAAGGTATACCACTTTGTTTGTTTATAATTGCTGATTTATTGAAAGAGAATGGATCTTATATCGATAAATGTTTTATTTAATGTCGGCAATTATGTGTGGAATACAATATCAGATAAATGTCCGCCTCTGTAAGCCTTTGTAGGGATAATGCAGCCATTTGTAGGGCTAATGCGGTATTTTATTAATTTCATCACGTATATTGTTTTTGAATTGCTCAAGCGTTTCCAATGATTCCTCCTGACCAAATTTCACACCAAACTGTCATTTAATGCAAAGGTGACTGATGAATAATTTGAATAATTTTCCATTACCCAGAACCGACTATTCTGTTTATTCACATATCCATTTAAATGAGATTGTGCCTCGTCACTCATTATGATTTTTTCATAAAAATCGGGTTTGTCATGGGCGAGCTGTAATATCCTATTGGAAATGGTCTTGTGGAAGAAGCTCTTGTGTCAACTGAATCTTAAATGGAAACAAGTGCAAATCCTTGTGCGCCAAAGTTGTTCTTTGAAGACCAAGCTCCTGAGGTTGACCAAGCGTCGAATTGAGGTTGATGCATTGTTTTGAACACTTTCCTGAGCAGCAGTACGAGTAATGTTTTCAGCCGATCTTGCAGTACGTTGTGGTCCATGCTTGGGCCTATCAGCTACAGACCCTCTTTCTTCGAAATCATTCACTACACGATAAATAGTGCGTTTTGTTGGCACGTTGTTTTTCCCAAAAAAAATCATGTAACTTTTTCATCGTCATAGTACGAGGGCTGCTATATATATTTCTGGCATAATAATAAAAATGCGAATATTTATCATCAAAAATGGTTTTATTGTTTTTCAAAGTATTCTCCAGCATTATTTATACACTTTGGCTTGCGCTCAACCCAATTGTCGAAGCATTTTTTCCACTCCGATTGAGACACCTCCAAAACATGGTCTTTGAACGCTTCAACAGCATCTTCTGGCGACGAAAATCGTTGACCACGCATTTTTTTCTTGGTGTGCGGGAATAAAAAGAAGTAAGAGCTATACGGCGGATGACCCATCAATTCGACGTTTTGGCCGCTCAAAAAGGCGCTATTTTGAGCCGATGTGTGAGAGCTCGCATTGTCATGGTGCACACTGATTCGTCTTCTCTTGTTCGTTCTTCGAATTTCTCCGAAGACTTCAGGCAAACAAATTGTGGTGTACCGCTCAGAATTGACCGTCCTACGTTGCTCAAGCGGAACAAGTCGCCACATGACCAGTTTTGCCAAAGAAACAGGCGACCATTTTCTTCAAAGTGCTTCTTCCACGAACAACTTTCGTTGGATTTGGCTCTTTTCGAAGACCCACACGGTCGATTGCTGTTTTGTTTCGGCCTCATACGCATAGATCCATGATTCGTTACCTGTGACCTCTTATAAACGTCATTTGAAGCACCGAGATCGTATTTATTCAAAATTTCTTTGCACCAATCGACACGAGCTTTTTTCTGAGCGATTGTCAAATTGTGCGGGATCCAACGAGAACAAACCTTTTTTACGGCCAGGTGTTCATGCAATAAGTAATGCTGGTGAAAGAAATGCACAAGGATGCCTCTATCCTCACGGTATGTCACATGAATATTCTCTGGCATAACGGACGTTTTTAAACGACCTTCACGACCGTTGTCTTTGACCGAGCGTCGGCCACGATTGAATTCCTTAGACCAGTTTTTCACAGTGCTATAGGATGGTGCTTCATCGCTCTACAAAGATGCACTCTTGTCGTGATAATCCACGTCGAAAGTTGTGGAAAATGTTCACGGGTTAATTCCATTTTTTTGCCAAATTAATTTTTTCAAGTCACTGTAAACAACACAAATGATGGTCGTACGTCAAAACGTTCTGAGTACGTTTATGCTAAAAAAATGTCAAACTTTCCAATAGAAATGTCATATGGTGCCAGAAATATATATATAGCAACCCTCGTAATTGATTTTGATAAATGTTTTAACGATTAAATCACGTTGGGTTAATAATTTCCATAATAAATTTGCCACATCTCTTCTTCACGACTGTCAAATATTAACTGTAAAGACTAATGTTTACTAAAATGGCGGCACAACAAAGTAGTACGAGTATATCTTCCCGTTCCGGTATCTTGCTAACGTTCCGGACATCTGTCCCGCCTGCCATCAGGGACCACATGCTGTACTGCACCTCTTCAATTATCCGGCCAAGCCCACTTAGCTGACCCCCCAGGTCTCTGTGGACGCATCCAGTTCAAATGGCGCGTTTCCTCCACCTGGATATCGAAGCAGATCCCCCATAGACGAACAAGACTTCAAAATAAATATATTGTTGTTACAACAACAACAGTACATTAGAGCGTACCAGGTTACAAGTAAAAAAAAAAAGTTCGCCGTACACCTTCGAATATGAAGTATTATTGAAAGGTAGTTTCAAAATTTTTTTTTTTTATTTTTTTATGCCGAACGTAGGGGTCGCGCTTTTACATTTTTCTATATAACTTCTGCATTTATAAACGGATTTTAAAGCTCAATGACTTCAAAGACAAAAAAATCGGCCTCGTCGAAACAAAAACATAGATTTATCACACTTTAAAATCCGTTTATAAATGCAGAAGTTATATAGAAAAATGTAAAAGCGCGACCCCTACGTTCGGCATAAAAAAATAAAAAAAAAATTTTTGAAACTACCTTTCAATAATACTTCATATTCGAAGGTGTACGGCGAACTTTTTTTTTGAGGTACGCCCTACAGTACATCTTCCCCGCGGACACCCTGTATTATTGATCGTCCTAAAATTCTAAGACAAGCTAGCCATGTCCGTCCTGTTGAAATCACGGTTGCTGTCAAACGATGCAAACTAGGATCCTAAAATTTTGCGTGATGGTGGCGTATGGTCATTCGCTGTTTTGTAAATGGGCGAAATCGGCCCAGGGGGAAAAAGTTTCCCTTAAAGGGACTAAAGATACGTGAATAAAAAATCACTTTTTTTGAGTATTTGCAACAAATCATAATTTTGTTGTGGACGGTTAATAGTTGATACTGTTACATAAGATGCACTTAATACCTCAAAAAAGGCATATTTGCTGGACTTTTTGGCTTATGGGGCCAAAAACGCCCTGCACAGTCAAAACGGGCAATTGTTGTAAACCTAAAAATCCTGAGATCCGTCCCTAACCTCAGACATAAACCGAAAGGGCCCTAAGCGGACCATTGTTTTTTCCTTGAATTATGAGGTATTTCTTAAATACCTTAATAATTACCTTTCAGATATTTGCGCTTAAAATATAAAAACTCTTCCTAAAAAAACGTTTCTCCTCTACAATATAAGGGGGCGGTTCGGAAACTTCTTAGCCTAGCACAAAAAGCGCGGTATTAACAGAAAAAAGTTAAGTGTATTGGAAACTTCCATCTCTGCTATGAACACATGTTAAATTTTGTTTCGATCTGGCAACTCATTCATATAGAAACAGGAGTTCACAAAAGACGCATCCGCGTTTTTTTTTACAATGAAAAAATTAGAAATGCGTGGTGTCATTAAATATTTACATAAAAAAGGTTTATCGGGACAAGAAATTCATAATGATATGGTGAATGTGTTAGGTGAAAGTGCTCCTTCATATGCAACAGTAAAAAATTGGGTTGCTGAATTTAAACGTGGTCGTACAAGTATTGAAGATGAACCACGTAGTGGACGTCCAAAAACAGCAACAACAACAGAAATTGTAGCCAAAGTGCATGATATGGTATTAAATGATCGACGAATAAAAGTGCGTAAAATAGCTAATATCATGGGCATCTCAAATGATCGAGTCCATTTAATTTTGCATGAAGAACTACAGATGAAAAAGCTTTCTGCAAGATGGGTGCCGGACTTGTTAACAGTCGACCATAAACGCATAAAAATGAACATTTCTCAAGCTTGTTTGGATCGTTTTCAGCGAAATAAAATGGATTTTAAGCGTCGTTTTATAACAATGGACTGAAGCTGGAGGAAGTGCCCCAAAGAAGGCA
This sequence comes from Hydrotaea diabolus, assembly GCA_963513945.1. Classification (NCBI taxonomy): domain Eukaryota; kingdom Metazoa; phylum Arthropoda; class Insecta; order Diptera; family Muscidae; genus Hydrotaea; species Hydrotaea diabolus. The sequence goes on from OY740717.1 coordinate 175,944,589, forward strand.
AAAACAATTCAATCGGCTGGTAAGGTTATGGCAACGGTTTTTTGGGACTTCAAAAGTATTTTATTGATTGACTATCTGCAAAAGGGTAAAACAATAAATTCAGAGTACTATTGCAACCTTTTAGATCAATTAAATGTACAAATTCGAGAAAAACGTCCTGGCTTACAACACAAAAAAATAATTTTTCATCAAGACAACGCACCAGCGCACAAGAGTGTTTTAACAAGGGCTTAAATCAACGAATTAAAGTACGAGTTGCTTGACCACCCACCTTATTCTCCTGATTTAGCTCCCAGTGACTTTTACCTGTTCCCAAATCTAAAAAAATTCCGTTTTACCTCAAATGAAGATGCAATTACAGTTGTAAACCACTATTTTGAAGACCTTGAGGAAAACTATTTTAATCAAGGGATAGAATTTCTAGATAAGCGTTGGACTAAGTGTATTGAAGTTTCAGGAGATTATATTGAAAAATAAAAATATTTTTGAAAAACTAACTATTCTCTTTCATTGATAGGCTAAGAACTTTCCGAACCGCCCTCGTATCTTATACGTCTAAAAAGCACTAGGTTTTTATAGTTTGAGATGTTGTCAACGGATTTTAAGGTGCCCAGCCACTGTTTTGAATCATCACTTTGTACATTCAACATGCTCTGCCACATTTCCGGTTACCGTCCATGTATGTCTGCATATCAAATGTGGACAAGACAAAAAATGTGGCCCTTATTCCTAATCTATAGATTCCTTTTTGGGTGGGGGAAACCCCTTTAAAAAGTCATTCAATCCTTCACAGATAATTCAGCCATAAATAACTGCACACACACACACACAAATGAGAGCGCGAGCGAGATGGGGATGCAACAAACTTGTTTCCTACTTGTCGGGCAGAGCATCACAACGCAGCGCATCGCTTGGATTGACATAATAAAATTTTGTTCAACATTTTAAAACATTTTGTTATTTTTTTCAGCTGTTGTTGGCGGTGCTTGCATTTTAGTTTAGTTGAATATTTATGGGGCTGCTGTTAGTGGCGCTTGTTCGGTTGCCATGTAAATTATTCTTTAAACACTTACACACACACTTCCAGACCATTCCACACACACACACACACTCACTCGCGCTCGTTTGCTCGCTTAGTCAGTCAGTCATAGGGACACACTCGTTCACTACAGCCCGCTCTCCTGATGCAGTTGAATGAATGCTGCTTGGAGGCTGATGCATCAACACGCCTGATAAGGCCGCATACCAACAGCATATTCATCGTCGTCGCCGTTGTCGCGACCGTCCTTGCCGCCGTCGCACAGTGTTTCGAAACGCCATTAAAAGGTTGGGAAATATTTTTGAACTCTAAGCGGATACTCTAGCCGCATAGAGAGTGGTCAAACTAAAACTTATAATGATAATTGTAAACAAAATAACAAGTTTTCAAAGAATAATCTCAATGTTTTTTTTATTATGATAGAAGAATCTATGACAATTATGCGTGAAACAAAGTATCGGCCAAATGCTCGCCACGGCTTCAGTTGCATATCTCTATCTGAGACATAATGGAGGTTCAATGTGTTATTTTGTACCTCTTGGATTATTGCCGTACACGTTTTCTTTAAAATATCCCCAAAGAAGAAAGTGGCGGCCAATTAATATCGCCACGACGCAAGATGACACGGCCATTGAATTTCTCGCACTGGCTGTATGACAAGTGGCACCATTCTGTTGGAACCACATGTCGTCCAGGTCCATATCCTCTACTTCTGTCCACAAGAAATATGTAATAATCTCGCGATAGCGAACTCTATTTACGAGACTAGGTTGACGGTTCTTCTGCCACACTCTCCGAACAACATCAATGTTTAAGGCAAAATGAAGTGGACGAGCATGCTCATTTTTTTCATTTCTTACATACTGCTGAAATTTACGCACAATTATTCTGATTGTGGACACATTTAGTCGATGATGCTGACCAAAAAAATCACGAAGTGCACAAAATGCATTTCGATTTAAACGGCTTTTTTTTATAAAAGGCTTAAACAATCTTAACGCGCTGCTCAATTGTGTACCTTACTATGGTTGAATTTGTCAAGGCTTTGTCATAGATTTATTTTAATACGAGGGTTGCTATATATATTTCTGGCGCCATCTGACATTTTCATTGGAAAGTTTGACTTTTTTTTAGCATAAACGTACTCAGAACGTTTTGACGTACGACCATAATTTGTGTTGTTTCAAAAAATTATATTAACCCGTGAACATTTTCGTGCGATCATTTTTCACAACTTTCGACGTGGATTATCACGACAAGAGTGCATCGATGAAATAAATCTTTGTATGGCGATGAAGCACCATCCTATAGCACTGTGAAAAACTGGTTTAATGAATTCAATCGTGGCCGACGCTCTCTCAAAGCCGAAGGTCGTGAAGGTCGTCCAAAAACGGCCGTTGTGCCAGAGAACATTGAACTGATAATGCAAGATCGTCATGTGACATACCGTGAGATAGAGGCATCCCTGGGCATTTCTTCCACTACTATACATTCGATATTGCATGAACACCTGGCCTTAAAAAAGGTTTGTTCTCGTTGGATCCCACACAATTTGACAATCGCTCAAAAAAAGGCTCGTGCCGACTGGTGCAAAGAAATTTTAAAAAAATACGATCGCGGTGCTTCCAAAGACGTTTATAAGATCGTCGCAGGTAACGAATCATGGATCTATGCGTATGAGCCCGAAACAACACAGCAATCCACCGTGTGGGTCTTCGAAGACGAGCCAAATTCAGCGAAAGTTGTTCGTGGAAGAAGCACTTTGAAGAAAATGGTCGCCTGTTTCTTTGGCAAAACTGGTCATGTGGCAACTGTTCCGCTTGAGCAACGTAGGACGGTCAATTCTGAGTGGCACACCACAATTTGTTTGCCTGAAGTCTTTGGAGAAATCCGAAAAACAAACAATAGAAGACTAATCATTGTGCAACATCACCAGCGCCTTTTTGACCGGCCAAATCCAACGAAAGTTGTTCGTGGAAGAAGCACTTCGAAACAAGTGGTCGCCTGTTTCTACGGCAAAATGGCTCAAACCAGCGCCTTTTTGACCGGCCAAGACGTCGAATTGATGGGTCATCCGCCGTACATCCCTGACTTGGAACCCAATGACTTCTTTCTATTCCCGCACATCAAGAAAAAATGCGTGGTCAACGATGTTCGTCGCCAGAAGATGCTGTTCAAAAACCATGTTTTGGAGGTGTCTTAATCGGAGTGGACAAGTGCTACGACAATTGGTTTGAGCGCATGCAAAAGTGTAAAAATCATGCAGGAGAATACTTTGAAAAACAAAAAAAAACATTTTTGATGATAAATATTCGCATATTCATTATTAGGCCAGAAATATATATAGAAGCCTTCGTAATACCCTTTTGCTTACTTATAGAGTGTGCACGACTTTCATGCCAGTTGACCCAGGTTTAACCCCGGGTAAGAATTTTTAACAATTTTTCAGCGGTGTTTTTCCACCTCGTAAATGCCGGCGACTTTGCGAGTAAGAGATTCATTTATAATCCATGTAAAAACTTTTCTATAAAATGCCTAAACCGTTCGGAGCCGGCGATAAACAGTGGGTCCCGGTTAGTGAGTATAGGAATTGCATCGTGCCCAGCTCACTGATCGGAGAGAAGTTGCCCCTTTTTCATCTATGGGATGTTGTGGGACTTAAGTAAGTTGCATCGGAACTTCTTTACTAGCTCTGCATACCATATATGACATTCTTGGCTTCGTAAATTATTTTTTCTTCATGTTTTGTTTGGTTTTGCACCACTGTGCCGCCTTGTCTCTCGCTGTGATTTAAGTTCACTTTACTTGAGAGTTGTGTACTGAGTTTTAGTTTCTTTTTTCAAATGGCCCGCGATGTTGGCGGTTGGCTGGAGAGTAGAGGAGTAGTCAGACGTCGTTTCTCGACTGATAACAGAGTACCCCTGCCCAAAGGAAGTCAAAGTGGACGAACGAACGTAACGTAACTGAGTGAGTCTACGTATGAATATCATCATCGCAGTGATGATTCGGCGGTCGGTGTGTAAGAGACTGCAATCCATTGCATTGGCGACATTCGATTACTTTTGTCGATTTCAGTTGTTTTAATTTTGTGTTCCTTACTTTTTAGTTCTGGTGCTGATGATGCAGTCGATGGTGCTGATGGTGGTGGTGCTGGTGGTAGTAGGGCTGCTTGGAGGAGCTTCCATTCATATCTTTGTATCATAATGGAAAACGAGACTGTAAGGCTGACATTTAGATAAGCGGGTAATTTTTTCTCCTTTGCCATTCGTTCTGCTCCGCGCTGCGTTATTCTTTTTGTTGTTTTTGGCCCTTTTTGTGTTTATTTAAAAAGCCATCACCACCATCATCATCAACATCATTGGCGGCGGCGGAGCCAGCAGCAGCAGCATCGGCTGGTATTATCAACGGTATGTTGATGTTATTTACAGAGTGGGGGTCATCGAGCGAGCCCAGTGGTGTAAGGATTAAGGTTCTTCATATGCCATCCACGTTGGTGGAGCGCTGAAAGGGGTTGATTGCTTTGCACTTGGAGTTTCATGTTGTCCATATACAAACTTACATATGTAAATGTGTACGAGTATATGGAGCACTTATTTATAGGCTGTGCGTGTAAGTTTATATGAAGGAGTGGTTTGTTGATAATTACAAAATGAGTGAAATATTTCTGCCATGTGATAAGAGGAGAAATATAAAACAAAATGTTGCCTTGCTAAAATGCTTGAAATATCCAAGTTATCGCAATGATTCCATTGTGACCTGATGTTTGTTGAGGTAAGTCAAATTGACCACGAGGGCAAAAATCATTTTTCTACAATGAGATGGCATAGCCAGTATTTGAAAAATGAGGAAAATGTGATTCGACTTTGAAAATTCGTTGTTTCTACTATAAAAATGTTAGTATTCTAATGCTCAGTGACCGGGGCCAACTGTTTAAGCCTAATGCATTTCATAGACAACGTTTTATACTTGGTTTTGAGTTATATTCGATATTGCATGAACACCTGGCCGTAAAAAAGGTTTGTTCTCGTTGGATCCCGCACAATTTGACAATCGCTCAAAAAAAAAAGGATCGTGTCGATTGTTGCAAAGAAATTTTGAAAAAATACGTTCGCCCTGCTTCAAATGACGATTTACTCGTATCTCTTTCTCGTAAAGCCGCCGGCGTTTACGATTGATTGCAGATGATAAAATATTATTAGATGCTCTGACCCGGAGTTAAAACTGCTTTTACTTGTATGCTAGTCGTGTAAACTAACCATCACATATGCAACGGTTAAATTCTCTAATTATACCGGACACCATAAGAATAACTACAAAGGAAGAGATTAAAATGTTGACGAATAAAATCAAAAATTTTAAAGCTCCCGGTTTGGATAGTTTAAAATCAATTTTATTAAAAAATATGCCTGACCTTTTTATGTTTCCATTACCAACATCTTTAACTATTGTTTAAAATAATGCTATTTCCCTATTAGTTTAAAAGGGGCTAAGGTTATTCCAATCCTAAAACCAGGAAAACCCCCAAAATCTCCAAAAACCGATTGCCCCATAAGTACTTATATGTGACAGCGCATAGAGAAAGGGACCTAAGGGTAAAAATAAATCAATTTTCATTTTTTTTCTTTTTTTGATGTGGACAACATGGTTAACCACCATCTTGTGAGGTATCTAGAGTCCAACTGCTTGCTTAGTGATCGACAGTATGGCTTCCGTAGAAATCGCTCTACGGGAGACCTGATGGCTTTCTTGACGGAGCGCTGGAGCTGGTCTATCCACCAGTTTGGTGAGAGTAAGGTTGTGGCTCTGGATATCTCCAAGGCCTTTGATAGAGTCTGGCACGGTGCACTCTTGTTAAAGCTGATGGCTTTTGGCGTCGGCGATACTTTCGCTCGTTTTATATCGAGTTTTCTTAGAGATCGCACTATAAGAGTTGTTGTAGATGGGTTCTCATCCAACAAACATAGGCTTACTGCAGGAGTACCACAGGGCTTTGTCCTTTCTCCCTCTTTATTTTTAATTTTCATTGATGATCTGTTGGGTCAGACCGTGAATCCAATCTACTCCTTTGCGGATGACAGTAACCTATATCATTCATATTCATTCGACCGTAGGCCGAGTCTTCAAGATATTGAAGACAAAAGGCGAATTATGGATGAGACACTTGGCCGGTGTTTACTGGCCATTTCCGAATGGGGTCGAGTGAATAGAGTAGATTTTAATGCGCGTAAGACACAGTGCTGCTTGTTGTCTCACAAGCGATTCGCTGACCCAACAATATCGTCAATTTCTACCGGTGGTACGGATATTGAACAATCAGAAGCTCTTGATGTTCTTGGCATGAAAATACAATGTGACGCTCGTTGGGCGAGACATGTATTCGAAGTGTCGAAAGAAGCACTCAAGTGCATAGGCTTCTTAAAGCGGTGCAAGAAATATTTCACTCCTTCTGATCTTTTCAATATCTATACAACTTACATCAGGCCGAAGATGGAATACAACTCCCATATATGGGCAGGTGCTCCAAAATCATCCTTGGAGCTACTTGACCGTGTTGAAAGGAGAGCGATGATGCTGATAGGTGACAGTGGGGTATCCAACTCTATTGTTTCCCTTGATCATCGTCGGAATGTGGGTTGCGTGACGCTGTTCTATCGTTACTTTCATGGTGTGTGTTCATCAGACATCCGGCGCATTATTCCTGACGTGAGGATGTTCGGCTGGGATACGCGACTTTCTAGGAATTCACACCCGTTTGTTATCGATTGGCCAGTTGACCGCACTATACACTACAGATCAAATTCGTGTTTCGCTCGTACAGTCCGTATGTGGAATCGACTTCCGGCAAATGTGTTTCCCACTAATTGCGACATCCAGAAGTTCAAGACAAGTGTCAATCAACATTATTCCCTTTTTCCCCCCTCCGATCCTTTACTTTCCACTCGCCAACGCAATGCACCGCATGTGTAGGGGCATCCCCTGAGTGTTGGTTATTTTAAAAAAAAAAAATATGCTGCTTAGCCTCGATTAAATTTTTGAAAAAATTAATTTACAACGTGTGTAGGATTTTGCAGAAAAGCATAATCTAATAAATATGGAACAGTTTCATCAGGTCAAACTAATAGTTAATTTTATACAAAATAATAGGCGCATAAGACGAAGCACAATAATTGTATTTCTAGACATTGATAAAGCGTTTGACGCAATATGGCACAACGGTCGTATATATAAACTCAACCTATTGGGCTTTCCTTTATATCTGCAAAAAATCATCATGACTTTTCTATGTAAAAGCACCTTCAATGTTACTTTCGAAGGAGTTAATTCCACAGAGAGAAATATTCTAGATGGGGTTCCACAAGGATCTGTGCTTTCGCCCATTTTGTATTCCCTTTATACACTTGACTTTAACTTTTTAAAGAATCAACACTACGCCCTTTACGCAGATGATACGGCTAAGCGGAAAAGTCTCAAATGCCATAGAAAAACGCATGAAAAGAGCTCTACAGCATGCCAATAAATATTTCTCTTAATGGAAAATGAAATAAAAATTAATGATACGAAAACTCAAGCCATAATTTTTCCTTTCAACAAATCCCTTAAAAGAATACACGCAGAGAAAAAACATGGTTACTACATGGTCACGGCAATAATAATATGTTCTCCGCAATAAAAGTATGTTCGTCGCAACCATAGCGTGGTTAACTAAATTTAGTTTTGACAATAGTATAATTGCTGCAATATTAATATTGTTGAAATGTAACAATAGTATTATTGCCAGATTTAAAAATGATAATATGGTAATAGCAACAATATAAATATGGTTGGTGCGACAAAAGTATTTTGTTTTGCATTTTATATTAACAATAATATGTTTACGGCAGTCATACTGTATGATTGTAATTTTTATTCATTTAAATATGCGTTTAAGAATAAATGTTATAGGTTCGGATCTAATGCAATAATAGTACTTTTTTATCGAAATTAAAATTTTTTAAACAAGCTGCTTTGGCTTTATTTAACTAAAAAAAATTAATAAAAACGCTTACGTATATTTAAACTTATTTTTTCTACTGTGAAATAAATCACTCCTTTTATTTTGAATTTTATGTTTTTTTTTTAAATAATTTTCATAATTCAAATCTATTGTCGACAACTTAAACAAATTCTAAAAAATTATATTGGAGATCATAGTATAAATGTGTGTGATCATACTATGGTTGTAGGGATCATAACATGGTTGCGTGCGAATCATACTATGGTTGTGAATATCATACTATGGTTGTATGTGAAACATACTATGGTTGTGAGGATCATACTATGATTGTGGAGATCATAGTATGGTTGAGTGTGAATCATAATATGGTTGTGGGGATCATAGTATGGTTATGTGTGAATCATATTATTGTTGTGAGGATCATAGTATGGTTGTATTTGAATCATACTATTGTTGTGAGGATCATACTATTGTTGTACCACAACCATATACCCAACAATAGTATTATCCTCTTCGAATATTGTCACCACAACCATACTTTTTTTCTGCGTGTACCAAACTCCCTACTATGCATTCAAGGAACTGAAATTACAATTCAAAACGGAAGTAAAATATCTGGGTATAACACTAGATATAAAACTTACTTTCAAAAACCATGTCTTCAATGCCTGCAAAAAGGCTGTAAAATGTGGTTGTGCTCTTTTACCTCTTTTGAACCGCAGCTTTGGACTCAACAATAAAAAAAAGTTGCTGTTGTATAAAATATGTATACGGACAATAATGACTTATGGATCACAAGTCACGTACAGTAAGGTCGCCAAAACGTATAGCTGCACATCATTCAAAACAAGAACCTTAAAATTACTTATATGTTCTTATACAATTTACCAAGGCATTTCTCAATATTTAGATAACATAGATATTACAAAAAAGATACCATCAACGAAGTCATCAGTAAATTAACAAAACGCTATGAAGATCGAAACAGATTCTCAAACTATGATTAAATAAGAAATTTGTAAGTGTATATAACTTCTAAACCTTCCTCTGCGAAGGTGAAAAAAGTTTTTATCATTAAAATTTCTTTAAAATTTAAATAGGTTTTTACTACTCGTATCTTTTACATTAAAAATGTAAATATATATTAAAAATGGCCCTTATGCTATAAAAATAAGATTTCAATTGTTGCAATACTTTATGTAAATCTCAAACTATGTAGTACATGATAAAAATTATTTTAAATCTGTTATAATGATAGTTCAATAAAAAAAAACTATCACCCCACGCGGTCCATCGGCTGTAATTAAAAGGACCATATCGGCCAAAAAACACAACCAATATTTGTTTTACATCCCTCATTTTAATCTACTTATATGTATGCTCGTAACGTTATATTACCTTACACAGAAAAAAAATTCAGTTCATTTAAAAAAACGTATTAGGAATTCTGTAATAAAAAATTTCACATATTAACCAAAATATTCGTACGTTGTTTATCGAAAATCTTCCGATTGCAGGCGATAAACAAATTCACATATTTACAAAAAAAAAGTTTTAAGCTGGTTGTCGAAAGTATTTTCGCATCAGACGATGTAAAACTTCACATATTAACAAATGAAATTGTAAGCTGTTTATAGGCCGTTTAAGCTGAACAACTACTAGGGTTGCTATTTATATTTCGGGTCCGGCAATAAAAACACAGTAATTTATCATTGGAAATGGTTTTATTGTTTTTTCAAAATATTCTCCATTAAGTTCAATACACTTTTGCATGCGCACAAACCAATTTTCGAAGCACCTTTTCCACTCCGATTATTTTTGAACGCTTCAAAAGCTGCTTCGGGCGATGAAAAACGTTAACCACTTGATGCTGGGAAATGAGATAAAGTCATTGGGTGCCAAATCAGGGCTGTGCGGTGGTTGGCCCACCAATTCGACATCTTGAGTGGTCAAATAGCTCATCGTTTCAGCTGATGTGTGAGAGCTCGCATTGTCGTGATGCTAAATGATCTGTCTTCTCTTATTATCTTTCCTCATTTCTTTGAACACTGTTGGCACACAGATGGTTGTATACCACTCAGAATGGACCGTCCTACGTTCCACTGTGGCAACATGGCCGGTAATACCGAAAAAAGAACAATCAATTCCTTCGATGTAAAGTGTGATCCATCTATAGGTATTTTTTCGGAACAAAAAAATATAAAAATTCAAATCTAGTGTGGACATTTACGCATTTTACGCGGACATTTTATGGCATTTTTTTTTTGAACATAATTACCTTCAAATGTTGGCAACTGTTTTATGGAAATGAGCGTTCGGTGAGAAACGGGAAGATCCGCTGTTTTCGACCAAAATTTTGTTCAGTGATGAGGCGCATTTCTGGTTCAACGGCAAAGTCAATAAACAAAATTGCCGCATTTTGGCTGAAGAGCAACAAGAAGAGGTTCAAGAGGTGCCATTATACCCAGAGAAAAACACGGTTGGGTGCGGTTTATAAGCTGATGGAATCATCGGTGCAAATTTTATCAAAAATGATGATGGCCGGAACGTAAACGTGAATGGGGCTCGCTATTGCGCCATAATATCGATCTTTATGCTACCTGAAATTAAAGCCCGTAATCTTGACGACATTTGGTTTCAACAGGACGGTGCCACTTGTCATGCAGCTGCTCAAACAATGCATTTATTGAGAGGTCATTTCGAAAAGAAGCTAATTTCACATTATGGAAAGGTGTGTTGGCCGCCTAGTTCGAGTGACCTTTAGACATTTTTCTTTAGGGTTACATACTCGTAAAGTCCAAAGTCAATGCTGACAAACCAGCTACGATTCAGGTTGTGAAAGCCAACATTACGTGTGTCATTAAAGCCATACCGGTCGAAATGCTCGAACGAGTCATCCAAAATTGGACCCTCAGAATGGGAACCATGAGGCATAGTTGCGGCCAACATTTGAAGGAAATTATATTCAAAAAATAATGTCCTTTCAAATTACCAATAATTTTACATTTTGGAATGGTGAGTTGGCCTTTAGACATTTTTCTTTAGGGTTACGTAAAGTGCAAAGTCAATGCTAACAAACCAGCTACGATTCAGGTTGTGGAAGCCAACATTACGCGTGTCATTTAGAATGGGAACCATGAGGCGTAGTTGCGGCCAACATTTGAACGAAATTATATTCAAAAGAAATGTACTTTGAAATTACCAATAAAGATTCCACACTTGATTTGAATTTTTATATTTTTTTCTGAAAAAATATCTTTAGATGGATCACCATATACTTCTTCCACGAATAAGTTTGGATGGATTTGGCTCGTCTTGAAAGACCCATACGGTCGATTGCTGTTTTGTTTCGGGTTCATATGCATAGATCCATGATTCGTCACCTGTGACAATGTTATACTTTACACTGCCTTTGAGCTACCGGAGTTATACTTTTTCAACATCTCTTTGCGCAAATCCATACGAGCATTTTTTTGAGTATTCGTCAAATTATGTGGAATCCAACGAGAACAACTTTTTTTCACGGCCAACTGAACGAGCAATACTCGTATCTTATTGATGCGGTCTTGCATAATCAGTTCACGCACAGCATCGATCGTTTCTGGCAAAGTGACCGAAGTTGGACGTCCTTCACGAAATTCATCCTGAAGCGAACGACGTCCGAGACTGAACTCTTGGTACCAGCGATTGACAGTGGTTTTCGATTTGTCAACACACTGTAAACAAAACAATTCGCCATCAAATGACAGAACTTTAAGTTAACGTGAAGTTATGCTTAAAAATGTCAAAATTTCTAATGGAAGTTTTAGTTTGCATTTGGGAACACTAGTATTGTCAGAACCCGAAATAGCAACCCACGTATCTATCATATGCCATTAAAATTATTCGGTTAAAAAGATATGGTTTTTGCAACAAAAAACTCAAATAACGCCACTGTGCAACGAGTATACACGCTTTTTGGGGTCTCTGATCTGTATTTTGAGGTGTTGGAAACGGCATGACAAAGTGAATATACTATCTGTCCTATGATGGACGTTATCAATAGGCAAATCTTACTTTTGCGTCAATAACACTAGGTCACAAATAACAAAATTTTCTCTGTTATTTGTTTCTAGCATACTTTTCACCATTGATTTTGACCTACTAAACACGAAAATGAGTTTTAAAAACTCATAATTTTTTTGGTAAAAGACCGACGATACGAATCGCTTAGGATTGCCGTTTCTACACGCGCCGTGTAACGAATTTTGTTTTCTCTGTGTAAGCTGTGCAAATAATGAAAATCAAAATATCGTGAAATAGCGGAATTTCGGTCTTTTACCAAAAAAATTATAAGTCCGCCATTTGTTGTCAGATTTTGTTAAGTAAGGGCTTATTTTCTTTGTAAAAATGCCAGCTATACGTAAAAAAAACCAAAATTGCTGTTAGCATCGTGTTTTATATTTTATATGAATTTTCATATGGTTTTTTCTGCCACATTTTTACTAAAAAAAACGCCGTTTTTTAACCTTTTTAAGCCGCCAACATCAAAACTACTTACTCGATTTGAAAATTTTCTGAAAATGAGTTGTAGACGGCTCAATTCTATAATTTGAGTAGTAGTAGGATCAAATAGGTCAAAGAAGACGAAAGATATGCTCAAAATTGTAAGTGTACCTCCAAAAATTTAAAAAAAAAAGTTCAAAAATTTGTATCTCGAAAACCAATCGACAGAAAAATTTTTAAAACTCATTTTCGTGTTTAGTAGGTCAAAATCAATGAGAAAAATTATGCTAGAACCAAATAACAAAACGACTGTTGGCTAGTGTAATTTAAAATCTGAGATCTAATTCTTGTGACAAGAGATAATGTTATATTTAGTTTGCTATTTAGAATCTCGCCACTATTCGAAAAACGGTTACCAAAAACATTTTAATTCCTCATAAGTTACGAGCCACGTTTTAGCTGGCCCTAAAGTCTTTATGATGTGGCCCTCTAGCTAAGTACCTTTATCAACTATCTATACACAAATTTCGAGTTGACATTAACGGATTTAATTTTACCTAATTACAAATTTAAGCGAAACTTGGCAATTCCTATCTATTTTCTGTCAGAACACCACAGCGCATTGTGTGGGCTAAGGCATTCCCTCACTATCTACTGGTGCGACTTTTACACAAAGCTAAAAGAAGACGCCGATGCTGAAGCTAAAACTGACGACGTTGTCGTCGTCAGCGTCATTTCATTCGAACAAAATATGTTGTTGAGATGTTAGATAGGATTCTGGCGATAGTGTCACATGAACGACTCATAATATTGGGTGTTATTTTTCATTTGACTTGATGCTGATATCAGCAAAACTGAAACAAGTGCCACTGTTCGGTCTTGTTCTTCTTCGTGGTGACACTGACAGTGGCATCTTCGAATCAGCAGCCAGCCTGCCAGCCAGTCATCAGCCAGCCTCAGTAGCAAATACAGAAGCCTATCAATTTCGTGTACTTAATTCCACAAATAAAATTCATACACAAAATGATTTAATGACAATTTCATTTTGTGCCGAGCGTTTGTTCGCTCGCATTTGTACATATGATTTTGTTTTGATACGAATTTGATATCAATATCAGTAACAGAGCACACAGAGCGTCTTCTCTGTCTGTCTGTCTGTTTGTCTCACCGACTGTTTGTCTTGCAGTCTGTGCGAATGGTTGGTTGGAAAATTTTCCTTATCGCCGAAGTTCTTAATAAATGACAAAAGACCAGCAACGACAGAGAACAAGAACAGCATTATAATATTTTAACATCGACAATTACTTCGACATCTTCTAAATACTATTGGGATGTCTTAATAATCAATGAGGGGATGGTATGATAAGTGTGGTTAAGTAATAAAAAACTCGTTTAGAAGGTTCCGTTTAAAAAATCAAATTGTGACCTTGGGAACTGTTCCTACGTTGCTACCGCTTTAATTACTTCAAGGCGGGTACTTTTTGATTAGCGGCACCACCTTTTAATGTAAGGCTTCCAAGCTCCAGCTTATGCAGATAGTGATTGTGCTGCTCTTTTTTCATTGTCAGCTAGTTTTTCATTGCTCTTTTTTTTATTGTCAGCTAGTTTTTTTTTCTAAATCAAAGACTGCCGAAGCATCCTCAATCTCGTCTTAATAGCCTCATCCTACAGGGCGATTCATTCACGACTAGACAAACTTCACCAGCGTATTCTAATTTCATGAAAATATGCCCATCTACGACCATGCCCGAAAATACAAGGGGCGAAATGATAGCGGTTTAAAAATTTGCGGAGCGCTATTCAGAGGGTACTAGGGTAAAATTGCCTATTAAGGAATCGAAATAGCAGCGCACATTGATTTGTTTCTGTAAATTAACACAAAAATAAAATTTGCATTTCAGTCAAATAGTCATAACTTAGGAACGGTAGGACCTCTGGGCTTCGTTTAGTTAATTTTGGAAAGTTAAGAGGTAGGACTATCTATTAAGAAAAAAAATCTGACCACTCCTTCCAAACCAAACCCAAAATTTTTTAAACCGCTGCCATTTCGCCCCTTGCATTTTCGGACATGGTCGTAGATTTTTTATTTTTATAAAATCAGCCAAGGAATACCAGTATATATTTTGGTACGGACAAAGGTATAGCGCATCGAAAAAGCGTTTCAGACCTCAAATATCCCAGCGAAGCAAATTCGAAGTACTTCCCAAGGAATCACTTTTGTATGTACTGCGATTGGATTTTGCAGTTTCTACTAAACATCACCTTAACTATAAATAATGGGAAGTTTTTTTGATCCACTTCGTAAGAAGCTCTTTGGCTGGTGAGGGTTAGATGGGAACGTTCGCGCTTGTAACTCTGAAGGTCTCGGGTACGAGCCGAAGTACGGGTATTCATGTATTTTGTGTAAAAATATGCTTTATTTTTTTTAAATTTGTTACTTAACTTTTTACAAAAACTATTAAAATAGAGTTTCCTAAAACTTAAAAAAAACATGCTAAGACGTCAAGTTTGGCCAGACCGAACCTTATATACCACCCTACGCAAGTAAAGCCCAAAAAAAATGGTACGGTTTTTCGGTCCTTTCGGCCTATACGTCCGTCCCTAGTCTTAGCCAAAACTTTTGTATTACTCTATACGTATTTGCATTCGTAGCAAAATTTTCGTTTTATTTGAGTACCCAAAGTGACTATTGATCGCCTTTTTTGACCATGCTGGTCGGTTTTTTGGGTTACATGACCCAAATCGTCCAGCTACTATGCGCTTCTTTGAGGTATGTAGTGCGTCCCTACTAACAGTACCCATTCTCAACACTGTCCGCTTACAGAAAAATATGTTTTGTTAAGAAAAAAATCTAAAAAAGTGTATTTATTACCGAGGTACCTTTAGTCCCTTAAAGCGAAACTATTCCCTCCAGAACCGATTTCGCCCATTTACCATCCCATACAGCTTATGACCATAAGCCATTGTCATGCAAAGTTTCAGTATCCTAGGTTGATACGTTCGACCGCTATCATGCTTTCAAAAGGCACACGTACAGACGGACCAAATATGTTTCATGACTTCTAACGACATTAAATTTACACTATAACTCTCAAAAGGAGCTAGCACTCGCATTTGAACTTTGCACATGGTAATATTTTTCGAAAACTGCCCATAGGATTGAAAATGATACGGTCCTTCCACACAAATGTAGCATTAGGCCCACTTCTAGGAATTCTTGAAGTATTTTCAATCCTTTTCATGCGATTAAACCCAAAATCAGTATTTAAGCTTAACTTTTAATTGTTAGCAGATATAATATCAATTACACTAGCTGACGAAAATTTAAAGCCATAGCCACGCCCCCCTCCTTGTACCTTCTACTCACACGGTACTATCAGAGCGTAAATTGGAACGCACATAATTTTTATCCTAACGCATGAATTTTTCTTAAATTTTGTTTCCTGAAATATACTTATTTCATCTTCGTATGCGCATAGGAAAAAGTGGATGCCACACCCCGAGTTCGAACCTTACATTTAATCGACCCTTTACGAAAGTTCGATCGGTACTTTTCAGACAATGGAGGACGGAAGGAAGGAATATTTATATTTTTTTTATGGCTGACCGTATATGCAAGTCAAAATAACCGACTATAACATTTGTTCTTGTTCTTTTTTTCTTTGAAGTATTTAAAATCTTTTAAAAAATAGATTCCAAAGCTCTAGTTCAGAAGCTATGTCAGAGTTAATAAAAGGAACCACCCGTCCTAAGACAAGCCAGTGTTAAATTCATTGGATTCGATCCAAAGCTCTAGTTCAGAAGCTATGTCAGAGTTAATAAAAGGAACCACCCGTCCTAAGGCAAGCCAGTGTTAAATTCATTGGATTCGATCCAACTTGGAAGTACTTCCGGATCACAACTTTCGGATCTTTCGTTTTTGCTGGGATGTTTTGATCAAATCCGTTTCATGACTTTTTAAGTCACTTTGAGTTATGTCCGTCTGCCGGCTAGTTCGCAGACTCTAGAAAGGATTAAAATTGTAGCAAATTGCCAAACCCCTTCAGGTAACTCCCATTCAAAGCCACTATTCTGTCCACTTTTAAGTTCTTGTAATATCTTTAAAACTAAAAATCAGTGCTTAAAATTAATGTTATAAGGCAAACTCGGTGAAAATAAATTGCACTCCTAGCCTGCTCCTTCTGGTACCTCCTACACTGATGGCCCTGTTCCACTAATGATTAGAACTCACATTACTTGTCACCTACTGCGTGAAATCCGCTTCAATTGTATACGCCAAAATGTTTTACTAACAGCTTTATACTCGCATATGAAAAAAGTGAGCGAAACGCCCTATTCTAATACCTCCCATCCAAGTGCACCATTCCGCCCACTTTTGTTATTTTTGTAACATCGTTCATGCTATTCATACGTTCTACCTCTAATTCATTACTTAAGAACAAAGTTTTAAGGTTTATTTGGAGACAAATAAAACGATTGCTAGTCACGCCCCTTTTGGTACCTCCCACACAAATGACCCAGTTTCTGTGCATATTTAATCCAACATAACTTGTCTCCTGGCGCATGCAATTCGCTTAAGTTGTAAACTATATAATATTCCGAATACATTTTGTATTTGCATAATTTGTTTAATATTTATAGAACTTTGCCGATAAATAGACAAAAAAGTGAGCGAAACGCCCTATTCTAATACCTCCCATCCAAGTGCACCATTCCGCCCACTTTTGGTATCTTTGTAACATCGTTCATGCTATTCATACGTTCTACCTCTAATTCATTACTTAAGAACAAAGTTTTAAGGTTTACTTGGAGACAAACAAAACGATTCCTAGTCACGCCCCTTTTGGTACCTCCCACACAAATGACCCAGTTTCTGTGCAAATTTAATCCAACATCACTTGTCTCCTGGCGCATGCAATTCGCTTAAGTTGTAAACTATATTATATTTCGCCTACATTTTGTATTTGCATAATTTGTTTAATATTTATGGAATTTTGCCGATAACTAGTTAGACAAGTTAAGGAAAAATTTTGCCTTAGCCACGCCCCTTCTTGTATCTCCCACACAAACTACTTTATCTAAGCGTGGATTAAAACAACATATTTTTTTTCTAATGCATAAATTTCGCTTGAACATTGTTTTCTGTTTTATTCTTATTTTATATTTATATGCAGAAAAAAGTGTTTGCCACGCCCCCTTCTTGAACTTTTCACACAAACGACCTTTTACGAGATTTTAATAAAATCGGTACGCTTTAGGCAAAAGCAGTGCGAGACGACAAAAAAAACCTACATAAGGGTGAGGGTATATAAAAGTCGGATCAACCGACTGAAACTTGCTTACGTGTTTTGTTTTCTTTTTAATATATCGTCTAAGGCATATATTTGTGCCTGATGATGTCCATGACTCTTTCCGCCACCGTCCTGGTATCGCTTGCCTTTTCCTCCTTTATAACCATCCTCTTTTAGTGCAGTTGCCTCTAGTGTGCGAGTATTCCAGTTGGGATTACCTCTTTTTTTTTTTTGTAATCCCGATTTTAGGAAATCTGAAATGCATTGGTGGTCACTGCCGGTGTATACCTTAAGTAAAATACTTCCATATCTGTTGTCTAATGGGCAATTCGTTCAGATACTGTGGCTTTATCCTGTACATTGCCCTCGAATGCAGGATATTGAAAAGTTGTCATGTTTCCTAATTCACTACAATTCGGCCAGTTTTGGCGGTTATTCCACTATTCTCTTATGTACATACAAATACTGCCCATAACGCAACGCTTGGGGTTTAGCAAGAAGTGCGATAGATATGGAGAAGGCTTTCTTGTATTATGAAAATACATACCCTTAATTAGGTATATGACTTTTGTTCTCGAATTATCACACCTCTCCTCTGCCTAAACTACATTTCCTTCTCAATAACAATTTCACAGACACTGCTCTTTGTTCCAAGTGCTCTTGCTCTGCTTCTAATGTCTTGCCATTCCACCGGCAATCTCATATCGATTCAATTCCGATTTTCATGCTTTTGCTTTGGCTTTTGGGGGTAATTATCTTTTTGGTTTATGTCATAAATTTTCAAATCAATTGATGAATCAATACCAAATCATACATTTCCATTTGAGTTTTGCTCTTGCTGCCGATGCCATTAAGAACGAGAGGGGTGAGGGAAAGACAAGTAATGTGATGTACCAGTGATAGTGATATCATTACTTGACTTTACTACGACTGAGTGGCTGACTGGCTGGCTGTCCGTCCATCCGTCCGTCCGTCCGTCTATCTCTATCTGAATGCTTCGGTTCATGGGCAAAGAACATTCCATTGCTTTGTATGCGGAGTAATTGCCTTGTGATGGAATTTTCATGTTAGTAGCAGCATAAATTATCACAAGAATGCTGATATCTGCAAAAATGAAGGCAAAAATATGGGAGATATTTGAAATGCGCAGGACGACTGTAAAGCCATTAAATAATAATTTATTTATAATTTTGCGAGTTCCATCGAGTGTCAGTGCTAAGGTCAATGGTGACAATTGCGAAGAGTGACAGATACTTTTCAAATCCAGAAGGGGTTGCTCAAAGTGCGCAGCCAACGCGATAAAAATAAGCCAATTAAACTACGCAGTAGTGTAGGCGCCTAAATTATTCGAGTAGGCGCCTGGGTTTCAAAAATGCTTAGGGGGCAGAACAAAATATGGCATGCGTATTTCTTATTAAATGTGAATTGAAATAGATTAACTAGTTTATGAAACCAAGTGAAAATCAGAACTAAAAATCTTTTATTTTTTCTCCTTTTTTTATTTTTAACGGTTATAACTCGACAAAAATCATTAGTCTAGAAGAGGTCACTACACAATTCAATTTTTGATTGGTTTTCTACAAAAGCAGCACACATCTTGCTCACAATTATTTCATATATAGGGTGATCCACCTAGAGGTATTTTTTCAGAAAAAAAATAAAAATTCAAATCAAATGTGGAACCTTTATTGGTAATTTGAAAGGACATTTTATGGTATTTATTTTTTAAATATAATTTCCTTCAAATGTTGGTCGCAACTACGCCTCAGGGTTTCCATTCTGAGGATCCAATGTTGGATGACTCGTTCAAGCATTTCGCTCGGTATGGCTTTAATGACACGCGTAATGTTTGCTTCCAAAACCTGAATCGTAGCTAGATTGTCAGCAAAGACTTTGGACTTTACGTAATGCCAAGGAAAGATGTCTAAAGGTGTGATAACACTCGATCTAGGCGGCCAACTCACCTGTCCAAAACGTGAAATTAGCTGCTTTTCGAAATGACCCTCAATAGATCCATTGTTTGAGCAGCTGTATGACAAGTGGCACCGTCCTGTTGAAACCAAGTGTCGTCAAGATTACGGGCTTCAATTTCAGGTAGCATAAAGATCGATATCATGGCGCGATAGCGAACAGCATTCACGGTCACGTTCCCGCCGTCATGATTTTTGAAAAAATATGCACCGATGATTCCACCAGCTTAAAAACCGCAACCGTGGGTTTCTCTTGTATAATGGCACCTCTTGAACCTCTTCTTGTTGCTCTTTAGCCCAAATGCGGCAATTTTGTTTATTGACTTTGCCGTTGAGCCAGAAATAGGCCTCATCACTGAACAACATTTTGGTCGAAAACAGCGGATCTTCCTGTTTCTCACCAAACGCTCATTTCCACAATACAGTTGCCAACATTTAAAGGTAATTATTTTAAAAAAATTAATGCCATAAAATGTCCTTTCAAATTATCAATAAAGGTTCCACACTTGATTTGAATTTTTTTTTTAATTTTTTTTGTTCTAAAAAATACCTCTAGAAAATACCCCCATTAGAAATGTTTATGCAAAATTTAATGTACACAATTTGTTGAGATGCCCACGATAACTTGCTTTTTCACTTGTTGCACTTTGACTTTATTCAATAATTTTGATCAACATGTAGAGTGTAAATCAATTATACAGGGTGGAGCGCGGCAATTTGCTTATTTGGGAATGAAATAAACAAATTATGAACCTTAGAAAAATTTATTTTATATTTTAATTAAATTGAACAGTAAAGACGTTTATAAATTACATAGTTTTAAACAGTGTATCTGGCAAATGTCGATCTTCGCTATCCACACACTGCTGCACACAAATTTTTCTAAATTTTTCATAAACTCTAACAAGCATGTCGACTGGTATTCTGCCAATTTCAGCCTCCATATTGTTAATATTGATATACACCTTTGACTTCAGATAACTCCAAATGAAAAAAAATCGCACGGGGCTAAGTCTGGTGCGCGTTCTGGCCAGTTCACATCACCCCTCTAAGAGATAAGTCGTCCGGGAAACATTTGGCTCAAACAATTCATGGTAACTCTCGCTGTGTGTGCAGTGTCACCATACTGTTGGAACCATGTATCCTCGAACTGCATTACTTGTACCTCAAGAGCTGGCTTAAGAAATCCTTTATCATAGTCACGTACCGTTCGAAGTACACAGTTACGGCAAGGCGGTTATCCTGGAAAATGTAACGGCCAATGATGCCTACTCGTGATATGGCGCACCACACAGTGACGCGATCCGAATGCAGAGGTCTCTGGTGAAATTCTCTGGGGTTTGTTTCACTCCAGTACCGCATATTTTGTTTGTCTACACACCCGCTGAGGTGAAAATGTGCCTCATCAGAAAATAACACAATTGCGTCACGGGGTATAGTTGCAAGAATGTCTTCACAAGAGGTCCGCCGTGTCAACTAGGCCCGTGCTGACACTGGTTGGCCAACGCACATTTTATAAGGTTGAAAATTCAGTTCATCATGCATAATCCGGTGGAGAGAATGTCTGGAAATGCCAAGCCAAAGTGATTGCTTCCGAGCAGAGCGTTTCGGAGATTGCAACACTGCTGCTCTAAATCTCTCAATATTTTTTGGTGTTGTAATCCTTCTCTCAGGGTCCCCTTCGTACACATGACACATTCCCTGCTGTTCTCAATGAAGTTACCCAATTTACAATTGATTGCCGTCCAGGAAGACGTTCGCGTGGGGCAACAGCGAATCGTAAATGAAAAGCACGCTGCACTGCAATGATCGAGTGCGCATTTGAAAAATACGCTTCAACACACAATGACCTCTCCTTACTTGCCCAATGCATGATGGGAACCGAAAGGCAGACGAATACAAATCTCCCGTCAGTCACGCACACTCTCCACTCTCTTCGACAAACAGTGCCGCCACAGCCTGCAGTGCAAAAAAGCAAATTTCCTCGCTCCACCCGTACAAAGGCGTACAAGTTTTGCTGGTATACCATACGCAGACATGGTTTCAAAAAGTTTTTCTCTTATCGGAGTGTCACTCTTTTTATCGATGAAAAGGTGGTATATATCGATCTGCTCCTCGTGGGTCTTTTCCAGGATTTGTCGCAGGGTGAAGATTTGGTCAATTGTTGACTTATTCGGCCTGAAGCCTTGCTGATGGGGTTTAATCAGATCAGCGAGTTTGGGCTTTAATCTTTCACACAGATGGATAGAAGACTTAATCCATGGTAGTTGGCGCAAATCGTCTTGTCTCCTTTTTGGCGGACTGGACATAGCACACTGAGGTTCCAATCGTAGGACATGAGTTCATGCTTTCAGATAGTTTAGATTAGCTGTTAAGCATGCTCCTTATCAGCTCGTCTCCTCCGGCTCCACCTTATACAGCTTTGGCGGTATTCTGAGCCCGGTATCTTGAGCCGGGATATTGCTGTTTACACCTTTTCCTAGGTAGGGGGTGTACATTAGAGCGTACCAGGTTACAAGTAAAAAAAAAAAAGTTCGCCGTACACCTTCGAATATGAAGTATTATTGAAAGGTAGTTTCAAAAGTCATTGAGCTCAAGCACCCCGCGCGAGCTTTAATTTTCTGATATTAGAGTGGTACATTAGGGTAGTAGCAACTGAGATATGATGTGTAAGTACCAGAAGGGGGAGCTTGAGCTTAATGACTTCAAAGACAAAAAAATCGGCCTCGTCGAGACAAAAACATCGATGTATCACACTTTAAAATCCGTTTATAAATGCAGAAGTTATATAGAAAAATGTAAAAGCGCGACCCCTACGTTCGGCATAAAAAAATAAAAAAATTTTTTTTGAAACTACCTTTCAATAATACTTCATATTCGAAGGTGTACTGCGAACTTTTTTTTGAGGTACGCCCTAGTGTACATTCAACACCATCTTCTATGATTGGTTTGTGGCTGCTTTTCTCAGCTGGCCTACAACCGCCAGTAAATTGGAAAAGTTTTATTTCCAAATCCTCAACTCACTCGGGGTATCTGTCACCAGATTCCTGTTTGTATCTCGACACGAAGCTATGCCAGCAGTCGCGTCTTTTGTCTGGTGTTTGACGATTTGGTATAACTTGCTGGCATCATTTCTGCTACCAGAGAGCTCTCTCTCCTCACATTATTACCTTTCCAACTCACTCTTCTTCCTGGGGAATAGGCGCTGCTCTTTCCTATTTAGCGTGCGATACCGGTCCAACACAGCACGCGTCACCATAGGCTCCAGTGTTGACTTGTATGCCACGTTCTAAGCTTCTGTGGGGGCTCTACACTCCTTGTTGTACCATTGGTTCCTTTCTTGTCGCTTGCCGTAACCAATTTCTTCTTTGGCGGCTTTTGTCAAGGAGTCTAGTCTGTGTTGCCATTGAGCGCTAATATCATCAGGTGGGCGGATTTTTGAGAGGAGCAACTGAGATAGCTTCGTGGAGTATGGTTGTGCTGTCTGTTGTGAATGCAGCTTTCCGACGTCTAGGTTTTTCTTGTTGTTGCTGCGTACTAGCTTCGCAGAACTTATGCTCGTGCGTACCTTTACTGCTACAAGGTAGTGGGCAGAATCAATGTTAGCTGAT
Source organism: Hydrotaea diabolus (assembly GCA_963513945.1). Lineage (NCBI taxonomy): Eukaryota > Metazoa > Arthropoda > Insecta > Diptera > Muscidae > Hydrotaea > Hydrotaea diabolus. The sequence goes on from OY740717.1 coordinate 175,967,979, forward strand.
CGGAAGGTTTGTACTTCCAACAAGCTGGACCGTCGATCACAACATGGTCGATCTAATTCTCTCTCGTCTCTCCATAGTGTGTGTTTTTTACGGAGTGATATACTACCACACCGCCAACCTCTTTATCTTGAGAAAGGTTTGACTTCTTACGCTCTAGCTTTGCGCTTTGGCGGATGTTAAAGACGCCGTTTCCCAGGTGTCACCGCAGGACGGTCCGTGAGTCGACTTGGGATGCGGTCAATAAGGATCGTTACTGGGTCCATTAAGTTGGACCAAACAGGAACTTTGCCTTATGACATACTCCCCGCCATAGACACCCACATTACTGATGTACTTTCCTCAATATCCTAAATACTTATGTGTGATCATTACCATCCGATTGGTTGGAATCAACTTTTAAAAGCCTACTCCGAATGCCGTTCTTCTTACTCGTCTTAAGTCATCGGGATCAAATAAGGTGGAAAATCCAACGCTGAACATTTTGTGATGTTTATAATCGGCTTTCACTGTCCCACTAAGGTAGTCCGTCTGTGACAGACGGACGATAGGACATTGCTTAGGTGAATCAGACGGACATTCCAATGGATGGTGACTACTATCTGCTATGGTAATGCGATTTTTTTGGCCCTAAAACATTTTACCGACGCGGGGCAGGCACTCAAAACGTAATAGATTTTCTAATGAAAGGGTAGAGATCACATTAAGTCAAGCCATGACCTCGAATTTGGGCCTACATTAAAGACACCAGTTGGGTGGGTCCAGGTGCTTTGAAGAAGGTGCTTCGTGCTGTTTCCAAGGTTTCTGCACTGAAAAGAAAAATAACCGTATATAAGGCTAACTTAACCCTAAAAAACATTATTTGGTAGTCGATTGGTATTGAATAATAATAATAGCTAATTTAACTCTTCTATGGTTGAATTTCTTAACCATGAAAATTGTTAATTTTAAAATAATTATTGTTGTTTAACCAATGCATTGTTGAGCATTTTAACCATTAAAATTGTTATTATTAAAATAATTATTGTTGTTTAAACAATACATTATTTTTAACAATGAAAATTGTTAATATTACAATTTTGTAGTTAATTTATTAAAACAACACATGTTAAATTTAACAATGAAATTTTTAATATTATTAAGTATGAAGACTGTTATAAAAATAATTTTTATTGTTCAGTTAACTATTTATTGGTTACATCTTTTAACCAGAAATATAGTTACTGTTACAATTAATATTAAATTAACCTACAAATTATGTTTTTGTTTTATTTACATTTATTCTGTCTTTTTTCAATATTATGACTTAAACAGTTTTTATTCTGGTTCGAGACCTTTTTGATGTTTCTAATTTAGAATCAACTAAAAAATTGGTGAAATTTACGATTGCCAGACAGGCTGTTTCTAAACCCGCCAAGGTTTTTCTTCATCAGTCTTTGGCAACGATTACTTCGGCTACAAATCAAATGACCTATACGGGAGTCCCATTATGATTAATGAGAATTTCCCTTTGCGTATAGTCTTCAAACTGTGCGAAAAGAAATCTTCATAGCGCAATGAAGTTGTACAACTAGCATTTGCATTTGGTGGTGTTTTTTTCAAAGAGCGAGATAAATTGTCTTATGATCTTTCTCACAATTACACACACGTTCAGAGCAGAGGAAGAAAGAAATAAGAGTGGGGGGATAAGACAGTCGCAATCGTTGCAACTTCGTCTAACTTAATTCTGAACTTTGTATAACTTAAAGCAGATCAAAAACTTCGATACAACAGAGCCGAATGATCTATAAATTTTTGTTTATGTCGTACATTTTTCTGCCTCTTTCTTGAAAATTCCAACCTTAAATCAACTATTTTGTATGCACATTTGACCTTATATAACGTTATTTTGTCTTCGTTATCAAACATTTTCCATGAAAAATTTAACCAGACACATGGTTAAAAAATCATTGTATTTTCGGCTCAGTGTGAGATATTCCAAACTAAATCATCTTAGATATTTTGCTGTTTTAATTGTCCGAACGCTTGACTGGGGCAAAGAGAATGTTTCATTTTTCGATGTGGAAAGCGTTGGCCTCGAACTTCTTAAGGATTCTCCCGACCATTCCTCTAAGGTATTCCATTCAAAAAAGTATTCCACCTTAGAGGTGTTGGAGCCCAATTCTTCCAAAATATTGGCAACAAGCCTTTTATTAACGTTAAAGGAACATCAACCAAACATCTCTCCCCACCCTTTTTTATAACCTCTTAGCGACACGATCAATCAACCTTGCGACGACATTGTGTCGCTTTAAACCTGTTTCGCTGAAAAGACTCAGCATACAACAACAAAATATTAAAGGGACATCTGTGTCGGTCTTAATTGGCCATCATAAGAAATCAATTCTTTAGAGCCTTAATGTAATATGCTTTTTGTATAGTTTAACATAATTATTGTGGTCGTCTTTTGTCGTCGTCGTCGTTGCCGCCGCCAGTTCCACTGGCACTGTCCATACATGCCAATGCCCATACCGGCCGACCGGCCAATATTTTATGGGGTTTTCGCAGATGTGTAGCTGCCGCGTCCACATCCACAAGTGTCCGAGCAACATTTCAACAAGTTACGGAGTATTAATGATGATCATCATCATAATGTTCTGGTTTTTATATTCTGTTTCTTTGTGGCTGTTTTATAAATGAGACAAACGACTTAATGCCCCTTGAGGCCGTGGCATCACCCAGCAAGTCAACCTACCAACCGGCCCATGGATGGATGGATGAATTGGTGGTGGCTGCCGGCCGCTGGCTGGCAGAAGGTACAATTTCCACTGCGAAATGCATGCACAAATGGCCAAAAAGCACAAACAACTCCGAGGTACAATAACATGACAAAAAAAAGCTCGTAAAGGAGCCGTTTGCTACCATAGTTGGTTACACCGTGAGAAAAAATTATGACTTCTTTTTGTGTCAAACAAATGCCGAAATTATAAAAAGAGGGCTATTAATCAATGCAGGACTTTCAAAATAATAATAATTCATTCGTTACACAAGGAAATTAAATGAGTATAAAAAATATCGGCGATGCCCAGGATGTTTCAGTAACAATTTAGCTAAGATTAGCCGAACTCATTTGATTTTTCAAAATATTTTTTGAAAACACAAAAGAAATAATTTTTTTTGTTCCAATTTAATTTTCAAAATCGGAGATTATTTTATTAAATCTCCGATTTTGAAACAACATTTAATTTGAAACAAATCAAGTTTCCAATACTACACAGATTGAACCAAGATATAGGAAGGTGACGTTAAGTTTCTATATGAAACGGTCGTTGGGAAACTTCTTGAGAAGCGAGTTTGTTCTAAATGTACCGAAGAAACCCGCAGTTGTAGGCTTCGCGGATGACGAAGCCAATATGTATGCCAGCAAATTAAATACGATAGAACAATTAATTTCTGGCTGGAGTCAGTAAATTTTAACCTTACAAATCAAAAGACGAATGAAGATCTTAAGACTTAGTCTAAGCTAAATACCTTTGTTAAAGGCTACTAAATACCAGGGCGTAATATCGCATGCTAAAAGGCATCTCCGGGGGCTAATTCTTGCAGAAGGTCGTTTGCCTACACACAAGGCGATTTCATTACTACAAGACTAAGCTTCAGTCGGAGAGTGCTTTGAAAACTTAAGCAAGAAGGGCATGTTAACTGTCATCGGCTGCCTAAGAGCTTGTAGCGAATATAGCAGCATACATATTTTTAAATACAGTTGGCTTCACAGCAGGCTTTTTGGCAAAAGATATAGGAGCTGGTGAACTGTATAGACGCATATCTGGAATAACAAAAATTAGAATATTTATCATCAATCATGTCCTTTTTGTTTTCAAAAGTATTCTCAAGCATGGTTTATACTCTTTTGCATGCGCTCAAACGAATTGTCGAAGCACTTTTTCCACTCCGATTAAGACAACTCTCAAACATGGTTTTTGAACGCTTCAACAGCATCTTCTGACGACGAAAATCGTTGGCCACGCTTTTTTTTGTTGATGTGCGGGAATAAAAAGAAGTCATTGGGTGCCAAGTCAGGGCTGTATGGCGAATGTCCCATCAATTCGACGTTTTGACCGGTCAAAAAGGCGCTGGTTTGAGCCGATGTGTGAGAGCTCGCATTGTCATGGTGCACAATGATTCGTCTTCTCTTGTTCGTTTTTCGAATTTATCCGAAGACTTCAGGCCAACAAATTGTGGTGTACGTACCACTCAGAATTGACCGTCCTACGATGCTCAACCGGAACAGTCGCCATATGACCAGCTTTGCCGAAAAAACAGGCGACCATTTGCCTCGAAGTGCTTCTTCCACGAACAACTTGGTCGTCTTCGAAGACCCACACGGTCGATTGCTGTTTTGCTTCGGGCACATACACATAGATCCATGATACGTCACCTGTGATGGTCTTCTAAACGTCTTTTGAAGCACCGCGATCGTATTTTTTCTAAATTTCTTTGCACCAATCGACATGAGCCTTTTTTTTAGCGATTATCAAATTGTGCGAGATTCGACGAGAACAACCCTTTTTTACGGCCAGGTGTTCATGTAATATCGAATGTATGCTGGAAGAAATGCCCAAGGGTGCCTCTATCTCACGGTATGTCACATGACGATCTTGCATTATCAGTTCAATGTTCTCTGACACAACGGCCGTTTTTGAATGACCTTTACGGCCTTCGTCTTTAAGCGAGCGTCGGCCACGATTGAATTCATTAAACCAGTTTTTCACAGTGCTATAGGATGGTGCTTCATCGCCATACAAAGATTTAAATTCATCGATGCAATCTTGTCGTGATAATCCACGTCGAAAGTTGTGAAAAATGATCGCACGAAAATGTTCACGTGTTAATTCCATTTTTTTGCCAAATAGATTTTTTCAAGTCACTGTAAACAACACAAATGATGGTCGTACGCAAAACGTTCTGAGTACGTTTATGCTAAAAATGTCAAACTTTTCAATGGCAATGTCTAATGGCGCCAGGCAACGCTAAGCCAAAAATGTATATAGCAACCCTCGTAAATAACACTGCGCAACACTAAATTTGGGGCAAAACTTTTGATAGTTAACTTTAGTTGATTTGTGGCTGCCTCCGATTTGCCAGTTTCGCTACAGTTTAGGAAATATTCACATGAACCGTTATCTGTTTTTAAAAAACTTGAGCGCTGTGTTTAGAAAAGAAATTGACATTTTTTAACTATATGTGACAGCGCATAGAGAAAGGGACCTAAGGGTAAAAAAAAATCATTATTAATTTTTTTCTGTTTTTGATGTGGACCACATCTGAGCATCGAATGAGACCGATCCCATGCCCCAAAAGTGCTCCCTCCCAGAGATATGCGCGTTTTATGAAAGTGACGATTCTAAGCGCAAATTGAAAGGGACCTAATCTTTAAAATGGCTCTCCTGAACAAAACTGGTTTTTAACCTTAGGTCCCTTTCTATATAGCGCTGCATATTATGCAGCGCTTTTATTACGAATAAGAATTGTTGATGATTTAGGCAAAATTCTAGAGAAATTTAAAATTTCCGTTACAAAAAATTACTTTGATCTGGCTACATCTTTTGGATTCTTTACCAGGCTTTCATTTTCATTAGTATAACTCCGTTATAGCGTATTACACCGCGTCCATCTGATTAATCGTTAAATCATCTAAACACTTCGCTCAAGGTTTTGTTTCACAAATAATCGATTCAAAAATAAACCAGCCAGGGGTCCTTTTATTCAAATAAACCTAAAATATCGGTTTATGTGGATATCTCCTAAACTATAGCGAATCTAGCAAATATATTCGTGATCAGCAGTCCCAAATCAACTTGAATTGACCATCAAGGCAAAAGGATTAAATCGGAAAGTCGGGTAATGTTAGGTTTTTACTTTAAAAATCCACCCAACAGTGGGTTTTTTTTTTAAAAATACGGTTTTGAAAAAAATCCCAAATGCCGGTTTTCTGAAAAGCCCTGGTTTTTAGACACCCTATCTGGCACAGATTGACCTTTGGAATCTAAAATACCGCCTCTAATATTCGTATGCTAATTTTTATTCTCCTAATTTCCCTAGTTTTAAATAAAATACATTTTTCTTAGTGTACATGACTAAAGTGACCATCAACGCCCCGTAAGGACAAGGTGCATGCGAAAATGGGTGTAAGTGTCCGTCCTACCAAAAGCCTCCTGCATGTGTTTTCAAATGTTTGCCTGCATGTGTGTGTGTGGGTCTGTTAATGTTTATTTGTTGCCATGCTGCGGGAGAAAATTAATGTTAACAACATGTTTTTGTATGTTTAATTTCACATCAAAGGATCAAACAAGAACGTAGAAAAAAAGAATAAAATAAGGAGAGACAGACGGCAAAAGGAGGACCAGCGTCAACAACAACAAACTCGTTTATACTTTTATAAAGTGTTTAAGTCGATGTTTGTTTTCGCAACAACAAACACAGCAGCAGCAGCACAAAAAGCCATTGGGGCATTCATTGGTGGTGCATGGTATTGTCGGTGGCATGTCCGAAGTGGTATGAAAGTCATGGAGTCATAAGTATGTTGTAGCTGTTGTTGTTGGTGGTGTGGCTGTTGCATGTTCCAACCACACATACTTAACAAACGGTGGCATGAAAACATTTTAATTATAAACTATGTATGTTTGCTTGGTTGGCCTTCTTTCGAGTCCGTGTCGTCATTAGCAACACACGGACAGACGGACGGACGAACGAACCTACTTACATTAAACACCCCATTGTGCGTGTTTAATTTGTTAAGAACATGTTTGTTTGATATGTCTTCCAGTTCCCGCGGGACTTCTCACCGACGGGCATGTGGAGAATTTAAAAATTTTTCGAAACGGAAACCTTTTGGAAAACAATTAGCCCAGCAATCACCACCACCTCCAGGTGAACGTTAAGACACACGTGTGTATATTTTTTTATCTAACAAGGAAATAGCGACGAAACATTTATTAATTAATGCTAAAGCGTTTTATTAAACAATACAATTATCTCAAAGATAAACGGGGGCAAACAAATGAAATGAAACGAAATGACAACAACAAAAAATTAATTACATCTATTACAAGTCAATTGAAAGCAAACAATTTCTTTACAGGGCGTTCATCATTTTTCAGTTATTGTATCGATAAAGATACCCGCCAGCGACGAAAACCTTTTCGAACCATAATTGAACCCTTTTCTTCTTCTTTGCGGGGGCAATTCTTTGGCCTGCACCTCCCAATTTGCCTTCAACATCATCATGCTGATGTTCTCGTACTTCGAGTATTCGGTTTTAAGTGCTGCGATTAATTTAGCTTATCAGGTTGCACCACTTGTGTATCTGTATCTATTTAGTTTTCAGTTTTCTGTGTTGAGTTCAGTTCGGTTTCGGTTTCAGTTCACTTCTAGTATTTGGCTGTTGTTATTGTTACTGTCTATACAGCTGCGTACAGCTGCTTGCTGCCTTCAACAACAGCAATTAAAAGATAGATTCGAAAAATCAGTATATTGTGTTTTTTTTTTTTTGTTTCTGTTTCTGTTCCATTCCATGCCGAGAGATAAGCGTGCGTCGTGCAGCCCAAGCAGCGCTCCAGCCACAATGGATGGCATTTTTACTCATACACCCACCTTTCAATATTTTTGTGTGTCTGCTTGAACGTACAGGGCGAGTATGAATTGGTATAATCACCTTCCACTTGACATGGATAAATTACATGCTATGAATTCTATTCTGCGACACCCTACAATATGCAGTTTGCACTATAGGACATATCTTGCTATTTGTGGCATTACAAACTTACTCGTCAAAAATTAGTTTTCTAATAATTTATTACGACATACGCAGAAACAACTAGTAATGAAAGTCTAATGCCAGTCAAGGTGAAATTTATGACACCCTACACCACAGTTTATATACACAATATCTGAAATTTATATCGACTTTTTTAGTGAAGTATTTACCTACATTTGCAAAGACATCTCTTCGAATTATTGGTTTACTCTGCACTCAGAGAAAATATATGGTCACGCCAACAACCATATGTTCTCTGCAATAAAGCATGTTCATCGCAACTATAGTACTTTTTTGAATTTCAGTTTGACCATAGTATGGTTGGGACAATAAAACTATTGTTGTAATGTAATGTGTTTTACTTATATTTTTGCCAAATTAACAAATGCAAATATGATAAGTATGGTTGGTTCGACAAAAGTATTGTTTTATGGCTTTTATTTTAACAATAATATGATTGCGGCAATCATACCGTTTGATTGTGACAACACTGCACACCACACACTCCAAAGCAGTACATGGTATTTTTTTATTATAAAAAATAAGAACTATAGAAAATAAGAACAGCAAGCGCTGTTAAATTATTAGGCAGTGCGGGGGATTTTTATTGTTTTTACTCTGTTAGGTGGAAAACTGTCAGCTGGTTCTCGCCTATTTAGAATTTGCCTACACTAAAGTGTATCGGCATTGATCACGGTTAAATCACGTTCGTTGCTTGGGGTCTGAGTATGGTGAAGTAACGTTCAGCGAAGCTACAGTCACCCTGTTTGTAACTAAAAGTCTTTTCGACAGCCAAAAAGGTTTTTACCTTTATGGTTTCCTTGAATGAAATGTTCAATACCATACATCCGTATTCGTATAAAAAAGAACAACAAATGCTATTCCCCCTTAAAAAAAAACTCATGGTCTTAAATCTCACCATAAACTAATAAAAATCTCTGTTGCTGAATAACAACATAACCCCTAATAAATAATTTTGGGGATCATAGTAAGGTTGCGGAGGATCATATTACAGTTTAGGGATCATAACATGTTTGCGCTTGAATCATACTATCGTTGTGAGAGTCACAATAGGGCTGTAAGGATCATAATATAGTTTTGGTTGCGGTATCTTAGTACGGCTATATGTGAAGCATACTATTGTTGTGGAGATCATAATATTGTTGTGCCAACAATAGTATGATGCTCTTCGAATATTGTCACTCCAATCATACATTTTTTCAGTGTTTGGTGGCCGGAACGTAATCGTGAATGGTGCTTGCTATCGCGCCATAGTATTGGACCTTTTGCTAACCAAGATTGAAGCGCATAATCTTGACGACATCAACATCGTGTTATATGACACTTTTAGACTTTTTTCTGGTGCTACGTAAAGTCCAAAGTCTATGCTGACCAACTAGCTAAGATTCAGGTTTTTGAAGCCAACATTACGCTTGTCATTAACGCAATACCGGTCGAAACGCTCGAGCGAGTCATTCGAAATTGCGCCTTTAGAATGGACACCCTGAGGCGTAGCTGCTGCCAACTTAAATTATATTAAAAAAATGGCATATCCTTTCGAATAAACAATAAAGATCAATAAAGAACAATAAAGGTGTGGACCAAATTTTTTTTTTGTATTTTTTTTTTTATTTTGAAAAACCACCTCTTGATTGATCAGCCGATACATTAGGGTGGTCCGATTTATAAGGACAAAAATTTGTCAGTATTGTGGCATCGATTATTCGATAGTTTTTTGGCATAAGGGAAAAAAGTTCCACTATACATATACATATCAAAAAATTAATATTTGAGGCGCCCAAATTTCAATTGTTTGAGTTTTTCTCAAGTTTTATTTGTAAGGTTTTATTTTGTAGGTAATTTGTTCTGGATATTCTTGAGCAGCAACTGATGATTGTTCACCTTAAAGAGATAAGTTGTGTACAGAATGTCTGTGCATAAATTATTCGCACCAACCATGGCTAGCGCAGAAAGGTTGTTTTTTTGATGTCGATATTAGCTGATCATTTAGCTTTTCATAAATTTGAATTGCTTTATTTGTGATTGCATTGCTGTTAATTGAAATTTGCTTTTGAGTTTGATCTTCTATTCGCTCACAGAGAAAAAATATGTTACTTTGGCACCAATAATTGGTGCTGACAACAGATTAGTTCTTTGTAGTGACCAAACCTTGTTAAGTTGGCTGTTGTCACATATTATTAGTTATTCCAACACAAACTTATAAATAGTATTTTATCGGGTCTAGACAGAACAAAATCTTTGTTAACGAATGAAAATACTAACGAAATACCCAAAAAAAAATTGGTGCGACTGTTTAAGTTTCTTTTCAATTTGTATAAATAGTATTTTATCTATTTTATATTTTATATAAATAGTATTTTATCGGGTCTAGACAGAACAATATCTTTGTTTGCGACTAGAAAATATTTCGAAATACCCAAAAAAAAATTGGTGCGACTGTTTAAGTTTCTTTTTAATTTGTATATTTCGCAATTTAAAGCTTGCTTTGTTCCAGCAGTCTCATTGAGTCTTAACTTTTTCTTGTCCTTCTTGTCATTGCTTTAAGAGTTGAGGTTTCCTTTAAATAAACGATCCGTGATTTGTACTTTCGTTTCTAAGATAACTTTCATTTTCATTGGTTTCCCTTTTATATCTTTCCGCATAATATTGAAAGCAATAAAGCTTTGCTGCGTTTCATTCATACATATCGTCAGTGTTCCCAGCAGAAGACATATGTATTATTCCGATACTTAACAGGAGAGCCAAAAAACTGTTGCATTTATTCATTCCTCGGAATTTCCGGAAATTAATAATTGCAGTCGAATTGTATATGTGACGCGCAAAATAAAATGAGACCTAAGGTTAAAAACCAATTTTGTTCAGGAGAGCCATTTTAAAGATTAGGTCCCTATTTGGGCTTAGAGTCGTCGACTTCACTTTCATAAAATGCGCATATCTCTGGGAGGGAACACTTTTGGGGCATGGGATCGGTCTCATTCGATGCTCAGATGTTGTCCACATCAAAAAAAGAAAAAAAAATGAAAATTCATTTTTTTACCCTTAGTTCCCTTTCTCTATGCGCTGTCACATACTTGACACGTTTTTACTAAAAAAATCCGGTTAAGGCGCCATTTCGTGTGACACAACAATATATACAAGAATGTCACATAGGCCCTTTTAGTATTGCCTTTTCTGTATTAAAAAATTAAAAAAATGGTCATTTCCACATAGAACTTTTATACCCTACACCAGGATAGGGGTGAACTAATTTTGCATTTCGTTTGGTTCATCTCAAAATATTCATCTGACATAAAGTAAAAATGTTTTTGGATCAGCGTCCTATTCTAAGACACTCTAGCGATGTTCGACCGTCCCGGTCACAATATTCAAATATTGCAGAAAAAATTTATTGTTGTTGCAAGTTGTTTGGAATTTATAATGAACCAAATCCATTCAAAGGGAAAAAGGTTCTCTATACAAGGAAGGACTCAAACAACATTTGCAAAAATTCTCCTTTGGGGATATTTTGTAAAAAAGTCGGTACCATGGAATTGCCCTAGGCTGCAGAAACGATGTATGAAACTGTCTTTTGGACAAGGCCTATTTAGGATTGAATAAAGGCCAAATCGGTAAATGCTTTACAATAGGCCCTATACAAAGTACCTTTCCGGGTTTAGGTACCGGTGCTCTAGAATTTGCATTTATAAGTATAGTCTGATCTCAATGGAATTTGACACGAAGTTGTTTCATAGCATGGCCATATCGGCCCATGATTTTATACAGCCCTCATACAAAGATCCCTCTTGATTTTAGGTCCTGAGTCTTTGAAAGCCACATTTACTATTTGATTTGGACAAAATTTAGTAGTTCTATGGCATGGCAATTAACTGTTAAGGACCATATTGGCCCATGATTTAATTTAGCTGACATACAAAGACGCCGAATTATTATGATTCTTGCTTTAAACATAATCCATGGTAAAGGTTACATAAGATTCGGCCAGACCGAACTAAGCGCTTTCTATACTGAATGTTACGTTCGTTTTTGTAGTTTATATGGGCAATATATGTAAATGGCTAACTAGAATTATGGATTTGGAAATTGAAAAGGACTATGTGAAGAAAAACACATAGGCCTTCTACAATAATTTTATGATAAGTTTTATTATCGAATACACATAGGCCTTTTTCTAAATCCTGAACCAATAAATTAACCGAAAAACGGTTTGGTGGGTACATGTATGACTAATAGGACAACTAAAAGCTACAATAAAAACAAGTAAAAAATGTTAAGTTTGGCTGTGCCGAACTTTGGATACCCTCCACCAGAATCCTAAATAAAACCAAATTTGGTGTTCTATATAGAAATCTTTATGTGCGAAATTTCATTTCGATAGGTCAGGCTTGTGGTGAATTATCGTCCTATTATTTCTCAAAGCCCATGAGACCGTTTGTGTGGGAGCTACCAGTAGGACTTTTCCGATTTCAACGCAGAGTTGTGTTTTATATAAAAATCTTTATGTAGAAAATTTCATCTCGATAGATCAAGTTTGTAGTGAGTTATTGTCATATTGTTTTCAAGGCCCATGAGACCGTTTGTGTGGGAGGAACCAGTAGGGCCTTTCCGATCTTAGCCAAATTAAGCGCAAAAGTCTGTTCTATACATTAATATTTATGCCGAAATTTCGTCTCGATAGGTCAAGTGTGTGGTGAGTTATTGTCATATTATTTTTCAAGGCCCATGAGACCGTTAGTGTGGGAGGTACCAGTAGGACTTTTCTGATCTCAATCGAACTCAGCGTAGAAGTGTGTTGTATATTGAAATCATGATGTGTAAAATTTAATTTCTATAGGTCAAGTTTGTGGTGAGTTATAGTCATATTATTTCTTAAGGCCGTTTGTAAGGGAGGTGCAAGAAATAGTGGCCCAATCTAAACCATTTTTACATAGATGATTGCGCCTATAGAGATAGTATTATCTGCAAAGTTTCAGTGATTTTGCTCAAGAAACTGGACGGATATTTCCAAATAAGAAACTAATTTTTATGAGGTAGTGTCGTTTGAGGGTCTCCAACACCAACTTCCCGTAGAGGTATATATCCCATTTCCCAACCATGCTAGGTTAACTACACATGTTTGTGCCAAATTTCAGCTCCCTAGCTATTTTCATGCAGGCTCTATCTTGTTTTCAACAGACGGACAGCATGGACAACATGGCTAAATCGTCTTAGAATTTTACGAGGATCAAGACTATATATTTTGTTGGGTCTCCGATGATTATTTCAAGGTGTTACGGACAGAATGACAAAACTAATATACCCTCCATTGTATGGTGAAGGGTATAAAAATCAAAAATTTGCACACAGGCCTTCTGCTGAAACCTACGACCTACATACATATTAATATATATTTTTACTTATATTTTTGTACTCTTTCCACAAAACTCTTATGTTAACGTCCATTAAAATTATTAATAAAAATTTATCTATCCAGGTTCACTAATTATATGACTATATTTGGACTCTAGGTCAAAATAGTTTATGTCTTATACTACATTTTCATTAGGCCATTTATTCTCGTTTTCGCTCTTAACTTTTCAAAACGTCTCAACCAATTTTCACACAATTTGTGGTCGTTTTCATTCTTGTTTTGGTTTTCGTTTGACAGTTCATTATTGTTTACAAACAAAGAACAACGTGGTGACTATAAAAATACTGAAATACATATTTTTCTTAAACAAATGGATAAATTAAAGCTAAAGGCGTGTTTTTTTAATTTATTACTTGATGGTTACGAGGAATTGAGGGTGCTCGATGAACAAATTATAAGTCGCATACAAAATATGCGCAGACACACATTATGTTTGCTTATAGCAGCATCTTTGCCCTCAATTTACATAGAAAAGAGATTTTGGCATCTCGTCCGGGGAAGCCTCACAGCCGTATGTGTTAAGCTGGACGCTCATCTCTTGGAAGATGTGACCATTCTTTCTTACTCCCCGTAACTGGTCTACGTATTCTCCCCATACGTCAATAAGCATACGTTCTTCACTTTCGGCCCAAAATGTTTTTCTTTTGTATGTTTTTTTAAGTTTTTTTCTTTTAGCACGCTCATTTTTACTTTTACTTCATTAAATATCTATTTCACCAAATATGTTTGACGTTTGATTAAAAATGTCGGCCTTGAGATGACAAACCAACGATAAAAAACGATTATTTTGGAGATGACACACTTTAATAAGGTGGCATCGCCTGTGCGAAACGTTTTCGTTCCTCTTTCGTACAAAAACAAGTCAAAGTGAGACGTTTTCATCACTTGAATTTGTATGGGAAACGTCTCATTTTGACTTGTTTTGGCCAAACTTTTGAAAACACTTCAAAAGTGCCTAGCGAAAAAAGAGTATTATGGCAAACAAATAATTCGATTTTTGAAAAGTAGCAAACATTTCAAAAGGGGCAATAAAGGGGATTTTTCAAAACGGGGCAGTAAAAGTCGCACGGCTTAATGGTAACTCTGACCATAACAAGTAAAAATAAAATAAAAATTCTTCGCAACGAAAATTTTGTAGTTCCAACCGTTTTCCAACTTATTTTTTCTCTATATGTAATAATTCCTATTTATCGTCAAAACAAAACTTCCAGGATTCATATCTCCCCTCATTACTAACAGCCTTTAATTTTGTTGTATCTCTTTTCAGGTTAGTCCACCCTCTTTAGCCGTATTTATATAGTAAGAATTTAAACAATGACAATTAAAAATAAATTTCCCATTAAACATAACAGCAAATAAGCGAAGCTGAAGCATGGTCAACTATAAAAACCGCATAAAAGACACCCTTTCACACTTTACAGCAATCATAAAATTAAATAAAAATCTCTTATCAATCGACTGCGAAGAAGGCTATTGATAATTTCTAAAGAAACAATCATTTCAGTCAAACCAAAAAAAAAGAAAACAAAATCGACCTCATATTAAGGCCGACGAAGGCATAAAGGCACCAGCGGACGGACGGACAGGCATACTATCAAAATAAACAAATTAATAATGAAAAAACAATTAAAGATCAACCACAGTGACAAGAAACACCAATGACAATGCAACGCCGTCTGACGGACTGACTGACTGTGTCACCACACATCCGACAGACCGAGACCGAGCGCAAAAGGAAATGAGGAGCCATAGCACTCAAGATCCAAAGATCTGATATAGATTACCAGTTCATATGTGAGTGCGTATGTCTGGGGAAAAAAAAGAAACCGCTTTGCCTCTACCGGTTGGAAAAAAGTAATGCTAACAAATAAGACAAGAACTGAAATTATTGACGACGTACGACGATGCGATAGTCGGTACGAAAATTAATATTAATGTGTTCACTCACTAACTCCGTCGCTTACTCACTTAGTCATTTATCCAATGATCGAACGACCGACCGACCGACGGACTGACTAACTGACTGACTTGCTGCGATAGTGTCTGAGTAAGTGCAATATCTTCTGGATATATGGTGTATCTCTGGAATGATTACTTTTGCCCCCCTTAAGTTGTATGACTATGAGTCATCTGAAATTATCGACATCAATTTTCATTTGATTTTAACTTTTTCTGTTCGTTTTCAATGTTTCGTTTGTCATTTGAAAATACGTGTGGACTAAATGCCTTCAGTTTGAATGAGAGTGTGGAAGCCGCTGTTGCACAGTGGCTTGAAATAAGAATGCTAGAATTATGTGCTGTCTGTGGCGTACACTTCATAGGGAAATATGGAAATATGGGTATCTGTCCAACGTTAAATGAAATAATCCAAGATGGCGATCCGTTTCCTTTGAAAAAATAAGCAAGGCCTTTCTATAAAAGATCATGTAGAAGATCTTCTTTTTAGATTTAATATACAGGGTGGAGCGCGGTAATTTGCTTACATAATTGGGAATGAAATAAAAAAATTATGAACCCAAGAAAATTTTTTTTATACTTTAATTATATTGAACAGCAAGGGAATTTTTAAATTACACGGTTTTAATAGAGTATCAGGCAAATGTTGACCTTCGCTTTACACACACTGTTGCGCATTTTCTGAAGTTTTCATGAACTCTAACAAGCATGTCGACTGTCATTCTGCCAATTTCAGCCTCACTATTGTTAATTAGTTCTTCCAAGGTGTTGGGACGGTTGATATATACCTTCGACTACAGGTAACCCCAAAGGAAAAAATCGCATAAAGCTAAGTCTAGTGAGCGTGCCGGCCAGTTCACAAGAGAAAAGCCGTCCAGGAAACATTTGCCTCAAACAATTCATGGTAACCCTCGCTGTGTGTGCAGTGGCACCATCCCGTTGGAACCATGTATACTATAATTGCATTGCCTCAAGAGCCGGCTGAAAAAAATTCTGCAAATGCCAAGAGCAAGTGATTGCTTCCGAGCAGAGCGATTCGAAGATTGCAGTACTGCTGCTCTAACTCACTCAATGATTTGTGGTGTTGTAATGCTTCTCTCAGGTCCCCTTCGTACATACGAGGGCGGTTCGGAAACTTCTTAGCCTAGCACAAAAAGCGCGGTATAAATAGAAAAAAGTTAAGTGTTTTGGAAACTTTCATCTCTGCTATGAACACATGTTAAATTTTGTTTCGATCTGGCAACTCCTTCATATAGAAACAGGTGTTCACAAAAGACGCATCCGCGATTTTTTTACAATGGAAAAATTAGAAATGCGTGGTGTCATTAAATATTTACATAAAAAAGGTTTATCGGGACAAGAAATTCATAATGATATGGTGAATGTGTTAGATGAAAGTGCTCCTTCATATGCAACAGTAAAAAATTGGGTTGCTGAATAAACGTGGTCGTACAAGCATTGAAGATGAACGTCCAAAAACAGCAACAACAACAGAAATTGAAGCCAAAGTGCATGATATGGTATTAAATGATCGACGAATAAAAGTGCGTGAAATAGCTAATATCATGGGCATATCAAATGATCGAGCCCATTTAATTTTGCATAAAGAACTACAGATGAAGAAGCTTTCTGCAAGATGGGTGCCGCACTTGTTAACAGTCGACCAAAAACGCATAAGAATGAACATTTCTCAAGCTTGTTTGGATCGTTTTCAGCAAAATAAAATGGATTTTAAGCGTCGTTTCCTAACTGTTGATGAGAAATGGATCTACCACTATACTCCAGAGACAAAAGAACAATCCAAACAATGGACTGAAGCTGGAGGAAGTGCCCCAAAGAAGGCAAAAACAACTCAATCGGCTGGTAAGGTTATGGCAACAGTTTTTTGGGACTTCAAATGTATTTTATTGATTGACTATCTGCAAAAGGGTAAAACAATAAATTCAGAGTACTATTGAAACCTTTTAGATCAATTAAATGTACAAATTCGAGAAAAACGTCCTGGCTTACAACACAAAAAAATAATTTTTCATCAAGACAGCGCACCAGCGCACAAGAGTGTTTTAACAATGGCTAAAATCAACGAATTAAAGTACGAGTTGCTTATTCTCCTGATTTAGCTCCCAGTGGCTTTTACCTGTTCCCAAAACTAAAAAAATGCCTTGCTGGAAAGCGTTTTACCTCAAATGAAGATGCAATTACAGTTGTAAACCACTATTTTGAAGACCTTGAGGAAAACTATTTTAATCAAGGGATAGAATTGCTAGATAAGCGTTGGACTAAGTGTATTGACGTTTCAGGAGATTATATTGAAAAATAAAAATATGTTTGAAAAACTAACTATTCTCTTTCATTGATAGGCTAAGAACTTTCCGAACCGCCCTCGTATCAGTGAAATATATTTACGAAGGCAAACATAATTTTATTTTTGCAATTAGGCTTAATTTGAGCGACGCACCCTAGTATCGAATATCCGGCCCTGGACATAAGAATACCAAAAAAGAATGACAAATTCTAATGTGACGTTATTTTTTAAATCTGAGTAAATTCCAAAATTTTAGTAGTTCCAACCGAATTCCAAAACAGTAGTTGAAATTCGGTTGGAACTACTAAAATTTCGTTGCAAAAAGAGTTGCAGTCACCAAATGTAATGAATATTCGGTTTGCCATACCACAAGATAATAAATAAGATCATCGTATGGTAGACCTAACTAATTGATCGGTCATACCAGTAAAACGTATAAAATGTATTTAGTTGCCATAGCTGGTGGTCATGGCAACCAATCGTTTTGCATTTGTTGTTTTTACCGAATATTATAACCAATAGCGAAAATAATCCTATTATTACTGCTTTATGCTGCAAATCGTTTAAACTAATTTATTCAGTAAAAATCTTCAATCATCTTTTTCCCTTTTTCCTCGAAACGACCCTCCTATGTTAAGAGTAAACATTTTTTTTTTGCCTCTACTAAAAATTTAAAATGTGGACTTTTAGATCCAAAATTTTGTTTAGTTACAATAACCAAATATTACAACGCACCAACTTACATTCTGTTGTACGGATGGAATACTCGAAATGCAGACAACCTCAATCATTCGGTTGGCAAACGAATTCGGTTGCAGCAACGAATCTGTTCTCTGTGTGTTCTAAAATTAGTTTTTATTGGGCTTTCTGCACATTCACTAGTGCATCGTATAATCAAGTCAGTTGCGTCCGACTTAACCTTTTTACTAATTTTTCCTTACTTCCGTTTCGGGTGCCACTCGAACCACTGTCCCTTAAGAATATGGATTATTTGAAGTAAGCTGGAGGATTCTCTGCTGATGTGTTTTCTTCTCCTACCTTGTTCTTAAGCAACATTTTGTTAACACACGTAATAAACACGGGGTTACAAGTACGAACTGCGTTTTGTCGGCGCGAGGACGAGGGCCAACTCGCAGCCAAAGATAACTGAGACACATTAAAGCCAACAAAAAATGCAGTATAAAGGAAATTTTATGGACCGATAAGTGATGATGGTCAGCACAAATTTTTTCACGTTATATTTTTCCTTTTTACTTTTATGCGCTCAGCACACAAGATAACTAAGCGCCGTTTTAACAAAGTATGTGTGAGTTTACACATGTAGGTGTGAGTGCATCTGCAATAGTGTGTGTGTATGTGTTTGAATTGGGATGGATATCTTTTGGACCGCCTGTCTGCCATGCGAAGACCACAAACATGAGAGGCAGGTGAAGATAGCCGTAAAGTATACTCGGCCATATCAGTTGGGCCCAAAACAGCAGACCCCATTATAAATGAAATTCCCAACTTCTTGTTGCCCGTCTGCCTCTGCTGCCCCTTGTTATCCTCTTCGAGAGAACATGAAAAAAAGATTGATTGATATATAAAGTTGGTATCGCAGACAGCCGCGTAGAGCCATGCAGAGATGTGGCTAAAAGGGTTCCAATAATCACCGGCGACCAATACGCGCGAGCATAAAGATCAATGTTCAATGATGTAGGTGTAGTCCGTGCCACAAGGTTTTGTGGCTTGCAAGGCTCATCTAATGCATTTCTGGGGTTAACGTAGGAATGCAACAAAAATTCGTTTGTCATTTATTAGATACCGAGTGTATTTCAAAGATACTATGCCACCACAGCCACAGAAGATGGACTGACAGACAAACTAACTATTTTGTCGTCTTGCCATTCTTTATGGCCGACCTATGGGTCTGCTGGTATTGTTGTGCTCTAAGCTTTGACTTTTGTTACTACCAGACATACCTAGTAGTACATGTGTAATCTTGTGGTGCTTGCATTAGTTTATCATCCTTGTTTTGTCTCTATTGTTGTACCTCCGTCCCCGAGCCCGTTCATCTTGTTGCATGACTCACACTCTGTACCACACAAATCTGTGTGTACATGAGAAATGTCGTTGATTAATGACATGTCTAGATCTACATATAAGGCGGGGTGCCTGGAATGCATTTCGAATTTCGAAATGGAAGTGAAATTTAATGCTATCGTGTTTGCAGCAAATCAATTGCGAGAATAGGTCAGTATCACTCGTCTCCAATAAATTCTTTCTATAAAACTTAAAAAAATATTACTTTTACAGTTTTGCCATTATTCCTTTTTGCTCATTTGAAAAGGACGTATCACTTCATTATGTTGCACTATATATGTTGCACCTTAAAGTTAAAATTAAAACATTTCGCTGAGAGAATTTCACACATTCTAGATACGAAAAATATATATGAAATACTTATGTGCTTACATATGTGACGCGCAAAATAGAAAGGGACCTAAGAGTAAAAAAGAGTAAAGATTTAAATACGTGTATCTTTGGTGTACCATTACATTAAAACGCGCATATCTCTGGGAGGGAAAACTTTTGGGGCATGGAATCGGTCTCATTCGATGCTCAGATGTTGTCCACATCAAAAAAAATGTGAAAATTGATTTTTTTACCCTTAGGTCCCTTTCTCTATGCGCTGTCATCTATATATACACACGAGTACCTACGTAGTTATTCACCTAGCGGGAAAACAAGCGAGGAATAGTTTTATAAAAGATCTTCTAGAGGGCCATCTTTTCGGATGCAATATACATTGGAGGATTCCAAAATTAGACATTGCAGAAGGCTTTTTTTTGCACATGAAAAATGATCCCCTACACATTCTGATGTCGCGTCTCTAAAAATGCATTTAACTTATCGTACACTCGTTTCTACTTTTAAGCTTATTGCAGATAGCTATAGCATCTGCTGCGGATCGCAAAATGCTGCCCACTATGGCCCCAAGGATATTGGCGTAGTTGGTTGTTGGGATGCTGACGTCATCGCCATTCACATTAAGTGACAAATGCACTTCTGCCGTCCCTTAGTGAACATTGTAGCTGGTGAGGTGGAGGAGAATGTTTTCATGTTTCTCGCAGTGAAGGAGCGTGTTTTGGCATCTATGCAGAGCGAGGGATTTTTATTGTGTTCCTTGAAAAACTCTGCTGACGGCAGTTCTCGTTTAATATGAAACTGTCTGCCCAATTGCTGGCTGCATTTAGAAAATAGACGGATCATTTTGAAAATTTCAGGATATGTTTTTTATTATATAGGCTGATCCATCTAGAGATATTTTTTCAGAACAAAACAAAATCGAAAAATTCAAATCTAGTGTGGAATCTTTATTGGTAATTTGGAAAGGACATTTTATGGCATTTAATTTTTGAATATAATTTCCTTTAAATGTTGGCCGCAACTACACGCAGAAAAAAAGTATGCTTGTGATGACAATATTCGAAGAGTATAATACTATTGTTGGGTATATGGTTGTGCTACAACAATATTATGGTCCTCACAACAATAGTATGATTGAAATATGACCATACTATGATCCTCACAACAATAGTATGATTCACACATAACCATACTATGATCCCCACAACCATAGTATGATTTACACTCAACCATACTATGATCTCCACAACCATATTATGATCCTCACAACTATAGTATGTTTCATATACAACCATAGTATGGTCCTCACAACAATAGTATGATTCACACGCAACCATGTTATGATACCAAATATGATCACACACAATTAAACTATGATCCCCAATATTATTTAATATAATTTGTTTGAGTTGTCGACAATAGATTTGATCCCCAATATTATTTATCGAAATTGGTTAAAGTTGTCAACAATAGATTTGAATTATGAAAATTATTCAAAAAATACATTAAATTCAAAATATTAGGAGTGATTTATTTCACAGTAGAAAAAATAAGTTTAAATAAACGTTAGCGTTTTTATTAAAAATATTTCAGATAAACAAAGCCAAAACAGCTTGTTTAAAAAATTTTTAATTTCGATAAAAAAAGTACTGTGTCCGTACCAATAACATTTGTTCTAAAAGTCATATTTAAATGAAGAAAAATTACAATCATACAGTATGATTGCCGTAATCATATCATTGTTAACATACAACTCAAAACACAATACTTTTGTCGCACTTACCATATTTATATTGTTTCTATAACCATATTTTCATTTTTAAATTTGGCAATAATACTATTGTTACACTTCAACAATATTAATATTGCAGCAATTATACTATTGTCAAAAATAAATTCGGTTAATAATGCTATGGTTGCGACGAACATACTTTTATTGCGGAGAACATATTATTATTGCCGTGACCATGTTGTAACCATGTTTTTTCTCTGCGTGTATGCCTCAGGGTTTCCATTCTGAGGGTCCAGTTTTGGATGACTCGTTCGAGCATTTCGACGGGTATGGCTTTAATGACACGCGTAATGTTGGCTTCCAAAACTTGAAGCGTATCTGGTTTGTCAGCATAGACTTTAGACTTTACGTAACCTCAAAGAAAAATGTCTAAAGGTGTGATATCACTCGATCTAGGCGGCCAACTCATCTGTCCAAAACGTGAAATTAGCTGCTTTTCGAAATGACCTCTCTATAGATCCATTGTTTGAGCAGCTGTATGGCAAGTGGCACCGTCCCGTTGAAATCAAGTGTCGTCAAGATTACTGGCTTCAATTTCAGGTAGCATAAAGATCGATATCATGGCGCGAGAGCGAGCAGCATTCACGGTTAAGTTCCGGCCATCAGCATTTTTGAAAAAATATGCATTGATGATTCCACCAGCTTATAAACCGCACCAAACCGTGATTTTCTCTGGGTATAATGGCACCTCTTGAACTTCTTCTTGTTGCTCTTTAGCCTCAATGCGGCAATTTTGTTTATTGACTTTGCCGTTGAGGCAGAAATGGGCTTCATCACTAAACAAAAATTTGGTCGTAAAACAGCAGATCTTCCCGTTTCTCACCGAACGCCCGTTTGCATAAGACATGCCATAAAATGTCCTTTCAAATTACCAATAAAGATTCCACACTTGATTTGAATTTTTATATATTTTTTGTTCTGAAAAAATACCTTAAGATGGATCACCCTATATATACAAATATTTTAGTTAATATGTTAACATTTTCATCACAGGATTTTAAACAAATTTTTTTGTTGGGATTTTAGAATTTTTAAAATAAAACGAATTTTATTTCTTTTTTATGTAATTATGCAAAGAGGCTCGACATTTTTTTAGAATTGCCTTGTAACCAAACTAAAAAAACATTTTCAACACGATATGCTTCAAAAAGTAATTATTAAAACTGCCTATTGTCAATATAACACAGAGTTTTTTTCGAAACTTTAAAAAAAAACACTTGTAACCATGAAGATACATTCACGCCAGTCACAACCACCACCACCATCATCGGCAGCAGCAGCATCATCAGCAGCGTCATCATAAGACCTGCATCAGCAAATAACAGTTATTAATTAAGATACAAATTGCCAATAAAGTCGTCAACACGAAACGTGAGTACGATTTATTTCAAACCCACATATTATCAACCAACCCAAGAAACGAAAAAAAACATGAAAAATAATAAACGGCAAACATACAAAAGAAGAAAAAAAGCACCATCACATTAAGAAAAAGAAACCTTATTTTTTGAAACAGCCAGCACCAACAAAAAATTGTGGCTAAAACTCCGAAAAGAGTTTATAACCAGTAACGACACCGTGGCTGACTGTTTGTCAGCCACGGTGGTGGTGGTGGTGTTGTTGATGGCGAATGGTGGTGTTGTTGATGGCGAATGTTACAAATTGTTGTCAGGTCTTTAAAGACAAATTCAATGAAATCCATTTCAGAGGTTATATTTCGATCATATTTATTTTCAAAGTTCAAATTGAACACTCACACATACACACACACGAATCTCAAGTACATGCATACAAAGTATGAAAACGAAATGATATTCGAACGAAAAATAGTTTTTACACAACAAGAACGGGGTCTAAGCCACGTTTGCTGAGAGACAATCACAATCGTGCTGCCCGGCAGAGGTGTAAGGAAACCGAAACAAAGAAAACTGCCAGGCAGGCCAGCCGACAACAAAGTGTTGAAAATACAATTGCATATTTTTGTGGAAAAGTTAGAAAAATGCTGTGCACAGTGGTTTGCATAGGAACAAAGCGGCTAACTTTTAAACCAGTTATACAGCGAGCAAAAAAAAATTGCACACTAGCCAAAATCTGAAAGATATAAAAGTAATATGAAAAGTATAAAGTCAATTTATATTTGCTATAATTGACGCGCAGAATTGAAAGGGACCTAGGGTTAAAAACCAGTTTTGTTCAGGAGAGCCATTTTAAAGATTAGGTCCCTTTCTATTTGCGCTTGAAATCGTCGACTTCACTTTCATAAAACGCGCATATCTCTGGGAGGGAACACATTTGGGGCATGGGATCGGTCTCATTCGATGCTCAGATGTCCACATCAAAAAAAGAAAAAAAATGAAAATTGATTTTTTTTAACCCTTAGGTCCCTTTCTCTATGCGCTGTCACATATATTAAATTAAAGCTTGAGATCTCTACACTACAACTTTAATTAAAATATATTGTTCTATTGTTTATATTCCAAGGCAAACACAAGTTGAGTTAAACGAAGCAAAAAAAAAGCCTGTACTTTTATTAAAACTTTAAGTTTTTGAATTTTTTTGACTTAGTACTTTTTACATTGATATTTATCATTCTTTACCGTAACAAGTCTATTTGGCATCAAGTGAAGTAGATTTCTCCTCTTACTGGTATTGCACGCAAAGGAAAAATATGGTTACTATATGGTCAAGGCAACAATAATATGTTCTCTGCAATAATAGTTTGTTCGTCGCAACCATAGTAATGTTTTTTGAATTTCATGTTGACAATATTGTTATTGCCAAATTTAAAAACGAAAATATGTTTGTAGCAGCAATATAAACAAAGACAATACTTTGGGTTTAATGTTAACAAAAATATGATTTCCGCAATCATATTGTATGATTTTAATTTTTCTTAATTTAAATATGGTTTTTAGAACAATGTTATTGTTGCGATTAAAACTACTTTTTATATGTAAACTAAAATTTTCCAAACTATCTGCTTTGGATTTGTTTAATTGAAATATTTTTAATAAATGAAACGCTTACGTTTTTTAAGCATTTTTTTAGTAAATTACTTCTATTATTTTAATTTAATGTACTTTTAATTTATTTACTTAATAAAAATCTCTATGGTGGACAACATAACCCAATCCTAATAAATAATTTTGAGGATCATAATATGGTTGAGTGGGATCAAACTATGGTTGCGTGTGAATCATACTATGGTTGTTAGGATCATACTATGGTTGTATGTCAAAAAACTATTGTAGTGAGGATCATATTATAGTTTTGTGGATCATAGTATACTATGTATACTTATATACTTATATAATAGTATACTATGAGGTGTGTGAATCATAATATTGTTGTGCCACAACCATATACCCAACAACAGTACTGGGTGGATCGCGATAATTTGCTTTTTTGCACTGCAGGCTGTGGCGGCAATGTTGGTCGAAGAGAGTGGAGAGCGTGTGTGGCTTATATTGGCTGAGGGGAGATTTGATTCGTCAGAGTTTCAGTTTCTATCATGCATTGGACACGTGAGGAGAGGACATATTGTGTTGAAGCGTATTTTTCAAATGCGCACTCGATCATTGCAGTGCAGCGTGCTTTTCGTTTACGATTCGCTGTTCCCCCACGCGGGCGTGTTCCTGGACGGCAATCAATTGTAAATTGGGTAACTTCATTGAGAACAGCTGGTAATGTGTCATGTGTACGAAGGGGACTTGAGAGAAGGATTACAACTCCACAAAACATCGAGAGAGTTAGATCAGCAGTACTACAATCTCCGAAACGCTCTGCGCGGAATCAATCACTTACTCTTGGCTTTCCAGACATACTCTCCACCGGATTCTTGTAATGAACTGAATTTTCTCCTGTATAAAATGTGCGTGGTCCAACAATTGTCAGCACGGGACTATTTGACACGGCGGACGTCTTTCAAAGACATTCTTGCAAATATACCCCGTGACGCAATTGTGTTCTTTTCTGATAAGGCACATTTTCACCTCAGACTTTGTCATAGTACAGTGTAAACAAACCACTGAGGAGTGGAGTGAAACAAACCCCAGAGAACTGACTGGAGTGAAACAAACCCCAGAGAACTTCACCAGAGAGCTCTGCACTCGGACCGCGTCACTGTGTGGTGCGCCATATCACGAGTAGGCAATATTGGCCCTTACTTTTTCTAGGATAACCGTCTTGCGCCAGTTTTATCTCTCAACGGTACTTGATTTGATACAGGATTTTTTTCAGCTGGCTCTTGAGCCAAAACAATTAAAGGAGGGTTACCATGAATTGTTTAAGGAAAATGTTTCGTGGACGGCTTATCTCTTTGAGGGGTGATGTGAACTGGCGGGCACGCTCACCAGACTTAGCCCCATGCGATTTTTCCTGCGGGGTTACCTGAAGTCGTCTGTCCAAGTATATCAACCGTCCCAACACCTTGGAAGACCTTATTAACAATATTGAGGCTTAAATTGGCAGAATACCAGTCGAAATGCTTGTTAGAGTTCATGAAAACTTCAGAAAACGGCATCACTGGGCCATTTTTCTTCGAAAATGAGTAAAGAGCCGGCGATACCGTCAACAGACAACTATACTGCGCCATACTCAAAGAGTTTTTGTTTCCAAAAATTCAAGAGAATGCAATGGACAACATTTGGTTTCAACAAGACCGGGCCACATGTCACAGAGCCAACGAGACAATCAATATTTTACGCACTGCTTTTGAAGATCGAATAATCAACCAAAATTTTAATGTCAGTTGACCACCTAAGAGCACTGATTTCAGCACTTTGGAGTATTTTCTATGGTGGGCCATTAAGGATAAATGTTGCGCAAAGCATCCAGAGACAATTGGAGCGTGGAAACATGAAATCGAAGTTGCAATTAAGAACTCGACCCGAAACAACGAAAAATGTACTGAAAAACTGGGTTGATCGGATGAGTTTCTGCCAAGCCAGTTGTGATACTCATTCCATTTTTAAACGACAAAGTTCAACCTTTCCTACAAAACCAGAAAAAATAAACCAGTAATATATATTTTACAGTCGATTCAAATTGTTAATGGCCCATCCTGTATAAAATTAATTTCGTTTACAGAAAACAAAAGACAATTTGCATTAAAACCTGTTTGTTTGAAATAATTAAAAATTGTTGGCCAGAAAATTATTCAAAAATAACCTTTAGCGAGTCTACCTGAGTTCGGTTATTTAACGCTTAAAGCATTTCTCGAAGAACTTTTTTTTCTAAACATTACTTATTTTCAAATCAAACGGTTTGTGATGCATGAAGTTCTTGTATATGAATTGAAATTTTAAAAACTGCTCGTTAACCTTTGAAGTTACCGCCTTAGTTCCTATTCCTAAGGCGGTAACAATAGAACACGCCTATTAATTAATTTTAAAGAATTAATAAGCGTTCTTAAGGGATGTAGCGCTCAATGTCTTGTTGACATTTATTTTTTATTTGTTTACATTTTAAAGTAGAACTGATCTTTGCCGCTATTTGTAAAAATTCGCAAAAGGGTGACGACTTTTGCGCCACTTTGTACGTAGGAGGAGACCTGGCAATAGAGTTTTTGCCGAAAAAATTTATGTGTCTTATTAAAATCCTTTGTAAAGGATCTCTAAGAAAAATATGTTAATTTAAAAAAGTCCGCAATACCTCAAAAATGTTAAACTAAACAAAATCCGTTGGAAATCTATTGCCGATCTCTAATAAAATCAATTTAATTTAAGAATGTCCGCAATAACTCAGAAATAGATGGCGCCGTTACCGTAACTCACAAAGACTTTGTCATAGTACAACTTTCAATAGAATCTCCCAAAAACCACAGTGCCACATTAGCCTTTCCCTACCCTGTTGCAGCTTTCAAACATCTCCCACTGCCATCATCACAACAAATCTCTCTCGCCGTGTCTGTCTACAGCGTGTCGCTATTGCCTGTCCATGGTGGCTGTTGAGTCAACCGACAATGTGACCTCTATGAACTGACACGCTCATGCTTGTGGTAATAACGTAGCAAAATATTTAAGTCAAGAAAATTAACACCTTGGAACGTTTCTGTGGTTTTTTTCTCTCTTTTTTTACTTCTTCTGTAACGTTGAGGTTTGAGTTTTTTCCCTGCGACTTTACCAAGATTTTGCGTTACAGATTTGCAGCAAACACAGCACAAACATAGAATCTTAAGACAACACCACAGACAACAGTCAACAAAGCAACACCAAACAACAACAACAACAAAATAAAGCTAGCAATGATAGTTGTCTGTACTAAGAATTGTTTGAATTGTTCGTCCTCTGCATGAGCAGCAGCAGATCATTGCCGCAATTGTGGCTCGTTCACGTGTGTGTTGCTGGGATTTGTAGGAGTCAAAAGGAGGAGTTGCCAATTTAGTAAAATTCCTATTTTTCATGTAATTGGCTTGTTTTACATGTGAATATTTTTTTCAATTTGAATATTCTTAGGTTTTTTTCTGCGGTTTTCTTTTCTTTGTAAGCCATGTAAGATCTAAACACTCCATAGTTTTAGTTTTTTTTTGCTGAGACGAAATTGCCCGGCCATGCAACATAGGAGGCTTGCAACTGATATTAAACTTGCCCCTGTTTAACAGATGAAGAGCCAAACACACAGGCGACTTCAAGTAGTACATGTAAAATGAAATAAAAGAAAAAGCTTCTGTGATTTGAACTAAACGTTACGATTTTTTTGGGCATTCCTACTTGTTCGCAATCTATTCTCACCTTTAAACGTAGCAATGATTTGGCGAACGAGGGTGTAACTATAATTAGGTTAATTCCAAAACTTTTAAACACTGTAATCGCAATATTATTTATTTACTTATTTATTCATTTATTCATTTCTATATCATGAGGCAACTCTAAAGCGAAGCAAATAGTCTATAATGAGGCAACGAAACGTATTTAGTGCGTCCTATTCGACAGCAAGATCAAACATCCCGATGAACCACCAGCCAAGGAACCAAAGGAGATTGCTATCCAGTGGCCATATCTTCTACTAAAAATGTAAAATAGCTAGAGAAAAAGTATTCCCTGAAGCACGGAGTAGACATGAAAGGGAAAGGAGGACCCTGATATACGTCCTTATTCAGATAATTTTGTACGATAGGTACAGCATAAAAATTAGATGCTCGTCTGCCAAAAGCTATGCGCATTGGAGGAGGACTGTCGAAGAGAAAGCATATATTTCGGCCAGGAAAATCCACAATTACACGCAGAAAAAAAGTATGGTTGGGATAACAATATTCGAAAAGCATCATACTATTGTTGGGTATATGGTTGTGGCGCAACAATATTATGCTCATCACAACAATAGTATGGTTCACACACAACCATACTATGATACCCACAACAATATTATGGTCCTCACTGCAATAGAATTATTCACACACAACCATACTATGATCCCCACAATCATATTATTATTCTCACTCAACCATACTATGATACCCACAACCATATTATTATCCTCACAATTATAGAATATTTCTCATACAACCATAGTATGATCCTCAAAACCATAGTTTGACTTATACGTAACTATTCAATGATCCCCAAAATATTTGCAAGGATTGGGTTAAGTTTTTATTTAACAATCGATTTGTATTAATTAAATTATTTAAAAATGCATTAAACTCTTATTAACAGGATTAATTTCTTTAGCAGTAGAAAAAA
The DNA here is from genome assembly GCA_963513945.1 of Hydrotaea diabolus. NCBI lineage: Eukaryota > Metazoa > Arthropoda > Insecta > Diptera > Muscidae > Hydrotaea > Hydrotaea diabolus. The sequence goes on from OY740717.1 coordinate 175,997,343, forward strand.
ATTATTTATTAAAAATATTTCAGTTATACTAATTCAAAATAGTTTGTTATGCAAACAATTAATTTTCATATAAAAAGTACTATTATTGCGTAAGATTCGTAACAATAACATAGTTAAATTAAGAAAAATTAAATCATACCGACAAAAATAAATTTTGTCGGTATGATTGCCGTAATCATATTATTGTTAACATTAAACTGAAAAAAAAAATAGTTTTGTCGCACCAACCATATTTATATTGTTGCTACAACAATATTTTCATTTTAAAATTTGGCAACAATACTATTGTTACATTTCAACAATATTAATATTGCCGCAATCATACTATTATCAAAATTAAATTCAAAAAAATAATACTATGGTTGCGACGACCATACTTTTATTGCAGAGATTATACTATTGTTGCCATGACCATATAGTAACCATATCTTTTCTCTGCGTGTAGAACTCACAAGATCCACAAGAGTAAGCCATTAAGCAGTGCATCATTAAACCTTGTTCTGGATGTCCTGTCTCCCTCTCCCCCTCTTTTTCTTTTTATTTGGGTCAGACCCTGAATACAATTATTCATTTCTGATTCGATATTCAAAGTCATTCAACCATACACCGAGACTTTGCGATATAAATGACAAAGGGCGAATATAAATGCGACACTTAGCCAGAATTTACTGACCATTTTCGAATGGGGGTCGAGTAGTTTTTATGTGTGTATGCTGCTGATGCAATATCCACCTAAAGCACCTCGATCAGATTGGTGCCAAAACTCGATGGAATGCATCGTAAAGAGGGAAATTCAGCGCTGATGAACATAACCTTTCACAAATTCTTTACCGAACCTAACTAATTCTTGCGAAACTCCGCATTCATGCACGCAGAGCCAGTTGGTAATCGGTCCGAACTACAACAATTCTGTTAGAATAGAAGTCATTCATCTAAATTCACCAAATGTTAATAATCATTGTGGTTATTCTGTTGGACTTACCTTAAGATGATCGTTATGCCAATATAATAGTACAGACAACTTACTATTTGGTAAGTTGGTTGCCTAAAATTGGAAAACATAGTTTTTATCTTGTTTTGACCGTTTTTTTTAAATAAAGTCATTGATTGACGCTTTAAACCCAGATGACATTATTTATTTTAAAACTAAAATTCAAATAACATTGTTTTATTTTATTGTTTATACTTTGTCTTTTAAGTTCCATTTAAGCTAAACATTACAGTGCATCAACTAGCATTCGGTTGCACTAATGGAAACTTATGCAACTTCAAACATTGGTTGGCAAAAATAATCGGTTGTGGCAACGATTCTTTTACCGATGGATGGAATACATACTAAATTTGTCATTTTTTTCGCAACATCTCAAAATATTGATCCGAGACCCTAAAATTTGTATATATTATTGATCGTCGTTAAATTATAAGACGATCTAGCCATGTCCATCTCTCCAAACATGTGTCTGTTGAAAGCAGCATAGCGGTCAAACGAAATTAGGTAGGACCATGAAATTTACCTTTATAATGTATTATGGTCATAAGCTGTTTGGGATTGGAAGGAGGCGATATCAGTCCAAAAAGTTTCGCTTTAAGGGACTAAATAAACCTTAGAAAAGTATTTGCTTAACAAATCAAAATTTTTGTGGAACATGGCTTACCTCAGAAGGGAGCACCGTTGATGGAAGTTTTGGAACTTGTGCATAAAAAAACAGCCCCTGTGGTCCTAACGTTAACTTAGAACTTGGACGTATGGTCATTTATAAAGAATTAAATTTTAAACTTTATTCGAAATTTGCATGTATTTTTAAAATTTGTCTAACAATTTAGGCTCGGGTGTGGGGACCGTAGGCCGCGCAACAAATCGGCATGTATAAATATAGGTCTATTTGAAAAATTAAACAGAGAATTGGGTCAGACTAATAGACCCTATTCGACCACTAAATAATCAAATCAAGGCAAATTGTTCCATAAATCTAAAGTTGAATTATTTTTAAAGATTTGTCTGAGATTAGCCCCACGACTCATGGACCCTTGGAATCCAAGATACGGTCTGTATGGTCCAAAGGAGCGACTACTCATAAATGTGGGTAAACTCAAATTTAATCAAATTGTGCTACAATTCTAAACATGGATTAATTTTAAATTTTTTGCTAACAAAAATTCAAATTTAAAAATTTTCTATCAAATCCAAATATGGGACCCAAATACGGTCCTTCGATAGTGAATGCACGGTAGACGGCATGTACGATTCTAACTGGCCCTACTGTCGTTAACCTGTTTTTTCTGTGAATGAAGTGGAAAGAAATGTGGGCGTCGTAACTTTTGTAAATGACATGCTTGTTTGTAATGACAATAAATGAGGAACAGTGAAAAGCGTTTAACACGGCATAACTTTAGAGGACTATGGGATACACGACCAAAACTTTATGGACAGATGAAAGACCACAAGGCAAATTGATCTTTACAAGCTGTAATTGATCACTCTAGTGGGCAGTCTGACTAGTCATTTCCCTCTCAAGGATCATCTTTTCCACTTTACTAGGACTTGAGCAAACCTGTTCAAAACCGGTGGAGAATAAACCGAAATCCCGCACGTAGAAAAAAAGTATGGCTGAGAAAATAAATTATTCGAAGATCATCATACTATTGTTGGGTACATGGTTGTGGTACAACAATATAATGATCCTCAAAATAATCGTGTGATTCAAATACAACCATACTATGATCATCAGAAACATACTATGATCCTCACAACCATACTATTATCCTCACAAAAATAGCATGATTCACACATAACCATACTATGATCCCCACAACCATAGTACGATTCACGCTCAACCATACTATAAAATCCACAACCATGTTATGATCCTCACAACCATAGTATGTTTCACATTCAACCGTAGTATTATCCTTACAGCCATTGTATGATTCACACGCAACCATGTTATGATCCCTACAACCATAGTATGATCACTACGAGTATGAACCCCAAAGTTATTTATTAGGTTGTTGAATTATAAATATTATTTAAAAATTCACTAGATTCTAAATAATAAGTAAAAAAAATCTGTTTAAAAAAACGTAAGCGTTTTTATTAGAAATATTTCAGTTAAACAAAGTCAAAGCAGTTTGTTTGAAAAATTTTAGTTTTCATATAAAAAGTAATACTCGTATTATCGCATTAGATCCGTAACAATAACATTGTTCTAGAAAGCATATTAAAATGAAAAAAATAATACAGTACAATGTGATTGCCGTTATCATATTATTGTGAACATAAAACCCAAAAAACAATACTATATTTATATTGTTGCTACAACCATAACTTCATTTATTAATTTGGCAATAATACTATTGTTACATTTCAACAATATTAATAATGCGGCAATCATACAATTGCCAAAATTAAATTCAGAAAGCAGTACTATGGTTGCGACGAACATACCTTTATTGCCGATAACATATTATTATTCCCGTGACTATGTAGTAACCATATTTTTTCTTTGCGGGTGGATCACTACACTGAAGAAATTATGTTCGTACTTTTTACGTTACGTTTACATTCTTCATAGAGGGTGATCTATCTAAAGGTATTTTGTCAGAACAAAAAAAATATAAAAATTCAAAACAAGTGTGGAATCTTAATTGGTAATTTGAAAGGACATTTTATGCCATTTATTTTTTGAACATAATTTCCTTAAAATGTTGGACGCAACTACGCCTCAGCGTGTCCATGCTGAGGGTCCAATTTTGGATGACTCGTTCGAGCATTCCGATCGGTATGGCTTTAATGACACGCGTAATGGTCGCTTCCAAAACCTGAATCTTAGCTGGTTTGTCAGCATAGACTTTGGACTGTGATATCACTCTATCTAGGCGGCCAACTCGCCTGTCCTAAACGTGAAATAAGCTGCTTTTCGAAATGGCCTTTCAATAGATCCATTGTTTGAGTAGCTGTATGTCAAGTGGCACCGTCCTGTTGAAACCAAGTGTCGTCAAGATTACGGGCTTCAATTTCAGGTAGCATACAGATCGATATCATGGCGCAATAGCGAGCACCATTAACGGAATTTTTTTGTTAAGTTCTTTTTAAATCACGAATATTTATCATCAAACCGATTTCGTAATTTTTATGATGTTTTTCATATTTCTTATGAACAGTTTCGTTGGCTGAAAAAATAAAATAAATTACATAATTTGTATGAAATATTTCGTGCTTTTCACGAACATAATTTTTTCAGTGTGTTACTGGCTTAGATACACGCAGAAAAAAAGTATGGTATTGGTGACAATATTCAAAGAGGATAATACTATTGTTGTGTATATGGTTGTGGTACAACAATATTATGATCCTCACAACAATAGTATGATTCAAATACAACCATACTATGATCCTCACAACAATAGTATGATTCACACATTACCATACTATAATCCCACAACCATAGTATGATCTCAAACTCAACCATACTATGATCTCCACAACCATATTATGATCCTCGCAACCATAGTATGTTTCACATACAACCATAGTATAATTCACACGCTACCATGTTATGATCCCTACAACCATAGTATGATCACACACTGTTATATTATGATCACCAATAAATTTATTAGAATTAAGTTAAGTTGCCAACAATAGATTTGAGTTATGAAAATTATTTAAATATACATTAAATTCAAAATAATAGGAGTGATTTATTAATTAGTAGAAAAAATAAGTTTAAAAAAACGTAAGCGTTTTTATAAAATATTTCAGTTAAACAAAGAAGTATTTTTATTGCATTAGATCTGTAACAATGACATTGTTCTAAAAATAATATTCATAAGAAGAAGATTACAATCATACAGTATGATTGCCGTAATTATATTATTGTTAACATAAAACGCAAGTAACAATACTTTAGTCGCACCAACCATATTTATATTGTTGCTGTTACCATATTTTCATTTTTGAATTTGGCAATAATGCTATTGTTACTTATTTTATTAATATTGCGACAATCATACTATTGTCAAAATTAAATTCAGTAAACAATGTTATAGTTGCGACGATCATACTTTTGTTGCGAAGAACATACTATTATTGCCGTAACATATAGTAATCATGTTTTTCTCTGCGTGTATGCGCCTTCGAGGAATGGAGCGGGCAAACACTCACTATTTTCAACCAACCAACTTAAAACGTAAAAAAATAAATCTAGAAAATGCAGAAAAGCAGATATCTGGTCGAGCAGGGTCTTGAACGCAAGCCAATGAAATATGATGGCCCTAACAGCCAGACAGAGAACCATCTCGAAGTTTTGCCAACGCCGTTATAAGGTTTAAACACTTTCCAAAGAGATTTTATTATTCGAATCTCCTGTCGAGTTTCTCCTATTCTAATCTTTCCTACCTTATTAGCTTAGCCCCCTCTCTTTCACTCTCTAAGCATACTTTGCAATTCGCAATAGCGTTTTTTCCCAGCTGCAACATTTACAGATGTTGATCTTTTTCCGTTTGTATTTGTGTTGATGCTGTTGGTTCCCTTTATAGTTTTTTTTGGTGCTGCCATTTGTGTTCCATATATATTTGTGGGGCGTTTGCATTTTTGGTTATTTGGCGGTGGTACCTGTACCATGTTATTACCTTTAAATACATTTCGTCGTCCTCATCATCAACAGCATCCACATCCTCATCTTCATCGTCGTCGTTTCCATTTCGTTCGTACTTAGTGGCACAACCATAAGAAGCATCTTTATACCACAATCGTTTGTGGCCACATATTTTTTTGTGTGTTCTCTCCTTCTTCATGCCGAAGATCATCTCTGCGAAAAGGGGGCTTATTTTCATAAGCCTCCAATGTGAGGCTGTTGCTGGTGGAACTTCTCTTTAAGAGTGAGAAAAACTACACCATTTCTTATCAGTTTCACGAAACAATTGCTTATTTTTCCTTTTTCGTTAAACAAGAAGATCTGAACATGATTAACCCAAAATACAACAACAACAGCAACACGAGACTCCTTCTTAGAGGAGTTTGCGCTTGCGCTGGTGTTATTGTTTGTTGGGTGTTAAAAAACAATCGTTTTGTCTGTTTCACCACTGAGCTTTTTGCTGTTGCTATTGTTGGTTTATTTTAAACGTTTACCCTTTTTTTGTGTTGCTGCTGCTCCATACGGAGGGAGCGGACTTACCAAGAGATCATTGATGCTGCTGATGGTGGTGCTGTTGCTGGTGGATTACAGAATGGTGGGTTTATAAAAATCAAAATAATGAACTATAAATTGAAAGGTTGATTTTCATTCCAGGGGGTGCTATTAAACGCAACAAATCTGTGCTGTGATTTATATAGAAAAGATTTATCGGCAACAATATAAGCGGTTTTCGGTAGAGGTGGCATGAGATAGGGCCTTGTGGTGTTGCACTAGGTGCTAATTGTCAGGTTGTCTATTATGCAGTGTGAAACATTAAATTGTCACTGGTAGGTGGAAAAATTTTCCAGATTGATTTGTAGGTGATAGGTAGAATAAAAATTAAATAAACCAGAGGTAGTAGAAATCACACATTCATTGCTTGGGATCTGAGGATGGTGAAGTAGCGTTAAACAAAATTGCAATTACCCCTGCTTGGAACTAAAATACTTTTCGACTGCCCTTTAAATAACTTTTTGGTTTCTCTTTGAACAAAATGTTCATAAAACATGGTCTCAACATGATCTGACTATGGACTAAGCATAAAAGTTGACAAGCTTACGAAAATCATTAAATTTTTTTTACCTGGATTTGCACACCCAAACCCAATGAGAATTATATCCCATAAAACATGCAGTTGGTGTCGGTGCAGCGATATTCTCTTTGACAGATCTTAGGCAGAAAGTAAATGAAGTAATCCAGAGGTTTTAGAAAACACACATTCCTTGCTTGGGATCTGAGGATGATAAAGTAGCGGTCAATTAAATTGCAGTTACCTCTGATTGTAACTAAGTCTTTGCGACTGCCTTTTAAATAACTTTTTGGTTTTCCTTTGAACAAAATGTTCAAAAAACATGGTCTCAACATAATCTGACTATGGACTAAGCATAAAAGTTGACAAGCTTACCAACGAGAATTATATCTCATTAAAGAAACATGCAGCTGGTGTCTGCGCAGCTATATTCTTTTCGACTTTCACTTGTTTGATTGTAATACTGTCTTCTGTAGTGGGCTCCCCAAAAATGTATGCACTCTAAAGGGCTGGCTTAATTTGCTACTGTCATTCCATACGGCTAGAATGCCAGTATGTGTCGTGATACCAAAACTGACTGAAGACAGAAGATCCAGCTTCGAAGATTAGTCAAAATATTACTTTTTATATCCATTTTTCTTTCAAATTTTCTCATTCTCAACTTTTTAATTTATTTTTTTAAGGATAAGAAATGAGATAAGCTGTTTATATTTCGATGATTTATACCAAGAAGTTGGCGCCCAACTGTGGGTGTACCCAGCGGTTACCGTAGTAGGCCTCAAACTTTCCTTGTCAAATGAAACATACCCTGTGCCCCGGGTATAACGACTTAGTGTTGATACTTCTAACGCCTAAAATGATTAGAGATCGATTTAAAATCTCTTCCTGATTACATGGAGCGGTGTCCGTCCTTCTGTCTGTCCAACTACCGTTGTAATCGAAGTTCAGGTTCATTTATGAACCGATTTCTATGAAATTTGGTACGTTATTCAAGTTTGGGCCAAGGATGATCGCAATGGGGCCGTATCGGCCAAAGTTTTAATGTCAATTTTAGAACCTGCACCACATATTGCATCTGATTTCAACCGAGCTTCGTCCGGAGCGTAACAAGCTACTAGCACCAGCTCCTGGTGAAACTAGACCGTATAGGACCATGTTTTCGTATAGCCCCAATACAAAGGACCGGGCCTACTTAAGAACCTACAGCTCTTAAGGCTACATATTACGCCCCATTTCGACTAAATTAAGCATAAAGCCATAGCAGTGACCAACACATATCTCTGGACTATATCGTTCAATGTTTTTGAACAGGTCCCACACAAAGGACCTTCCCAATTTGAGGTCCTGCAGCTCTTGAAATCACAATTTACAACCCATCATGCACAAAAGTAGCAATTAAGCAAATTAAGCGACCATTAAATAACTAGTTATACTAGACCAAATAGGTCCATACTTTTGTATAGCCCCCATACCATGATCCTTCCTGATTTCAGAATCGGCAGCTTTAGCAGCCACATTCTATATCCGATTCCTGCCAAATTACTCATTCAGCTTTACGAGCGACCAACACTCCTGTCACAATGGACCATATCGGTCCATGTTTTTGAGTAGTCCCCCTCACAGAGGTTCCTCCTGCAGCTGTAAACTGAGAAGGCAAATAACCTTATATAAGGTGAACTTAACCATAAATAAACATGATTTGGAGTCTACGTTATATAAGGTTAACTTGAACATTTTGTTGATGACTGGTATTTAACAATAATAATAGTTATTTTAACTATTCTATGGTTGAATTTTTTAATCATGAAAATTATTAATTTTTAAATAATTATAGTTGTTTTAACAATGTTTTTGAGTTTATTAATCATTAAAAATGTTATTATTAAAATAATAATTGTTGTTTTAACAATGCATTGTTTTTAACCATGAAAATTGTTAATATTAAAATTTCATAGTTAATTTATTGAAACAATACATGTTCAATTTAACAATGAAATTGTTAGTATTGTTAACTATGAAGATTGTTGTAGAAAGCATTTTGTTGTTAAGTTAACTAATTATTGGTTGCCTCTCTTAACCAGAAATATAATAACTGTTACAATTTTTAATATTAAATTAACCTACTAATTATGTTGTTGTTTTGTTTTCGGTTTTTTTTTCATTATTATGACTTGAACAGTTTTTATTCTGGTTCGAAACCTTTTTTTGTTTTTTTTTTCTGAATCAACTAAAAAGTTGGTGAAATGTATTGGCTACGGTTGTCCGCCAGACTGTACAGCTGTTTCTAAACCCGCCAAGGTTTTTCTTTAGCAGTCTTTGACAACGATTACTTCGGCTACAAATGACTTATGCGGGAGTCCCATTATGATTAATGAGAATTACTCTTTGCGTGTAGTCTTTGAACTTTTAACTTTTAAATAGTGTGTCTGAACTTTCTCAAGCTCCAGGCAGTGGTTCCTAATCTTCTAAATATCAGGGTATATCATAGTCGGCCATGTCCGGCTTTAACTTTTTACATGTTTTTATTTGGTTTTTAAAAGTCGCATTAATAGCAAAATCAATAAACCGATCGCAAAATTTTAACGGGAAATTTGTCTAGACTATATAATGATAAAACTGGAAAAGGGGGCGTGGCAATGCAGATAGAACCCCGAACTATAGACAATATCTTTTGAACTAATGAAGATATGGCAATGATATTTGGAACAAACGATGTTGGCAACAACCTGCAGGAAAAGTGGGCCGTACCGTGTCCTTTTAAAAAAATCGTATTTATGGTCAAAGTAATGGACCGATTGTTATGCCAGAACGAATAAATTTGTAATACTAAATTTGTCATTCCGTTTACAAACCACGACAAATTCATCTGAGACACCATAAAGTATATATACTGTTGATCGTCGTAAAATTTTAAGACGATCTAGCCAGGTCTTTTCGTCCCTTTATCTTCTGAAAGTACCATAACGGTCAAACGAATCATTCTGGGATCCCAAACTTTTGCATAATGATGGCTTATGGTCATAAGCTGTTTGGGATTGGAAATAGGTGAAATCGGCTTCACAAGTCATACTTTCTTAGGGACAGACAATGGTTTCAAAAAAGGGCATACTTGCTAAACTTTTTTGTTCGTGTATCCTACAAAAGTCCTCCATAGTCAAATTGGGCGATTAATAGTCAATATGGACATATTCTGGGTAGTCGAATTAAAGCAAATTTAGCTACCATCCATATATTGAGTAATTTAAGAGCTTTTGCGGAAACTAGGGATGGACGCATGTGCCAAAGTGCCAAAAAATGCCAATTCTCTGTTGAGCTTCAGTAGGGTCAGTGGACCTGGTGTACCTTACTGACGTTTTTATTTCGCTTTTTAACTATTTTTCATATTTTTCCAAATATAACTTGGTTTTTAATACGAAATACATTTATTCAGGAGAAACTGGACGATTTCAAAACGTCAGAAGTTGGCGCCCAACGCTGGGGAAAAGCCTGCTATTCAGTAGTTTAATATTTTATTTAGCATTAACGAAGACATCGCTCCGAATCTTATAGTGATATTTTTTTTTTTGGTGTTAAAGTCCTCAATAACCACCTGAGATTTTCGCGTTTGTCTGTCTAATGCGACTGCCACCTAATCACAAGACTGTTCGTTCATTGAATTTATTAGGTCATACTTATGCGTAATCCTTCAACTTTCATTCGAAAGTAATTTTTAAACAATGCACATATGGAACGACGAGTAATAATCATCTTGAGATGCATAGGCATTTCCTTTGATGTTGCTACTAAGCAGGCACTTTAAAGGCCATTAAAGGTTGGCTAACAAGCTTTTGCCAAACACTCAATAATCCGAAAGTGGTTTTATGAACCCAAATGGGAAGGCACTGGTGGAGATGAATGTCGTTGATTGGGGGGGGGGAGAAGAGGCATTCGATAAAAATGCAATACAATGCAACTACTGCGGCAGTTGCAGATGTTGTCCGTCCCTGATTGTTGTTGTTACAATTTGCTGTAGATGTTGCAACATCAGCCACATCAGCAGCCTCATCTTGGCCCTCGCCATTTGCTGCCACAGCGCCGCCATCATCACCCTCGTCCGTGTTGTTTGTTAGTAATGCACATTAGACACGATTTATGATTTATGAGGTGCGAATTGCTCTCTATGACAACAGTGAAATGCCAAAAATACAAACACCACAAGTATTTTTCTTCGACATTTTCCTGCACATTTCCTCTTTGATAAACCCATGAGTGTTCGATTTACACAAAAAAAAGTATTTTCCAAATAAACCTACATAAAGAGCGGAACAGAAGGAAAGGGGGGTTAGAGAAACAATGAAGAAAGTGTTAACCAGCTCAATGCTAGCTTTCAGCGGAAGATCCATTTGCTAGCTACAGTACCGACCGATGAAGCCGATCACGATGATGATGATGGTGACGCTGATTGGGGTTTTAACCTTTCTTCTGGCGAGCATTTTGCAGAGAAAAAACCTTTCCATTGTTCTCCAATAGCCTTCGTATTTGTAGTGATTTGTTTTCTTTCCAGTTTTGCTGGTATATTTTTTTATTTTTATTTCCTCCCGCTCATGGACAATGTCGGTGTATTGTTTTATTTATTCTCTATTGACGGCATTGATGAATGATAAATATTTTCGTGTAAATTTCCTTGTATTTCTTGCACTTAATTTTCTTTAATGCCATCTGCTGACAATGACTTCAACATCATCTGGAAAGTCAGCCAGAGAAAATAGGGAAGATGTTGATGGGCTTGATTAAGATTTTTTCTCTTGTGGAAAGGGGATCTTGAAAAAGTCTAAGGTATCGGACGGTATGCGAAAAATTACAACAAAGGGCATGTGTTTTTGGATGACAGTAAATAGAGTTGGAAAATGCTTTGCTCTGCTTTTGATTTTTTATATTTCTTCTAGTTTATTGGGATATTCTATACCCTGTATACATGAATCATCATCACAGCATGAAATGCATCGTGTCAGTTTTTATTTACGGGATTCGATTTAATCCCTGGAGTAAGGGATCTCGGATTGTCGGAGTTTAATATTCGTCTCTTATACTTAGTAGGGACATAAATACTGTTACACACGTGCTGTAAAATAAAAAGTAATGTTTTTGGACCAAATATTTTTTAATATACTTATTGATGTATATTGTATCCAAAAAGAATCTACTTATTCGAAATGTCCGCCTTTGCCTTTACGCACGCCTTAAGTCGCACTGGCCAATCGTCAATAGCTGCACGAACCTCGACCATTGGAAAATTGGCCTCAGCTCGAACCAAAGCAGTCTTAAGAGATTCAATGTTGGGGTTTTTGTGTGACAAATATTGTCCTCTTAAACCGTCCACAATTTTCAATCCAATGGGTTCAAATCTGGACTGCCTGAGGGCCATTCTTCAGAGGAAATGAACGCGGGAAATTGTTTCGAAGCCAGGCCTGGGACGTTTTAGCCTTATGGGCCGGCGCAGAATCCTGCTGGAAAGTCCATGGCTGGCTTTGGAACAGGGAATTGTTAAGAGGCTTCACAACAGCTTCCAAAACGGTTTCTTGGTAAACTTTGGCCAGTGTTTTGACTCCGTGTTCGCAGAAATGCAGGTCAGTGACCCCACCGTAAGAGACACCCCACCAAACCATGACTGAAGCTGGGTGATGACCCTTTTCCACCCTTGGGATCAGTTCAGATGCTTCCTTAGATGACCGCACATACACTCTATCATTTTCCTTGTTAAATTTTTCCTGAACGGTAAAAACTTTTTCATCGGTGAACAAAATTTTTCTGTGCAAGTTATCAGCGTGCTTCACCAAAAGACGTTTGCATTTTTCAATCCTATTTTTTTTTTTAAACCTGCAGTCAATAAATTTCCGGTACGTCGTTTGAAAGTCCCAAGTCTTTTTTAATAATTCGACTCATGGACTTTTGCGTGATATTCATCTCACGCGCCATGATTTTCTGTTTTCGGAGCGGATTTCTGTGAATTCTTGATTTAACGGCTTTGATGGCATGCGGTGTTCGAACAGCGCGTGGACGGCCCGACCGGTGGGGGTCTTTTACATCTCCAGTCTCCTCAAACAGTTTTATGCATCGGTAGACGAACATGCGACTAATCCCTAGTGGCCGAAGCGTTTTGAAAATATCGCTTCTTTTCATTTCAAACTTAAAAAGCGCTATTACAGCGATACGGTTCTCATTATACGAGCACTCCATGATGAAAGTTGAAACAATTTTAAAACCCCGTTACAGTCTAACGCTATTGAGGTTAGCTTTCAAAACCCACATGACATTAACGGGGTATGTTCAGTTCTACTATTGCAATGGGTGTGTTCAATGTTGTAACAGTATTTATGTCCCTACCAATTTTCCAATGGTCGAGGTTCCTGCAGCTATTGACGATTGGCCAGTGCGACTTATAGGCTGTTTCCACTACGGTCGCGTCCACGTCCGCGTCCAAAAATCAATGAACGCGCATTAAAGCCTATACAAAAAACATAGGCAGTCAGGTATGGGAAAAATTGTCGTTCATATTGGACGCGTTTTTCGATAAGTCACGTTTACTATAAATTCTATTATTTTTGCAATCGAAACCCACCCATACCTATAAATGGCAACACCGCAAATTGCACATCCCTATTAAAACAGCTGTTTATCAGCATAAACATAAAGCGCTGCTGCTACTGCACATTTCTATTAGGCGCAATATCATTTGATCCTCATTTTCCACTGCGGTTAGCAAAAAAATATCATTTAAAAAATATCATTAATTGATTTTATGTTGGTTAGTGATATCTCTATTGTTCAAATGTCCAACCAAGCACAATGCCCATCGATTTCCGATCATGCACTCATTTTTGCTTCTTTTGACATTAATATTAACCATTTTGATAAATTTCTTGAGTTCTATGATTATAGGAACATCGACTGGAATGGTTTGATGCTTTGTTTGTCTTTGTTTGATTCTTCTTTTTTGTTTACAGCTGCCGATGTTAATGTTAAATATTGTCTTATTTCTTCGCTTATTGCTGAACTATTTTCGTTTGTACCTATTGTTAGAAGAAGAATCCGTTCATGTAATGATGACTGGATGAACTCTATTGACATACGGTTTGCTAAATCTCTAAGAGATTTGTCATACTGTGCCTATCAGCAGAATAGAACCATTGAGAACTGGAGACTTTATTGCAAATACCGTAATAGAGCCAAATCAGTTATTCGACGGGAAAAGAGGAGATTTTGTTCTAAACAGTTTAGCAATTTGGATTCTGATGGATTATGGCGTGTTCTCAGAGGATCAGGTTGTTTAGCAAATGACGATTTATGTTATGATTGTAATGTTGAGGATCTCAACAACTTTTTTGCAGGTGGTATATCATCTAATACACACGTTGACAACGTCAATTTAAATTTTTTTCCTGATGCTGACAATGATTTCTCTTTTTATTGTGTTTCTTAAATAAAGTGAAGTCTAAGTCTGTTGGTGTGGATGGAATTTCTGTTGAGTTTTTGAAAATCATATTTCCTCACATTTCTGATTTAATAATTCATTTAATTAACTCGATACTTACATGTTCTGTATTTCCATCGGCTTGGAAAACTGCTAGGGTTGTGCCGATTCCTAAAAGTAAAGTGGTTAACACCCAAGATGACTTAAGGCCAATATCAATACTTCCTGTTCTGTCTAAAGTATGTGAGCATATTTTGAAAGACCAGATTTTGCTACATACTAAATCAAAAATCTTTAAGGGGCAGTACGCATTTCAGAAAGGCCATAGTACTACTTCTCTACTTTTGCATCTTACTGATACTATTAGACAAGACTTAAATCGAAATAAGCTTAGTGTTTTAGTTTCTCTAGATTTGTCCAAAGCCTTTAACTCAATCTGTTATAACTCTATGATTATAAAGCTAAGGGATGAGTTTAGTTTTTCTCGATCAGCTTGTAAATTGATTATGTCTTACTTATCTGATAGATTTCAGTATGTTAATTTCAACGGAAGAACTTCTCGTATTATTCCTTTAACTTCTGGTGTTCCGCAAGGATCGGTGCTGGGACCTCTACTTTTTATATTATATGTCAATAGCCTTTCTGAGTGTCTGCGTGAGGAAATGTGTTCATTGTATCTATTTGCTGATGATGTTTTGTTCTTTTTGGAGCTGACCGTGTTTTTTCAGATTTTTTAGAAAGCAACATTAATTTTTGCCTTAGCCGTATACTAGAATGGACGTCTCTAAATTCATTGGCTATAAACCCTGTTAAGACAAAAGCTGTTATGTTTGGTGGCAATGCACCTGAGTTGAGCATCTTTTTGGGACAGTCTAGAGTGGATTTTGTTGATCAGCATCGCTGTCTGGGTGTTATCATTGATGGAAAGTTAAATTATGATTCGCATATTAACTCTATTCATAGCAGAATGTATAGCATATTACGTAGATTATACTCAACGAATATTTATTTACCGGCTTGGGTAAAGTATAGATTGGGATATGCTCTTCTAATGCCACTGTTTAATTATGGGCTTGAGGTGATTACTGGTACAACTGAGTACAACATATTGAAATTAAAACGGGCCATTAACATCGTGGTACGATTTGTATATAATGTTCGTAGGCGTGAGCATATTTCTCAATACGTAGAACGTTTTTTGGGGACCTCGTTTAGCAATTTTGTTAATTATAGAAACATGTTTCTGTTTTTTAAAGTGGTAAAGTCTGGTGTACCTGCTTTGTTATGTCGTATGTTTAGCTTCTCTCTCTCTCTAGTAGAAATATTCAAATTATTATACCTAGAATTTTTAATGCAACATTTGAAAGATCTTTTCTAGTTCGAGTTGCCCGAATCTGGAATTATCTGCCCCTAGAACTGCGTGTTTTCTCCCATTCAAATAACTCTTTTCGTTTGAAGATAATGAACCATTTTTGTCATCACTGACATATGTATGTGATTTTTTCTAACTGCTAAAAATCAATATAATGTGTAAATGTTTAATGGTTACATTTTGTCACGAATTACTAATTAGGACTAATATTCATTTCCTTTTTTGTTTGTTTTAATGTAATTATGGCTGGGGAGCCAAATATGTAAAATATATAGTGCTATTGGTCATGTTTTAGCTTAAGATTCTATTTAGGAGTATATTACCATGTAATACAAATTTTGGCCTTGAAGGCTTTAGTATTATTATATGAAATAAATAAATAAATAAATAAATAAATAACTCCATGATAATGTTACATCACAGAAATATTAAAATTTTTCGCACCGCAAAAAAAACAAATAAACACAAACAGCTGTTTGGGCGCAAACGTGGACGCAAAACACAATGGAAACACCATTAAAAGTTTTCGATAAATCGTGGACGCTTCCGTAGTGGAAACAGCCTATTAAGGCGTATGTAAAGACAAAGGGCGGACATTCCGAATAAGTAGATTCTTTTTGGATACAATATACATCAATAAATATGCTTAAAAATATTTGGTCCAAAAACATTCAATACTTTTTATTTTACAGCATAAATCGTGTGTAACAGTATTTATGTCCCTACTAAGTACAAAACGAAAAAAATGAAAATTGACTTAATTAATGCAATTTTAACCCTTCAGGCCGCAATAAATTGTTTCCGGATCAGATGTCGCATAGCCGTGGATGAGCATGGAGGTCATTTACGGTCATCTTCAAACATAATTAGTCATATACATAAAATGTAATTGAATTTTCTGTACATAAAAAAAATAAATGAAATACATTGATTAAAAAAAAAGTTATTTGAATTTCTTATTGTAACATATTTGGTGCGCCACCCTGTATATCAGTTTTTATAATTTATCATCGAAAGTTTCCTACCACACTTCCATTGGTCACCCTTTGCCCGAAGTTAAATCTAGTTACTGCCGTTTTTTTTCTTTTGGTAGTTAACCGTTAGTGGATGATACTGAATTTGCGCCTTCACTTTCTGCGTCCGTGCCTTCACTTCCTTTATCTTCGGCAATGCTGTTCATGTCTGAAAATAATTGTACTTCCAATTAGTTTTGTACATATTTCCTATTCATTTCAATGTCCGTCCGTTCGACAGTCTGCTTGTCTAGTATATGAGAATCTGGTGTGGATGGAATGCTTGCATACTTCCCCCAACACCAGGCAATGCAGCTTTCAAGGTGTTTGTGGGCTCTTGTCTTTTGAGGAGATTCAAGTTTTTGGTTGCGGTTTAATCAAATTTTTAACAAATTTCACGGAGTTTCGTTGTTTTTTTTTTGGATCTAAAGGTGTTACTTGGTTTATTTGGAAGTTAAGGTCTTTTTGCTGTGTTTTTTTCTCGCTCCTTTTTCTAACAACTCAACTAACTGTTAAAAGGTGTTGTTTATTAGCCCCTGGCTTTATTATTTTAACACAATATTTATATTGTTGTCTATTTGGACGTGATTTCTTTTTGTTGTGCTTTGTTGTTCGCTGGAAAAAATATCGGTTTTGAAAAATTATGAATTTATTTGTTAGGGTGTGAATTAATCACGATTTCCAATAAACGATTTCATTATTGTTGAATGTATTTAGCAGTTGTTGCTTTTATCGCCTCCTCTCGTCATTCGGTGAAATAAACACGATTATTATATTAAACATGACGGCTTGAGTATATACAAATAATGTATTTGTATTGAAGCAAAAAGTGAAATGAATACTAGAAGTACGAGTATTTGAAATGGAGATGAAGTGCATTTTAAACGTGTACAATTGTTTTAATGCTAGCAATTCGTTTGAAGCAAAAAAAAAATGCGAGCTAATATAAAATGAATTAATATAACAATGGTGGACATAAGTTGGATGCAATTTATATTCGTTCTATATTACACAACTCATTTTGTAATGGTTATACAGGGTGGGCCAAAAATTATCATGGGGTTTAAATATTTCATTACTTTTTTTTTAAAATTTTTTTTCAGATTACATAAATAACACTTGGAGAATAAGAAATTGAGAGATTCACTACACGCAGAAAAAAAGTATGGTTGGGGTGACAATATTCGAGGAGGATCATGCAATTGTTGGGTATATGGTTGTGGCACAACAATATTATAATCATCACAATAATAGTATGGTTCACACACAATCATACTATGATACCCACAATAATATTATGGTCCTCTCAACAGAAGATATAATTATTCACTCAACCATACTATGGTCCCTACAGCCATATTATTATTCACACTCAACCATACTATGATCCCCACAACCATATTATGATTCTCATAATTATAGTTTGTTTAACATACAACCATAGTATGACTCACACACAATCATAATATGATCCCCAAAATTCTTCGTTAGGATTGGGTAAAGTTACTATTCAACAATAGAGATTTTTTATTAAGTTAATTATGTAAAAATACATTAAACTCTTAATAATAGGAGTGACTTATTTAACTTATTAAAAATATATCAGTTTTACTCCTACGAGGGCGGTTAAGTGTTTTGGAAACTTCCATCTCTCTGCTATGAACACATGTTAAATTTTGTTTCGATCTGGCAACTCCTTCATATAGAAACAGGTGTTCACAAAAGACGCATCCGCGATTTTTTTACAATGGAAAAATTAGAAATGCGTGGTGTCATTAAATATTTACATAAAAAATGTTTATCGGGACAAGAAATTCATAATGATATGGTGAATGTGTTAGGTGAAAGTGCTCCTTCATATGCAACAGTAAAAAATTGGGTTGTTGAATTTAAACGTGGTCGTACAAGCATTGAAGATGAACCACGTAGTGGACGTCCAAAAACAGCAACAACAACAACAGAAATTGTAGCCAAAGTGCATGATATGGTATTAAATGATCGACAAATAAAAGTGCGTGAAATAGCTAATATCATGGGCATCTCAAATGGTCGAGTCCATTTAATTTTGCATGAAGAACTACAGATGAAAAAGCTTTCTGCAAGACGGGTGCCGGACTTGTTAACAGTCGACCAAAAACGCATAAGAATGAACATTTCTCAAGCTTGTTTGGATCGTTTTCAGCGAAATAAAATGGATTTTAAGCGTCGTTTCATAACTGTTGATGAGACATGAATCCACCACAATACTCCAGAGACAAAAGAACAATCTAAACAATAGACTGAAGCTGGAGGAAGTGCCCCAAAGAAGGCAAAAACAATTCAATCGGCTGGTAAGGTTATGGGAACGGTTTTTTTTGACTTCAAAGGTATTTTATTGATTGACTATCTGCTAAAGGGTAAAACAATAAATTCAGAGTACTATTGCAACCTTTTAGATCAATTAAATGTACAAATTCGAGAAAAACGTCCTGGCTTACCTCCTGATCTAGCTCCCAGTGACTTTTACCAGTTCCCAAATCTAAAAAAATTCCTTGCTGGCAAGCGTTTTACCTCAAATGAAGATGCAATTACAGTTGCAAACCACTATTTTGAAGACCTTGAGGAAAACTATTTTAATCAAGGGATAGAATTGCTAGATAAGCGTTGGACTAAGTGTATTGAAGTTTCAGGATATTATATTGAAAAATAAAAATGTTTTTGAAAAACTAACTATTCTCTTTCATTGATAGGCTAAGGACTTTCCGAACCGCCCTCGTACTAATCCACAGTATTTTGTTTTGAAAAAAATGCACAATGTAACAAATAAAAAATGATAAAAAATACGATTTTGCTAGTATGATTGCGTAATCGTGTTGTTGTTAACATAAAACCCAAAAAACAATACTTTTGTCGCACCAACCATATTTATATTGTTGCTACAACCATATTTTCATTCTTAAATTTGGCAGCAATACTATTGTTACATTTCAACAATATTAATATTGCGGCAATCATACTTTTGTCATAATAAAATTCAAAAATCTATAATATGGTTGCAACGATCATACTTTTATTGCAGAGAACATCGCGGCAACAAGTGACCTTATAGTAAACATATTTTTCTCTGCGTGTAGTGAACAAAGTACCAGATTAATAGAATTTGTTAATTTAAATCAGCGATCAATTATTTTAACGCAAAGTGTTAAGTGATGAAGCTCATTTTCATTTAAATGGCTTTGTTAATAAGCAGAACTGTAGTTTCTTTGGTTCAGAAAATCCAAGAGCCATTCATCAACGTCAATTGCACCCCATTAGGTGTACAGTATGATGTGGGATTTCATCTGCAAATATTATTTAACCTTCGAGAATGAAGATGGAAGTGCTAAAACCGTAAATGGAGAACGGTATTGGTTTATGCTCTTGAAAACAGACTTGTGATGTGGTTTCAGCAGGACGGAGCCACTGCCCACACTGCCCGAGAAATAATGGCACTTTTAAGTCAAATTTTTGGAGAGCGAATAATTTCCAGAAATTTGGAAATTATTTGGCCAGCGAGATCGCCAGACTTGTCGGCACCCGACAATTTTCTTTGGGGTTATTTAAAGGAGCGAGTATATGTGAACAAGCTCGAGACCATCCTTTATCTCAAGGCCAACATTGTTGCAGAAATTCGAACGGTACGGCCACAACATTTTAAAGATGTTATGGAAAATGCTCTAAAACGAACCCATCATTGCGAAGCTAAAAACGGGGATCATTTAAATGACGTTATTATTTTGAGAAAAAAAAAAATAAACGAAAAAGTTAATAAAGTTTTTAACCTCATGGTAACTTTTGGCCCTCTCTGTACTTTGGCTCGCCACTGTATAATTGAATGCTTTAATTTTAACTTGATTTGCTGTAAATGTGACAAGTTGTCATTGAACTGTCTTGTATTTTATGTTCCGATAAATATCAGATTCCATCTGTCTATTGGGCATGTGATCTTTTAAAATCATTGACAGCAATGCCGATATTTACAAGGCTCTTAATAAATAATTCAACATATTCTTGACATATTTTCTCAGCATTACACATAGTTGACATTCTTTGTGATTGTTCTCACGCTTGGTGATAACACAGTGTCAAGTCTCGAATGGTTTCAGCGGACCCTTGGGGTGCCTGGTAGTGCGAAATTTCCCCAACAGTTCGTTAAATAAAGAATTCTATATAATTTACCTTCGAAAGGGTGGTCCAACTAAAACGCACGATGCTAATCTTGATTAATATTATAAAACTCATTGTTGGTCTGTTTGTTTGTCTGTTTAAAGCTACATCATGCCTTAATGGTACAACCGCTTTTACAGAAATTGTGTATGTACTCGTATGTGGATAACGACCAAGAAGAATTTATTCCATACTAGATTTTTCGATTTTTCCTAATATCCAATGTATATCCTGATATCAACTGCAACATTTAAGATGAAAGCTGGTTATGCGAAAGAGCTTTGCTGACACCAAAACAAATAGTGTTGTTGCCAACATTAACCAGCAAATTCTTAATAAAGTTGATGGCAAATTCACCATATAAACTTCAGTAGAAAGTGTAATGTACGGGCACCAGTGCACCTGGTCAGTCCCATAGAGATAAGGGAAGTCCTGCGAGTGCTAAATAGTAAGAAGAGTAGCGGAAGCGACGGGATCCCGAATTATGTGCTCAGAAGGACTGACTATAGGACCTGGGAATATCTCGCATTGATATATAACCACTGCCTGAACATTGGTTATTTTCCCACAATGTGGAAGGGCTCTAGGATAGTACCTATCCTAAAGTCTGCGAGGAACCCAACAAACACAGCCAGCTATAGGCCGATCTCACTTCTCTCCAGTCTTGGAAAGTTGTTCGAGATCCTTTTGTTGAGAGTCATAGACGACAACATTGACAGTGGGAATATCCTCAAGGATTTCCCGTTTGGTTTCCGAAAGGAAACTTCAACAACCCATGCACTTATGGCACTGTCAGGGAAAGTAATCAATGGTTTGATTACTTTCCCTGATACTATCTGGCAGGAGGGCATTATATTGAAGATGCGAGAATTCGGTTTTAACACCTACCTAATAAGGATCCTGGAAAGCTACTTCAAGGATAGAAGCTTTTCAGTTGTAATCGATAGAGCCAGATCCAGGGTACGCAATGTTATAACAGGTGTCCCACAGGCGTCTGTTCTGGGCCCTGTACTGTACAATCTGTACCTTGCACATATACCACAGCCCACAGGCGGACAGTTTTTAATAGTGTATGCGGATGATATACCGGTCGCATCAACGCATGTCAGGGCAAGGACAGCCGAGCTGAAGTTAACCCAATATCTCTCAGAATTGTCAGAATACTTCACCAGATGGAAGCTAAAGTTAAACATTCCCAAGTGCAGGTCTATTATATTCAAGGGACAGAGGTTGAAGATCTTCAGGAATGCCCGCAGTTATGTCCCCTCAATTGAAATATCAGGTGAAACAATATAAAATACAGAAAGTCTTAAATATCTTGGAGTGGTCTTTTAGGAGAACATGCGGTTTACGAGGCACATTGACCATACACTTAGGAAGGGAGAGGCTGTCTCTCGAATGTACCAGCAGGCTTTGGGTAGAAAGGAAGGGCTGAGCAAGAATGTTAAGACATCCATTTACATACAGGTTGTTAGACAAACGGTATCGTATGGGTACCCGGTATGGTTTAGCATCTCGTCACACCAGATGGAAAGACTCCGCGTGATGGAAAGG
Source organism: Hydrotaea diabolus (assembly GCA_963513945.1). NCBI lineage: Eukaryota > Metazoa > Arthropoda > Insecta > Diptera > Muscidae > Hydrotaea > Hydrotaea diabolus. The sequence continues at coordinate 176,019,622 of OY740717.1, forward strand.
AAGATATTGTCATACCTCCTTGGCCTCTGGAGGAGGGTTACACATGACGGACAGTACATCAGTCCTTCCTGTAGGGAAATCTATCAGAAGAGTGGAATACACCGAATCGATAAATTCATGGCATCGGTCACCTCTCGAGGTGTCCATCTCATCCGAGTAGTATCGTTCGGGACCAGCTGGTCCCACGACAAAGGTATGCTCATCTGCGAGCGACTGGGGGTTATCTATCGCCGATGTGCCTTTTGCACCTTAACGATGAAGGGCTTCTGATAGATGAAAATGGAAACATTTTGTTCTATCACAGGCGCTTCGGGACGTACGGGTTTGAAAACCTGGTGTATAAGACAATGCAATAGACTTCCGATATATCTGTAAATTACCGTGTAAATATTATGTAAATACCTTTTATTTTTATTTTTAATTTATATTTTTATTTTATTTTTACTATAACTGAATTCATATTTTGTTTTTGTTTTGGGCATGGCCCACTAGTGTTAAGTTTTATTTTATTTAAGTATAAAAATAATCTCAAGAGAGCGATCCGTAAGTTTTTCTTTCCCTTTTTGACGGACAACTAATGACTGGACAGATAAATTTAAAAAAAAACGAATGACTAAATGGGCTGGCCTTGCCACAAATTTATTTTATAAGAATATAATAAGATATTCCTAGAAAAATACAAAGTATGCTAGGAAATGTATATATTTAACTAAGTAGTCTATAGTGTAAAATAAAAATTGATTTGAGAATAAATGAAATTGAATTGGATTGGTAATGAATTAGGAGCACTGTATTGCATATCCAATGGCATACCTTAATTCTATCGAGTATGTCTAGAGTTCCACCGCATAGACTGCAACTCAAAATAGGTGCTCCGATAACACTACTCAACAAAATGAAAAAAATTTCATGTACTCCGGATGCGATAATTTTTTCTGTGTAGATAACCTTGACATGAGCTCGAAAAACGCAATAAAAAATTTTTTTTTCGTTTGGTTTTTGTTTTATTTTTTTTTTTAAATTTTAAAAATTTTTTTTTGGTTAATTTGTTTCGTCCGGCATAACTCGGGAACCACTAGCCCGATTTAATTGAATTAAATTTTAAAAAAATTTAAATTACAATTCCCTTAATCTGTTCATATATTGTTTTCCTATACAAGCAACAGTTTCCAAGTTAAAAATAAATATATAAAGGAAAAAACTTATTTTTTGCCTAAAGATTTAAATTTTTTTTTTTTAAAAAATCCATAAAAAATCCAAAATGAAAAAAAAATGTCAAATCTTATTACTTTTACGTAAAGTCACATAACCTATGAGCAAAATGAGACAAAGATCATGAAAATCGATGCACGCGTTTCGCTTTTATTCGCAATTGAGTAAAGGTATGAATTTCAAAAATTTGCTCGACATATGCACAACTTTGTCTATGGTGAGGTTTTTTCTTTTTTATTACAAAAAAATTAAAATTTGTTGGGTGACAAAAATATATGTTGGGTGACAGGAGCGTCAAAGGGCGAAGATGTTTTAATCCCGCTTATATAGGTTGATCCATCTAGAGGTATTCTTTTTTTTCAGAACAAAAGTAAATAAAAAAATTCGAATCAAGTGTCATAAAAAGGACATTTTATGGCATTTATTTTTTGAATATAATTTCGATCAAATGTTGACCGCAACTACGCCTCAGGGTTTCCATTCTTAGGGTCCAATTTTGGATGACTCGTGCGAGCATTTCGACCGGTATGGCTTTAATGGCACGCGTAATGTTGGCTTCCAAAACCAGAATCGTAGCTGGTTTGTCAGCATAGACTTTGAACTTTACGTAAGCCCAACGAAAAAATGTCTAAAGGTGTAATATCACTCGATCTAGGCGGCCAAAACGTGAAGTAAGCTGCTTTTCGAAATGACCTCTCAATAGATCCATTGTTTGAGCAGCTGCATGGCAAGTGGCACCGTCCTGTTGAAACCAAGTGTCGTTAAGATTACGGGCTTCAATTGCAGGTAGCATAAAGATCGATATCATGGCGCGATAGCGAGCACCATTCACGGTTACGTACCGGCCATCATCATTTTTGAAAAAATATGCACCGATGAGCCCACCAGCTTATAAAATGCACTAAACCGTGGTTTTATCTGGGTATAATGGCACCTCTTGAACCTCTTCTTGTTTTGCCGTAGATCCAGAAATGGGCCTCATCACTGAACAAAATTTTGGTCGAAAACAGCGGATCATCCCGTTTCTCACCGAACGCTTATTTCCATAATATGTTGCCAACATTTGAAGGAAATTATATTTCAAAAAATAAATGCCATTAAATGTCCTTTCAAATTACCAATAAAGATTCCACACTTGATTTGAATTTTTATATTTTTTTTTGGTTCTGAAAAAATACCTCTAGATGGATCACCCTGTATTTGATTTTATCACCACTCAATTATAAATTTCGTTAATAAGCTTAACTATTTATCAGATAATGCAACGATATTTAACGGATGGAAACAGTAAAAAAAATCAGAAAATCGTGTGTGAGGGTGTGGGTGTATATGTTTTAGTATGCATACAGTGCGAAGGATTTTTAGTGTGTTCAGGTGGCAAACTCTGCTATCAGCAGTTCTCGTTTAATGCAAAACTGCGTGCCCTTAAGTGCATAGCCGCTAAACGTAGTTACGGCACATTTGTGACTTGGGGTCTTATGATGGTGAAGTGGCGCTCAACTACACTGCATTCACCCCAGCTTGAACCCAAAAATCCTTCCGACTGCCTTTTAAAAACACTTTGCTACTAATTTTGTAAATTGTTTTTCGCCTCGTAACGAAAACATTTCCGATCAACGGCATACAATTTATTTTTTGTGAATATGTGAATTTCGTAATCGCTTGATATCGGAAATATTATCGATAAACAACATACGAATATTGTAGTTAATATGTGCAGATTTTTTATCACTGGATTCCAAATTAAATTTTTGTTTGAATATTTGAATTTTTTAATTGAACCAAATTATTTTTTCTGTGTAGTGGGTCGTCAAAGGTACCACCACTCGCCCTATATAAGACGGCCCATATAACTTTTCTCCTCAACACACTTGAAGAGGGTTACCGGTTCCTATTTATCACTTATACCCCAATTCGTTTCCCTAAGCCATAAAGGCTAAATCAAACATTTACAAAATGAAGAACAACCCACCATGGCCACTACGGGGATCACCACTCAGCCATCATCATCGTCGTCTTTGCCAGCACGAATGTTGCGACGGAGATTTTTTTCTTCTCGCGAATGGAGAATCACAAAAAAATTCATTGCTCCACGGGTGCATTATAACACTTTCACGGCTCGTTGAGTTAAATGAAGATGATGATCCATTCGGTCATCCATCCGACCATCCGTCGTTCATATCAATCAGTTGGAGCAGAACATAAATAAAGATTCCACAGGCTTCATCCACCAAACACTTAAGGGCATTATAATGTGTGATGTTCGCAGATCTGCCAGGGATTGAAGCATGAGGCTTTGGCAAAAGAAGGAAGATGGAAGTTTTTTCTCTGTCTCCCAACATTGTTTGAGTTTGAGTTGTTCTGTAAACCGAATAAAAGATGGTGTTTCATTTGGGAGTAAGAGGCGGAGGTGGTAGTGTGAGACTGTGATCGTTGCTGGAAATTGCACTGATATGGTGATGATGGTGGTGTTGTTGCCGGTGGTACTGGTGCGAAGCATTCATCTGCTATGGCATCTTTACACTTCACTATGGAGTTGTTGCAGTCATGCTTTTTATAGTTGGCTATTGGAGAGTTCAGAATTCGGGTGTGTTTTTTTGTAGATTTAAACTGGAAATGTTTGAGAAAACTTTTGGTGGAGGGAAAATCTCATGAAACTTCAAAAAATGTTTTTAAAATGTATTGAATAAATGACCTTATCTATTCCAAAACCTCTGATGTTAATAAATGGGGTTTCCTATGTCTCTCAAAATGATGGATCCTAAACGGACCATGCAACTTCCGGAAGCATTTCCATGCGGTTATAGTTTTGGAGTGTCCAACAAGCCAGGGTTTTCAGAAAAACGCTATTTTAGATTTTTATCAAAACCGTGGTTTTACAAAACGTCAGTCGGGTTTATTTATATAAAAACCCGTCATTAACCGATAATCCGGTTTAATCCTTTCGCTAAGAGTGGAAAGCATATTCCGAATCAAAAGTGAAGAATTTGTGCTCTAAACAGTCTCCAAATTTAGCCAGATTTAAAAAAGGTTTATATCTGAATTTTTGTGAAATTTGCATTGTGTTTAGTTTTTTGATTAAATAGGTCAGATTTCTAACATGGTTCAGTCCGCTACCCAAATTTAACCAAACTGCAGAAATAATTTTATTTTTAGTGAGAAAATCGTATAATTATTATTGAGCATATAAAGGGTGTCCTAAGAAGAGCGCAATTTTTAAATTTTAAATAAAACACAGATATTTAAGAAAAAATCGTGAAACTTTATTATATCGTAAAGTAGACAGAATGAGGTTATGTATGGAACAATATATCGTGCAGATGGCCGCCGCGGCTTTGCTGTCATGCACGCGATCTTTTAATGAAATTTTCAATGACCATTTTGCATGAATGCTGCGGTATTTCATCAATGCAGCGTCCAATTTCGTCTTTTAAGGCTTGAGTCGTCGTCGGCTTATTCGCGTAAACCATCGACTTCAAAAAACCCCAAAGAAAAAAATCTAATGGTGTTAAATCGCACGATCTAGACGGCCAATTCTGATCTCCAAAACGCGAAATAACACGACCGGGAAATGACTGATGCAGCAATTTAATTGTTTCTCTGGCTGTATAACATGTGGCGCCGTCTTGTTGGAACCACATGCCCTCCACATTCATTTCTTCAATTCTAGGCAAGAAAAAACTGGTTATCATTTCACGATACCAAACCACCATTGACTGTTGCGCTTGACCTGCCTCATTTTCATAAAAAAAAGGTCCAATGATTCCTCCAGCCCAAAAACCACACCACACAGTGACACGTTGAGGATGCATTTGCTTCTCGTGAATCACTCGAGGATTTTCCGCACCCCAAATGCGACAATTCTGCCTAGTCACTGAAGATGATTTTATCGGCAAAATCAGCATTTTCATGTTGTCTCTCCAATACCCAATTAACGAACTTCGCTGTCCATGGTCAGCTGGCTTCAGTTCCTGAGTCAATTGAATTTTGTATGCATGAAGATGCAAATCTTTCGTCAAAATTCGCTGCAAAGTGGATTTGGAGACACCAATTTGCTGAGCTCGGTGTCGAATTGAGGTGGATGGAGTTTGAGCGACATCGTCACGTACAGCTGCGACATTTTCGGTCGATCGACCTGGTCGATGGCGCGTTGTTGTCTTTACATCACTAACAGACCCAGTTTCGGCAAATTTATCCATTAATCTCTTTACAGTTGACTCTTTTGGAGCATTATTGTGACCCCAAATTGATCGCAATTTGCGAACTGTAGCCGCAAAACTTTCACCATTTTGGTAAATCAATTTCACAATGAGAATGCGTTGTTCATTCGTGTAGCGCTCCATTTTTACTAACCTCGTACCTTCTACTAACAAACAATAACAGTTGTTCAAATGTCAAACAATGACACTTCGAATGTTGCCAGATTTAAAAATTGCGTTCTTCTTGGGACACCCTTTATATAGGGTGACCCACCTAGAGGTATTTTTTCAGAACAAAAAAAATATATAAAAATTTAAATCAAGTGTGATATCTTTATTGGCAATTTGAAAGGACATTTTATGGCATTTATTTTGTGAAAATAAATACCTTCAAATGTTGGCAAATGTTACCTTCAAATGTATGGAAATGAGCGTTCGGTGAGAAACGGGAAGATCCGATCTTTTCGACCAAAATTTTGTTCAGTGATGAGGCCAATAAAGGTCAATAAACAAAATTGCCGCATTTGGGCTGAAGAGCAACAGTGAGAGGTTCAAGAGGTGCCATTTTATCCAGAGAAAACCACGGTTTGGTGCGGTTTATAAGCTGGTGGAATCATCGGTGCATATTTTTTCAAAAATGATGATGGCCGGAACGTAACCGAGAATGGAACGTAACCTGAAATTGAAGCTCGTAGTCTTGACGACACTTCGTTTCAACAGGACGGTGCCACTTGCCATACAGCTGCTCAAACAATGGATCTATTGAGAGGTAATTTCGAAAAGCAGTTAATTTCACGTTTTGTACAGGTGAGTTGGCCGCCTAGATCAAGTGATATCACGCCCTTAGACATTTTTCGTTGGAGTTACGTAAAATCCAAAGTCTATGCAAACCAGCTACGATTCAGGTTTTGGAAGAACATTACGCATTAAAACCATACCGGTCGAAATGCTTGAACGAGTCATCCAAAATTGGACCCTCAGAATGGAAACCCTGAGGCGTAGTTGCGGCCAACATTTGAAGGAAAATTTTATTCAAAAAATAAATGCCATAAAATGTCCTTTCAAATTACCAATAACGATTCCACACTTGTTTTGAATTCTTATATTTTTTTTTTGTTCTGAAAAACTTCCTTCAGATCGTCTAAATAAAATCAGAATATCTTCAAGATAAAATGCCATTTTTCGTCCTTTTTTCACAAAACAATTATTTTTTAATACAATTTAATGCACAAGTTATGTTCAGAATGAAAACTAAAATCGACCCAAGGTGACGGTTTCTTAAATTAAAATTTTCCTCCCTTTTTTAACTTACCTTCAAAATATGACTGATATGAAAGAAAGTATATATTTTTCATAACATTTGTAATCAAGATTTCAAGCATTGATTTCAGCTATTTGGTGTCACATTAAACCTTAAGTCGCCGAAAAAATTTAATATAAATAATGTGTTATAATAAGCTTTATCTCAAAAATTTTTGACTCTTTAAAACCAAATTGAATTTTTTTAAGGTATTTTTTTTTAAATAAAAAAAAATTCAAATCAAGCGTGGATCTTTACTGTTCATTCGAAAGGACATTTTATGCCATTAATTTTTGAATATAATTTTATTCAAATGTTGGCCGCCTTCTATGGGTCCTTTGAGTTTTTCGACCGGTATAGCGTTAATGGCACCCACCGTGGGTTTCGCGATGTAAGTCTTTCCGTGATGAAATAGCAAACGATACTGAAAAGAAACAATAAAGTTTAGCTCAACAACAAAATACCTCTTGGTGTTATCACCCGTTACCAATTTAATGTATAAAATCATTTGTGCATACGATCTTTATTAGATTTGACTGCTCATGGCAAAATAATATTTTCAAATCGTTAAATATAAAAATTAAATTAAAAAAACCCTATTATCTCGGTCAGATAACCGAGTTTATAAAAAATAGCCGTCAGTTGGTCCAGTTACAAATGCTCGTGGTAATGGCAAACGAATTTAATGAGTTCTTATATCCAATAATCTACAACAAACAATACATGTACAAATTCAGTTCCAATAATCATCTTAATCAGTTTCGATTACCGATACTTGGTCACTTCAAACGATACTGTCAGTTGCCACTGCTGAAAATCGCCGTGTTCCCAAGCAACATTCAGCTGATAACGGTGAAATACATGGATAGCTGGTGCAATCACCAACCGGATTTAAAGAAACACAATCTTCTCGCTCCATAATCTATGGCGACAACCACTACATGTATAAATTCAGTTGCAATGATAATCCTTATTAGTTAGGGTAACCGATACCTTGTCTCTTCAAACGATACTGTCAAATTCAACAATACATGTACAAATTCAGTTCCAATAATCATCTTAATCAGTTTCGATTACCGATACTTGGTCACTTCAAACGATACTGTCAGTTGCCACTGCTGAAAATCGCCGTGTTCCCAAGCAACATTCAGCTGATAGCGGTGAAATACATGGATAGCTGGTGCAACCACCAACCGGAAATAATGAAACACAATCTTCTCGCTCCATAATCTATGACGACAACCACTACATGTATAAATTCAGTTCCAATGATAATACTTATTAGTTAGGGTAAACGATACTTTGACTCTTCAAACGATACTGTCAGTTGCTACTACTGAAATTTGCCGTAAATCCCATCAACATTCGGTTGTAGCGGTAGAAAACATGGAAAGTACGTGTAACCACCAAAAAAAACAATTGTTGGCAAAAAATCGTTTGTGGCAACAAATCTGCTCCCTGTGTGTAGAGGCAAAAGAAGACCGCATACGATTTGCCTATGCTTTCAGGTCTTTCGGTAATAACGAAACTCAATCTCCTCGCTCCTATTTCATGTATTGGCAATTTCATTATGTTTGTAGCACGATTGGCTGAAATTATTTGCCAGCGATGATAACGAGTTCAGGTTGCAGTGCAACATCACACTTTACCCCAGCCAGGTAGCCGCAGTCAGCTCCATCTCCATATCAAAAGAAACGTGTACATTGCACAGAAACCCCCCGCCCCAATTGGGGGACAGAAAAATCGTTAAATAACACAAAACAACTGAGCTCTGAAAGTGGAGAAATAGATTTTACCAATAATATAAGAAAAAAGTCACAAGAACACGTTTCGCGCCAAATATTTTATTTTCTAGAACAGATAAACTCTTCTTCGGCTGCCGTTGCTACACGTCGCATTGGTACGAAAAATTTCCATACGAACAGAAGGCGACGCAACTCTTTCAGAGCGAGATGTATTTCTTGGTTTGCCGTTTCCTTTTTTTTGTTTTTGTCTCTGCACCTGAAAACATTGTTTATCCTTTACGAACAATCTGCAATTGTAAACACGCGATTTTTTGAGACCATTTTTTAAAACATGTACATCTTTTTGTTGTTGTTGCTGGGGTCACTCTACACTGCGAAGTGGGGACATTACTAAGAAAGCAAAAGTCCTTAAAAAATGACTCCTATTATTGTTATAACTTCTATAAAGCCTTTCAAACTCTATGGTCTATGCCTATCGATCATTATCGCAGCCTGTGATCATGTGAATTCCGCACATTCGCTTATTTCGCCCCATACCCGTCATTTTTCTCAGTGTTAAATAATGTCTTAATGCAAAAACACACTGGCATATACGAATCACTTCTCGCCACTATAAACCTTTACTCGTGAGCGAGTGTATGTGAATATGTGTTGGTTTTCCCCATTCTCGATAGTCGGTCGGTCGGTGGGTTCGGTTTATCTTGAACTGATATCATTTCGGAATAAAAACGCTCTTTAGCTTTGGCATTTTTGGTTACTCAGCCAATGCCATAAGGGTTTTACGTGCGTCTCGGTATGTGTGGCCAACTTAGTATTGGTATTTTGTGAATTTCTTCGCCATTTTGTTTTACAGTCATCGTCGTCATTGTCGTATTTTTCACATATATTTTCATTATTTACTAAACTTAAAAATAAAATCGTTATCTCTCTTTCGTTCGTTGTTTTTTTTCTTTCTTTCTGACTGTGTTTTTTCGTCGTCGCAACAGAGTGAAATAAAAGTATGAACGACGATGTTACAGTGGTCCGAAACAGCAGATATGATCTACACAATTGTTGGCAATGACAACTACAAAATGTATCTAGCATTAACTCTCAGTGAGCGTAAGTTAAAAGTCTTTATTACTTTAAAGAAACTGCTTCCACACATATACAAAACGAACAGAAACAAGTAACTTTTCAATCATTTCTAAGGTTATGAATAAGTATTTATTCTGAAATTTTAACTAAAATTAGCTCTCGGAGTCAGTTACACCAGAAGTTCATTACACTGAGAAGAAAAATAACCTTATATAACGTTAACTTAACCATAAATAAACATGATTTGGAGTCTACGTTATATAAGGTTAATTTGAACATTTTGTTTTTGACTGGTATTTAACAATAATAATAGTTAATTTAACTATTCTATGGTTACATTTTTTAACCCTGAAAATTGTTAATTTTAAAATAATAATTGTCGTTTTAACAATGCCATTGTTGAGTTTTTTAACCACTTATCAAATATTCACGACCAACTAAAACTTCTTCGCAGCTCAACAAACAGTGACGCTAGCATTTGCATTTGGTGGTGGATTTTTAAAAGAGCGCGATAAATTGTCTTATGATCTTTCTCACAATTACACACACGTTCACCAGAGGAAGAATGAAAGTGGGGGATAAGACAGTCGCAATCTTTGCAACTTCATGTCACTGAATTCTGAACTTCGTATAACACAAAGCAGATCAATAACTTCGATACAACAGAGCTGAATGATCTTTAAATTTTTGTTTATGTCGCACATTTTTCTGTCTTTCTCATGAAAAAAAACAACCAAACGAGGGCTGCTATATATATTTCTGGCCTAATAATGAAATTTCGAATATTTATCATCAAAAATGGTCTTACTGTTGTTCAAAGTATTCTTCAACATGATTTATACAGTTTTGCATGCGCTCAAACCAATTGTCGAAGCACATTTTTCACTCCGATTTAGACACCTCCAAAACATGGCTTTTGAACGCTTCAACAGGATCTTCTGGCGACGAAAATCGTTGACCACGCATTTTTTTCTTGATGTGCGAAATTGCTTCGTTGAAACAATTTTACTAGCAATATACGAGGGCGACCGCAAAACTAACTGGCCTGGCACATTTTCTGTTTTACTATCAACTTTTTTTTTGTGTTTTTTAAAAGCAATCTTTTATAAGCCATCTGTCAAAATTTCCGAAATGATTATTTTCGTTGTTACCGGTGATTGAAGTAAACAAGTTTTATAATTTTTGAAAAATGGAAAATAAAGAGTTTCGAGCGGTAATTAAACACTTTGATATGAAAGGTTATACGCCACAATTAATCAAAGATGAATTGGATTCTGTTCATGGTGATAATGCACCATCATACTCCACCGTGAAATCCTGGGTTCAACAATTTAAAATGGGTCGTTCAAGTACGGAAGATGAACAACGCTCTGGAAGACCGAAAACGGCTACTACTATTGCAAACATTAGAAAAATATTTAATGAAGTGACTAAAGATAGACGAATAAAGCTCAGAGAACTTGCTGATATTGTTAAAATACACGAAAAACAAGTTTGGAGTATTTTACATGATAAACTCCACATGAAAAAGCTATCCGCAAGAACGCTGCCGCGTTTGTTGACTTTGCCACAAAAAATCGTCCGTTGGACCAATTCCGAGGAGCTTTTCGCGATTTATCAGCGTAATCCAATAGAGTTCTGGCGCCGATTCATAACTGTTGATGAAACATGGATCCATCACTACATCCCAGAATGCAAAGAACAGCCAAAACAATGAATAGCAGCTGGTAAAAGTGGTCCCAAGAAGGCGAAAACTGTTAAGTCAGCAGGAAAAGTAATGGCCACAGTATTTTGGGATGCAAGGGGTATAATATTTATTGATTGCCTTGAGAAAGGAAAAACTATAAATATTGAATATTATTGTGCATTATTGCATCGGTTGAGTGAAGAAATCAAGATAAAACGACCGCATTTAGAAAAAAAAGTTCTTTTTCATCAAGATAATGCTCCTTCACACACTGCATTTTTAACTCAACAAAAACTGGCCGAATTACGATTTGAAATTGCTCCGCATCCACCATATGGTCCAGATTTAGCTCCTTCTGATTATTTCTTGTTTCCAAATTTAAAAAAATTTCTCGATGGCAAAAAATGTTCGTCCAATATCGAGGTTATTGCTGAAACTGAGGCATATTTTGAAGGTCTTGAAAAATCTTATTTTTCGGATGGAATTAAAAAACTTGAAAAACGTTTGATGAAGTGTATTGAGTTGGAAGGAGATTATGTTGAAAAATAAATAATAATAATTCCAAAAAAAAAGGTTCTTTTTATGTTAGGCCAGTTACTTTTGCGGTCGTCCTCGTAAAATGCAGAACTTTTTCCGCTGCCTACTTGTTTGCTAATTGTTACCAGTTTTTTATACATCCGACACACTGTGCGACAGGAAGGTGGAATATTGAACTGAACGAAACACATTGTACGTACCTACCAACTCCTCCTTGCCGTAAATACTTTCCAAAAGGCAATAAAAATTATTATCGGCACCAATAACAATGAAAAACCTTACAACAAATGTTGCGATAATAATTCGGTGAATGCGAATATGAGTGACTGCGAGTGTGAGTGGGAGAGTGCGTGAGTATGGGTGCGATTGTGACTAAATACCGGCATACGACGACAACACGTACGGACGTACTCATTTGCCGCGCGTATCGTTTTATATTTTATCGCTATTTGCAATTGCCCCTACAAACATTCGAATATTTCGAATATCTCTCACACAAACACACGCTCACACTTCATCCATAAAATGTCTAATATTCCGTTTTAATTGTGGGCGTTATTTCTATGTGTGTGTGTATTGGTTTTTTTTTGTTGATAATAATTGCCGGAGAACAAAAGCTATTTCTAACAGTCATTTGATAAAGTTCGGATTTGATGACGACACGGTGGGTGGGCGGGTGTTTGCTGCGAAGTCGTTGTAAATCGCACAACATTCTAATCGCATTCATTTGTAATGGTTGTGGCCAAATGATATTTGAATGTATCTACAGAAGATACAAATAAAGGCTTGTTTTTGGCTCGGTTTCGGTCAGGTGACAGCGGCAGGCTGGTTGTAGCTCACATCAGTTGTGAACGCAAATGTCATTTAGGATGTTGAGGTCGTAATGCGCCGGAGGTAAATACACAATAATAGATACACCTTATTGGTTAACATTTAAATGTGGTTAAATGTGGGGCTTCCCCCCTGAAGTCTCGACAGTATATTTTTTTCTTAACATTTCGATCTGGCAATGCCACACAAACTTGTTGATCATAATAAGAGATACACCTGAATTATTTGTAATTTTTCTAAATGATATGACAATCTAGTATTTCTTTTAATTTGGATTTACTTAAAACGGTAAGAATTCTTTTATTTCGAGGAAAAATTGTACAAAAACTTGTCTTTTTTTAAGAAAATGGGAAAACAAATAAGAGAGAAAAATTGTTCAAACCATGAAAAATCGTGGAAAGTCATTGTGCGAAATAGCAAAAAGCTTAGGATTTTTTTCACCTTTTTTCCAAAATGCTTTACATAAACAGCAGTCTGGAGAAACTCGCGATAGGCCACATAAAACAAGCCCAGGATCTGACAGACGTATTGTTGAAAAGACCATAGAATGACAAATTAAAGAAAAGACTCTCAAAAGATGTTTTAAAAAATAAAGATGACTGGAGAAAACACAAAAAATTTGGAACGTTATTCTATTGGAAACGTGGCAAAAGTTGATATCTTGCTTGTCCAGAAAAAGGCAGAAAGATGTACAAAATAGAGCTGGTTGTACTGTTAGGGTATCTTTTGTGACAAACCTTGTCCTCTAAAACCGCCCACAATTTGTAATCCAATGGGTTCAAATCTGGACTACCTGAGGGCCATTCTTCAGAGGAAATGAACGCTGGCAAATTGTTTCGAAGCCAGGCCTGGGACGTTTTAGCCTTATGGGCCGGCGCAGAATCCTGCTGGAAAGTCCATGGCTGGTATTGAAACAGGGAATTGTTAAGAGGCTCCTCAACAGCTTCCAACACGGTTTCTTGGTAAACTTTGGCCGATGTTTTGACTCCTTGTTCGCAGAAATGAGGGTCAGTGACCCCATCTGAAGCTGGGTGATGACCCTTTTCCACCCTTCGGATCAGTTCAGATCCTTCCTTAGATGACCGCACATACACTCTATCGTTTTGCTTGTTAAATTTTTCCTGAACGGTAAAAATTTTTTCATCGGTAAACAAAATTTTTCTGTGCAAGTTATCAGCGTGCTTCACCAAAAGACGTTTGCCTTTTTCGATTCTATTTTTTTTAAAGCTGCAGTCAATAAATGTCCGGTACCTCGTTTGAAAGCCCCTAGTCCCAAGTCTTTTTTAATGATTCTACTCATGGACTTTTGCGTGATATTCATCTCACTGGCCATGATTTTCTGTTTTCGGAGCAGATTTCTGTGTGTTCTTGATAAAACGGCTTTGATGGCATGCGGTGTTCGAACCGAGCGTGGACCGGTGGCGGTCTTTTACATCTCCAGTCTCAAGCAGTTTTATGCATCGGTAGACAAACATGCGGCTAACCCCTAGTAGCCGGAGCGCTTTGAAAATATCGCTTTTTTTCATTTCACACTTGAAAAGCGCTATTACAGCGATACGGTTCTCATTATCTGACCACTCCATGATGAAAGTTGAAACAATTTTAAAATCCCGTTACAAACTAAGGGTGTTCAGTTCAGTTCTACTATTGAAATGGGTGTGTTCAATGTTGTAACAGTATTTATGTGCCTACTTAGTATAATATATGGAAAATAATATAAATTTTTGTTCCTGAGTTGCTACAAATAAAATTGAACTGATTTTTTTTTTCATGAAGAAAGAAAAAAAGCGCGTAGAAAAAAAGGATGGTTAGGATAACAATATCCGAAGAGAATCATACTATTGTTGTGTATATGGTTGTGATCCTCACAACAATAGTATGATGGAAATACAACCATACTATGATCCTCACAACCAAACTAAGATCCTCACAACCATAGTATGATTCACACTTAACCAGACTATGATCACCATAACCATAGTCTGATTCACACACAACCATACTATGATCTCCACAACCATATTATGATCCTTATAAACATAGTATGATCCTCACAACCATAGTATGATTCACATGCAACCATGTTATGATCTCTACAACCATAGTATGATCACGGATATTTATGCAGTAATCCCTAAAAATTATTAATTAGAATTGGCTTAAGTTGTCAACAATAGATTTGAATATAAATACATAAAATTCAATATAATGGGAGTGATTTGTTTAACAGAAGAAAAAATTAGTTCAAAAAACGTTAGCGTTTTTATTAAAAACATTGCAGTTAAACAAAGCCATAGCAGGTTGTTTGAAAAATTTTAATTTCCATACAAAAATTATTATTATTGCATAAGATTCGTAACAATAACATTTTTCTAAAGCCCATATTCGAATTAAAAACAATTAAAATCATATGGTATGATTGCCATAAGCAAATTATTGTGAACATAAAACAATACTTTTGTCTCACCAACCATATTGGTATTGTTGCTACAACCATATCTTCATTTTTAAAATTGGCAATAATAATATTGGTACATTTCAATAATATTAATATTGCGGCAATCATACCTTTGTCAAAATTAAACTCAGAAAACAATACTATGGTTGCAACGAACATATTTTTATTCTGGAAAACATATTATGATTGCCGGGACCAAATGTGACGCGCCAAATAGAAAGGGATCTAAGGGTAAAAACCAGTTATGTTCAGGAGAGCCATTTTAAAGATTTAAATACGTGTATCTTTGGTGTACCATCACTTTCATAAAACGCGCATATCTCTGGGAGGGGACACTTTTGGGGCATGAGATCGGTCTCATTCGATGCTCAGATATTGTCCACATCAAAAAAAAAAGTGAAAATTGATTTTTTTGCTCTTAGGTCCCTTTCTCTATGCGCTGTCACATATAGAACCCATATTGTTTCTCTGTGTGCAAAATGTATTATTTTCTTTAACTAAAAGTGACTTATATGTATAAATTAATATGAGCAGGTGTATACTATATTTTTAATTTCTTTTACAAAAAGTTTACTTTTTTTTAAATATAAACGCATAACAATAATAATAACCGACCACTGAAAAACTACAGATGCCTTACTAGGTAAAGATGACGCACTTGCCTCCTGTAACACGACCGGACACAACATTAACTTGAAAGCCGTCACTTAGTATTCTGATCAGGGATTTAATTAGTACCCACTAATTCCCGATCGCTATAAGTTGCAAACGGAAAGGGAAAAGTGGTTGGTAAACGGACATCGACATCTTTGGTTTTAAAAAAAAAAATTAAAGGGAAAAAATAATTGAGGCAGATTTCTTTTCGAATTTTTAAAAAAAAAATCCTCTATTCTATGAAACAAGGTATTACAGTTGACGCTCACAGATTAGAACCACTTTGTTTTTCGGGTGGTTCAAATTTCCGAAAAGTTCTAATTTCTGGACGTTTTTCATTTTAAATAAAACGACCACACTATTTTTATACAATTTTGAGTATTTTATTAAGAAAAACAAAAACTTAAATTACATTTTATTCAAATTA
Source organism: Hydrotaea diabolus (assembly GCA_963513945.1). NCBI lineage: Eukaryota > Metazoa > Arthropoda > Insecta > Diptera > Muscidae > Hydrotaea > Hydrotaea diabolus. The sequence continues at coordinate 176,035,749 of OY740717.1, forward strand.
TATCACATTAATGTTTCAAACTTAAAATAATTAATTGAAGTTAAGGAAAATGTTAGTATCTAACTGCTGGAATGCGGTGGCAGTAAATCTTATCATAGTTAGTTTTTGCGTAACATGTAATCTATAATAGTTGTTTCCTAATGTTCTACCTCTTATTTCCGAATTGTCAATGCATTAAAATGCTGGTTCTAATTTCTGGAAGTTCTAATTTGTGAGCGTATAGTGTATAAATTAATTGTATGGACTTCATTCTGAATGTCATTAAAGAAACCGTCAATCCAGGTAAAGCACCTGGATATGATCTTATCACGCCCAAAATGATCTTGGAACTTCCCTATATTGCTGTGAAGTTCCTGGAAAAATTATTTAACTCTATTTTGAGACATGGTTACTTTCCTAAAGTGTGGAAAATTTCTCTGATTCAGATGATTTTAAAGCCAGGAAAGGACAAATCAATACCTTCCTCATACAGGCCGATCAGTTTGCTTCCCTGCTTATCCAAACTATTTGAAAAAGTTCTTTTATCGAAAATAAAACCGTTCCTCGTGTCAAATAACATAATACCAGACCATCAGTTTGGATTCCGCGAAGGTCACAGCACTATCGAACAAGTAAACTGTCTGACCCAAGCAATTGAAAATATTGCTGCGCCGTATTCCTGGATGTTGCTCAAGCATTTGACAAAGTCTGGCACTTTGGCTTGACCTACAAAATTTGCAAATACTTACCGGCAAATACGCATCGAATTCTTGAGTCTTACTTAGAAAACCGCAGATTCAGAGTTAAATGTGGACAACACGTCACCGATGACCGCGAAATACTAGCAGGTGTTCCCCAGGGAAGCGTCATGGGGCCTATCCTTTACCTTCTGTTTACCGCAGATATCCCTACCAGCCCAAACGTGCTAACATCCACTTTTGCCGATGGTACCGCTATAATGGCCACACATAAAAAATAGGATATTGCATCTATGAATCTAGGTGTACATCTCAGACGAGTAGAATCTTGGCTCTCTGACTGGAGAATAAAAGTCAATGAGGCTAAATGCACACAGGTAACTTTCACACTGAATTTTAGCACTTGTCCGACATTGAAACTAAACAATATCCCTTTTTCTCAATCTGATCATGTTTCATACCTTGGAATCCACCTGGATCGCCGACTCACCTGGAGAAGTCATATCGAAACCAAGAAAACTCAACTGAAACTTAAGGTCCATCAACTTCACTGGCTCCTAAACGCGAACTCAAAACTAAGCCTTGAATATAAGGTCCTGCTATACAACAGTGCAATCAAACCTATCTGGTTATAGGGTGCCCAGCTATGGGACAAAGCAAGCTCCAGCAATCTCGACAAAATCCAAAGAGTCCAATCGAAGACATTGCGGCTTATTACCGGTGCCCCTTGGTATATGAGGAATGAAAACATCCACCGAGACTTGAAAATACCTCTCGTCAAAGAGGCAATTCAAAAAATCAATATAAAGCACAAAGAGAAGCTCCAATGTCATGATAACATACTTGCTAGACAATTATTGTGCAGTCCAAGCTCTTTAAGACTTCGGAGAAACGAACGCCGTGTTTTCTAATCTGCACTTGTGATTCATCCGTAACAGAAATCGCGAACACACGCGCCCGAAAGACTGTGTAGAATTTTTTTTTCTACGTCACGTGGCTTAAATGCTCTTATACGTGATCTTTAAAACAGTCAATATAAATCGCGGACGAACACTCAAAAAAGACTGTGTAGAATACTTTATTCTACGTCACGTGGCTTAAATGCTCTCATACGTGATCCTTAAAACAGTCAACACGAAAAACCTACATAACCTATATTACGTCGTCCACTCTGCTATTCTAGAGTTATCCGTTATACATACATAACTAGAGTTCTTCACTCTACATAATATCGCGAACACTCTGTAAATGACTGTAAGGGTCCTCTGGCCCTTTATCACGAGGTTTAAGCCAAACTAGGTTTAAAATTCTCAGACATGTGATCCATACCAGTTAGTTACTATTTTGACCAAATTAATAAAAATTCCTGCCAATAAGCAGAGATCCACATTACAAGAAATCCATACTAGGATTCATTATTGAATTATTCTTAAGATTCGTATACTTATTGTTAGGCTCCTTTGGAGCAGATTCAATAATTCAAATAAAGCTTATATAAAAAAAAAATGGACTTCATTTGTAGGAAACAATCTTGTTTTACCACCTCAACCCAAATTGGGCACCACTTAAATTTATTGATTAACTGATTTCCACACTGTTGTAATCCAGTGTCATTTCCCATTAAATAAAACAACACATCGTCGTTCCGAAGTTATCTTAACGTATATCACAAAATCAAACAATGAGATAATACCACTTCCTGGTATAATTTTTTGAGAGCTATCGATCTGTCCAGTCGCCAGGTCCGTATCTCTTACGGTTCCTGAGATATTATAGTGCCATTTTGTTGTATATCGAGTTTTGCTAAAAATTTAACGCGTTATGTTACCGTATGAACCATTTGTGTGGATATACAATAAAAAATATATGAAATTTATGAATTAAAAAAAATGTTATCTTCACGTATGTGCCAAAAAAAAAATATTTGGAAAAAAATTATCACAATATTTATATGTATAAACATATTGTTTTTGTCCCATATTTCAATAATATTTGCGGATAAAGTTAATAGGGATTTTGTTTTTATTAATATTGATGGATATTGGAAGATAGTAAAACTTTTTTCTTACAAACATTTTTAACATGGAAACAATTTATTACATAATACTAGTAATAACACAAAAATATTAAATATATCTATGTACCACTCGAGCTTAAATTGAGTTTAGAAAATTTAGCTGAATGTATACACAAATTTACATTAATAAATCTGAAAAGAATCTCACATGATTTTCTGGAAGGAAAACATCGAGGCTTTCAATATCTTTCTTTTTGTCTGGATTTATGTTTATCTTTGTACATGTATTAAGTTCTTTTTCAAAAATGGTTTCTGAAGTTGCAATGACTCCCTTTCTCTCTTGTTTTCGTAGGCTTAATGTTTGAAAGTTGTGTTCACTTGCAGACGTTTTATATTGAGAGAAAATAAATTGTATTTATTATATTTAATTGATTTAATTTTAGTGAATGGAACACTTTATGAAATTTTAATTGATTTGCTAGAGACGAATAAACTTTGAAATCGGTCGGAATCACTTCTATCACTTGTAGCGCAAAGTTTTTGGATGGATAGTTTTTTTTTAATTTTATTATTAAATCTAATGGACTGTAAATTTCTTATAATTTTAGGAACCGGCCTATTGCACTATGGACTGCGTCAATCTCCTGAATTTGAGAATGACCTGGTTCTAAAAATTTTTGAACGATTGTTTTCACATTGTTTGTTCTATATAAAAAATGAAGGATAGCAGACGATGATATTTTATTTTTATTTTGCGGCACCCAGGAGTCACTCCACAAAATGATGTGCTCAATATTGTTAAAATCCTGCAAAATTTGTTCCAAACTTTTAATGACAGTACTAGCAATATCATTTCCAGAGCGACCACTATGTGCTTCACTCCAAGTGGCACAATAAGTTGTATTATTTTCATTTGCTTTCTGAGCACATACAGTCGCTGTCATATTGAAAACGGAGAGTTTTCTTTTATAATAAAATGTGGAAGAAAATCCCCTTTGGAAGATTAAAAGTGCTCAAAGCACACCACAATTGTGTTATTCGATACCAACTGTCTATTTGTATCGCGCTCACTTTTGCAACTGCGATTCTCTTCTATGTGCTTTTTGTACATGATATTTTCATGTTAGCTAATTCTATTGGAATCTTTATGATTTTTATACAAATAACATTTGTCGCACTGATCCTTTCTTGGTCTATAAAAACCTTAATTAAATTTAGTGTTAAAAATTTTTGTAAATGTTGTCAAAGACACTTTATCAGTGGAAAATTTCTCTTTGAACATTCGGTAATTTTACTAACACGTAGGCCCTCTTCTAAATACTGTTTTGGAGTGGTTGCTCTGCAATAATGAGAAAAAAAGACCACGAATAGTCCTCTCTTTTTCTTCTCTTTGAGAATAGATATAATAATGTTAATTAAGAGCTGATAAAAGATAATTATTTGACCTTCAACTAACGAAGTAGTGGTTAGTTTATCACAAAAAAAAAGTATGGTTTTTACGGATTATTTCACGCATGCGCCATAAAAAAAATAATTCGCAAAAGGTGGCGTAAACAACAAAAAGTAAATTTTTTATATAGGTAAAAATGGTTGTAACTTAAAAACTTTCTTCTACAACCTTGAATACTTTTCACAAAATCGACGCAGAATTGCAACCACTACTCCTAACAAAAATATTGGGCAACTTTTTTCGCTACACTTTTTTTCTATAAGAGTTTGAAACTTAAAAGTCAATTTCCCCAAAAAAAAAATTTTGGATATACGTGAAGATAACTTCGGAACGACGACATGTTTCTGGTACTTTGTTGACTGACATTGGAATGCAAATGTTGACACTGGCGCCATCTACCGTTAAGCTACCTTATGTTGAAAACCTAAAAAGCATAGCTAACTTCTCGTAGAAAATGTTATTCTAATCGAACTCAGATCCCTACAAACTGTGAATTCTAATTACTCAAATCGACAATCCCCACCTATGGACTAGCCGAACATTGTTATGGCAGTGGTGTAAATAAACTACAACCATTTTTATAATCCCATACAGATTTTAATCTAAAAACACAAAAAAATATTTCACTGGTCGATAAATTGAACTGAAATGACATGCAAACAAGACGGAAATGCTGTCGACGGCCAACAAAGTTGCGATGTATTTTTAATTAATCGCTGCAGCAGCAGTCGGAGACAACAAAAAAACCATATCGAAACTAAAACAAATGTGTCGACGGTGTGTTATCATTAACAGTTAATAATTGTATCGTCATGAAGCTGTATTAAATAACCACTACCACCACCAACAACATCTAAAAAATAAAATACATTTAAATGTGTTGCCTTAAATCATTTGAAACAATGAAACCAAATATGCCGCTGATACAAGATAAAAATCATTAAAATGTCATTGCATGTGTCGTGGATAAGTCAAAAAATAAAAAATAAAATCGCCAACAGATGAACAAAACTCAGATACAATTTCCGAGATACTATTTCTAAACAATTTCTGTTTAAATTATGCCACACAGAAATCTGTGAACATGCATTCCAACAGGCGACAGACAGAATATTCGCATATCTTTCAGATAAAATATCCAAAACATAAATATTCAAAAATCGACTAACAAAAACCGTCTATGCTACGAAAGAAATTCCTCAAGATTGAGTTTGATGCTAATTTCGACTTGTCGACAAATCTACATCAACAGCGAAAACTTATGTTTTGTTTTTATCGGAGTTATCAGTAGGAATGATTTTTGAATTAGCATACATTTGTAAGACAACGACGTGGTATGATAAGTCACGTTGTAAGGCATTGACAAAACTATTTTTTTAATTCTCTTAACCCTCACGTTTAGGAAAAGCAAGAACATTTTTAAAATCGTACTTCTTTAAAAAAAGACTGTACACGAATTTGCTACTTTACTTCCTAACCGAGACCTACTATTGTAAACTGACATCGACTGAAGAAGCTTTACATAATCAGTTTAATCTCATCTAACTCGCTGGTTAAAATTTGTAATTGTTAGAGATAGGAGACTTACCGCAAGTCGATAAAGTCCCGATGACGACTTTCTTCTAAAATGTCAAGCCGCCGCCGTAACCATCGGTTCGTATAAGCTTTAATTTAGCCACTGAATTCGCCAGCTATCGGGTAATTTATCTAAAGGTATTTTTTTAAATTAAAAAAATTAAGATCAAGTATGGAATCTCTATTCTTCATTCAAAATGTCATTTTATAGCATTTATTTTTTGAATATAATTTCCTGCAAATGTTGGCCGCAACTACGTCTCAGGCTGTCCATTCTAAGGATCCAATTTTGGATGACTTGTTCGAGCATTTTGACCGGTATGGCGTTAATGACACGCGTAATGTTGGCCTCCAAAACCTGAATCGTAGCTGGTAGTCAGTATAGACTTTGGACTTTACGTAGCATCCACACAAAAAGTCTAAACGTGTGATATTACACGATCTAGGCGGCCAACTCTTCGGTCTAAAACGTGAAATTACTTGCTCTGCGAAATTACCTCTCAATAGATACACTGTTTGAGCAGCTGTATGGCAAGTGACACTGTCAAGTTGAATTCAAATTTCGTCAAGATTACGAGAGTCAATTTGAGGTAGCAAAAAGTCCGATATCATGGCTCGAGGGCGGGCACCATTCACGGTTATGTTACGGCCATCATATTTTTGGTAGAATATGGACCGATGATTCTACTAGGCCATAAACTGCACCAAACCGTTGTTTTCTCGGGGTAGAATGACACCTCTTGGACGTCTTCTGGTTGCTCTTCAGCTTAAATGTGGAAATTTTGTTTATTGACGTTGCTGTTGAGCCAGACACGTCCTCATCACTGAACAAAATTTTGGCCGAAGCCAGTTTCTTACCGATCGCTCATTGCCATTATACAGCTGCACAATAAGGAGACGTTGTTACGGTGTAAGTCTTTCCATGATGAAATGTCAAATAGTACTGAAAACAATTAAAAAATAAAGTTTAATACAACTCACGCGTAATCTGTGAAAAAAAACCTATTGAAAAAATACCTCTAGATGGAACTGTTACACAAATCATATTTTATTAATTTTGTTTTTGAATTGGACTTTTTCTTTCAGTAACCACAAACAAAATTTTTGATTGGACTACGGTGCGAAGAAAAAAATTCCAATGAACACTAGCTACCTGTTTACCACACTGAGCCGAAAATACAATGATTTTTTTAACCATGTGTCTGGTTAAATTTTTCGTGGTAAATGTTTGATAATGAAGACAAAATAACATTATATAAAGTCAAATGTACATACAAAATAGTTGAGTTAACATTATATAAGGTTGGATGTGTCAAGAGAGAGACGGAAAAATGTGCGACATAAACAAAAATTTAAAGATCATTCGGCTCTGTTGTATCGAAGTTTTCGATCAGCTTTGTGTTATACGAAGTTCAGAATTAAGTTACACCACTCTTTTTTCCTTTCCTTCTGTGATCTAAACGTGTGTGTAATTGTGAGAAAGATCATAAGACAATTTATCTCGCTCTTAAAAACCACCACCAAATGCAGATGTTAGCTGTACAATCTTAATTGCGCTATGAGATTGCTTTTCGCACAGTTCGAAGACTATACGCAAAGGATAATTCTCATTAATCATAATGGGATTCTCGTATAAGTCATTTGATTTGTAGCCGAAGTAAACGTTTCCAAAGACTGCTGAAGAAAACCCTTGGCGGGTTTAGATATAGCTGTACAGTCTGCCTGCAACCGTATCCAATACATTTCACCAATTTTTGAGTTGATTCTGAGAAAGAAACAACATAAAGGTCTCAAACCAGAAAAACAAAACAAAAACATAATTAGTAGGTTAATTTCTAAATCTTCATAGTTAATAGTACTAAAAATTTCATTGTTAAATAGAACATGTATTGTTTTAATAAATTAACTACGAAATTTTAATATTAACAATTTTCATGGTGAAAAACAATGCATCAACAATAATTATTTTAATAATAACAATTTTAATGGTAAAAACTCACCAATGCATTGTTAAAACAACAATAATTATTTTAAAACTAACAATTTTCATGGTTAAAAAATTCAACCATAGAAAAGTTAAATTAACTATTATTATTGTTAAATACCAGGCAACAACTAAATGTTCAAATTAAACTTATATAGACGTAGACTCCAAATCATGTTTATATATGGCTAAGTTATCCTTTTATGTGACGTGCAAAATAGAAAGGAACCTAAGAGTAAAAACCAGTTTTGTTCAGGAGAGCCATTTTAAGGATTTAAAAACGTGTATCTTTGGTGTACCATCACTTTCATAAAACGCGCATATCTCTGGGAGGGAACACTTTCGGGGCATGGGATCGGTCTCATTCGATGCTCAGATGTTGTCCACATCAAAAAAAAGTGAAAATTGATTTGTTTACCCTTAGGTCCCTTTCTCTATACGCTGTCACATATAAGGTTATTTTTCATACAGTCCCATAACATCCCATTAAGGGACAAGGCAAATGAGTGAGCTGTGCACGATTCAATTCTTATACTCATTTACCGGAACCTACTGTTTATCGCCGGCTCGAACGGCTATTGCATTTTTAAAGAGAAGTTTTTAAATGGCTTTGATATAAATTTCTTACTCGTAATGTCACCGGCATTTACGAGGTAGAAACCCAAAAGACAAGAATCATAAAATGTTGAAATTTTGATAAAAAAAAAATCGTTTCGCCTGATTTCTATGATAGGATGTCCGAAGGGACCTCATTTTCGGCGCTCTGTGGACCTTTGAACTATGGACCAAGATGTCAAATCAATAGTAGAATCATATAACTAATGTTGTTTTCAGAGTCGTGACAAATATTTTTGTTTACGGTGTCGACCCTTAGCAATGGAAAAGCTATGGTCCATATATGCCTCGCTTCGAATTGGAACGGGCATTTTAGTATGCGCCAGCGCAAGGACGACCAATGGTTGAAGCTTATTGAAATTTATGTCAAACTCACAGACGTTGTACAAGTTCTACAATCGAAACAAAAAATGCATGAAAATTACGAAAACAAACTACATTGTTCTGCAAAAATGTACATTTGACTTATGTAAAATGATCCCCTGAATCCGAATTAAGTGTCCGTTTTGACCCATTACGTATAGATTTCGAGATATCGTGGACATATATATAAGTTAGTTTCGTCCGAAAGAGGAATTTGTTGCAAAACACTGATATATTTTAGACCAGAATTGATTTTTGTTAACCCACCTACTAAGCCTTCCTCGACTAATTCCGATATATTCATATCCAAAATCAAATAATTTTTAAAAGCTTTTATAATTTCCCCCTTAAAAGAACAGCAAGAATATCTTTGGCTAAATAATATTTTACAAGATTGACATTTTTGATTAGATTTTGGTAAATTTGAAGCGACAGAGAGCGAAAAAAACCCAAAACCTAACAGCCGCCTGATGGGAGCTTTGATAAATAATGGCCAACGAACGATATGGATATTTGGGGGCGAATTAACAAAGAAATGTACGCGATAAGGCGACGCGGTTTAATGGCCATTTCAACCGGTTCGGAATGACGCGTGCTATATTTTATGATTATCATACGCGATGAATGTATCGAAAACTGAATGCTTAATTTGTGTATTTAAAGCAAAACAACAACACACACAATAGCACATCTCGGAAACAAGTTTTTGTTTACTTTGGGCTTAATAAAGATTTTTTAACAAAATTAAACAAAGTGTGATTTCTTTGTTTTTGTTTTGATTTGTTTTCTTCTCCTTTTTTGGAGGGGAAAGAAAGTCATAAGACTTTTTATTATTTAATGAAAAATACTTGGCACATTCGGCAGTAATGAGATGACATAATTAAAATAAATGATATCATTAAAAGCGATCATAAATAAGGTTTCAAATAAAATACTGAAAGTGTAATTATTAAAAAGGCAGCAGCTGATCTTTAAGGGCAGCGCCATCTAGAGGACTCATTTAAGGATTTAATTGTGATGGCAACGCCATTGTAATTGAATGGCGGAGATGGCAACGCCATAGCAGCCAGTTAAAATATTTAAGATCAAATGACTACTCAAGTTAAGAGGTTAAAGTCTTTGATAGAGTAACTTTTCTGAAAGTAGGGCATGCTCTACGGGGGCCTGCGATCATGTTTAGATTTATGTTGTCCCCAGGGCTCTAAACTAAACTTCTTTATTTGGAAGTGCAAAGTGAAACCTCTTTTGGGCCAACTTGGTATGGAGTGCAAAAATTTGCTTTAAAATTGGTTTTCGTAGCTGCGTACAATTCTTAACTGGAGTCTCCTGGATGATGGACAGTTAGCACTTGGATCTTAGGAGTAGAAATTCAGGAGGAAAGGAATAAATTTGTGACTATTTTGGCTGTCCATGTTGTGAGGCTTGCTTACAAAACTCAAGTCACGCGCTTAATAAATTAGCCAGCTTTAAAGGTGGGTTCTAAGAGTAGTACAGTAGAAATTAGGAGACGTACATTGATATACGGTGGTCTATTCGGGGTTTCGTGTGATGTTTGACCGTGAAGCCAGCTGTTAGGCTTCGTACAATACGTTCTGAACAGCTGTTGTTTTGTTCAGGCTGAACAGTGACAATGGACTGCAGATAGACAGGAATGTTTGACTGAGAAGGTGGACAGGGAAGGTGGACTAGGGATGTGGACTGGTAAGCTGGTCAAGTAAAGTGGGCAAGGGAAAGTGGACAGAGGAGATAGACGGAGAGATGTTCGGAGAGGTTGTCAGGGAAGTGGGACATTTGCATAGAACAAATACTTTGAGAAGCCCTCGGTAATAAGGTCTGACCCGAGACTTAAATCTGGTTATTCAGGAGCCCCTAGACTTTTCGTTTTAGCCTAACTAGAAGGTGCTGCCCCGTCGAGGAGTATCGTTGTAGCTGTGGCTTAAACCCAAATCGCGATTAGAGTTTCATCTCAGTGTGAAATAGCATTGTCTTTTGGTGCTGAGACTCATAGGTAAACATAGAATACCCAACAGTGGAAAGTGGTCAAGTGGACCTGAACAAAGGAAGGGGGGCAGAATAGGTGAAAAGAGGAGAAATGTAGGGTAGATAGACTGGAGTGGTAGTCGGGGAAGATGACCAAGTAGACTTGGACAGAGAGGTGGACAGGGGAGATGTACTTGAGTGATGGACAGGATAGGTGAACAGAGAAGATAGACAGGGAAGATGGGCTGGACGGTGGACCTGGGCGATGGGCTGGAAAGGTAGTCAGGGAAGGTGGACAAGTGGACCTGGACAGGGAACCTGGACAGGGAACCTGGAATGAAGGGGTAGGCAGGGTAGCTGAACAAAGGTAATGGACGCAGATGGTGGACTAGGCAGCTGGACAGGAACAGTGGTCAGGAAATAGGCAGGATGGACAAATGGTATGGCAGGGAAAGTAGACAGGGAAGAAGGACAAATATGGACAGAGGAAGTGAACGCGGTACATGGTCTAGGAGGCGGATTAGGAGGTAAGTCAGAGGAAAAGAATATTGCAGATATTTAGCCCACATAGTTTTTGTTAGGCCTTAGTTTCTAGTGAAGTTTAAATTATATTTTATTATAATTTTTAATAAAAACGCTGACGTTTATTTAAATTTATTTTTTCTACTGTGAAATAAATCACTCCTATTATTTTGAATTAATTGTATTTTTGAATAATTTTCATAATTCAAATCTATTGTCGACAACTTAAACAAATTCTAATAAATTATATTGGGAATCATTGTATAATTGTGTGTGACCATACTATGGTTGTAGGGATCATAACATGGTTGCGTGTGAATCATACTATGGTTGTGAGGATCATATTATGGTTGTATGTGATACATACTATGGTTGTGAGGATCATAATTGCAATAAAACGATAAATTAATAAATAGGTTTTGTTGGCATAACGGAAGGGGAAAAGACAAGTATCATTTTTAATAAGAGGTAATGTTGATATTGACAGCTGTTTCCCGGTCGAAATCTTGACAGGAAGTCATGAGTCGCTTTACGCCTTGTTATCGCATCGCAGTTAAAAGCTTTTTTCATCTCGGTGTCTGCGTTAACAAACAAAATTGTCGCACCTGGGGCTCTGCAAAACGGAACCATTTTTCTTTCTCCAATGGAAACAACGTTTCGGTCAACGGTGGGCTTTACAGAGCCATGTTTTCCGACTATCATGGCGCGCCATGCCACACAAACCATGCCGCAACTAATCTTTTGCGCACCAAATACCCAAATCGTGGTATCAGCCGTCTTGACGATGTCAGATGGCCACCTTGGAGCTCCACTTTGACCCCATTGGACTTTTTTGTAGGAAACCGTAAGTAAGCGATGTTATGCCATCAATTTAGAAATAATTCAAGCATTTGCCTTATTTAATTTAAACTCTACTGCTCTGCTATGACCTTAATAATAAGTATACATTTTAAAATTTTAACAAAACTAGCTAACAACTTAGTTTTCTCTTCGATTATGGCTACATATCCGGCGGATGTAAAAGATCAGTTTCCCAGCAACTCTTTTTTTCAGATTTTCTCTTGTCGCCTAACCACGTCTTCTCTTTTCTCTTAATCCTTCTCCTGTTTTAATCCCATGTTCCTGTGCATGTTTTCTCTGTGCAGTTTGAGATTGGTTTGCTACGATATGCTGCTGTTGGCTGTCACATGGCTGCCGAGAAACAACTGCAACAATGCACAATCGAACAACAACATACAATAAAAATTGTATTAGCAAACCATTGCCGGCAACATCAACAACGACTGCGAAACAGCAGCAGCATCAGCTCTTCTTGCCTCTATCTACAACACCATTGCAATTGGATCGGAATTGTTGTTAATGCCCTGCATGAGATGAACGCTGTTGTTGGTGCATGAAAAAGACGTCCGATAACTGGTTCTGCCACCAAGACGCATGCATACGTTTTTCTTTACTTTTGTATGAACAAGAAAGAAAACGTAAAAGAAACAGTAACGAAAACATTCGGTTTTTGTGGGCAGCTTTGGTTCTTGTCTATGATTCAGCAAAGACATGGGAATTTAAGGAACTTTCTGAAGGATCCCCACACGATCTCAAGGCAAAATAGTAGTGTTGAAATGAAGCAGCTACTCCATGAAACAACTTTAAGCATTTCTTCTTTAGAGTAGTGCTTAAGAAGAAATACTATTACACAAAAGGGTGGTCCAACTAAAACGCACGATGTTGAACAAAAAAAATTTCTAAAATTTATTTATTTAAATATTTTTATTAATGCTAAAAAGATCTATTACAATTAGGTGCAAAACAAAATATCAGCCAAATACTCCCCATGGCTTCGGTGGCATATCTCTGTCCGAGGGTCCATATTTACAATGACTTTGAGAAATAAGGGAATTTCAATGTCGTTAATGTGTCGAGTTTTCTTATCCTTTAGCTCTTGAATTGTTCTAAGCCTTCTGACGTACACTTTTTCTTTTAAAACTCCCCACAGAAGTCCAACGGTGTCAAATCACATGATCGTAGCAGCCAATTAACATCGCCACGACACGGCCATTGAAATGTTCTCGCAAAAGGGCCATCGATTCGTGGATTGATTGTGTGGCAAGTGGCACCATCCTGTTGGAACTGTATATCGTCCAGGTCCATATCACCACTTATAGCAACTGCTTGGCCGACCTAATGTTCGAAAAAGTACGGAACGATGGCAAAACGAACTGTGCGAGCTTGCACAGGTGTTTTCACATTTCCTACAGACTGGGTTTGCTGAAATTTTGCGTCCCGATTGTGGACACACTTGGTCGATTATGCCGAATTATCAAAAAAATCACGAAGTGCACGATATCCATTTTGATTTGAAAGCCCATTTTCGTAAAAGGCTTAATCAATCTTAACGCTCTGATCAACTGTGTACCTCTCCTTAACCTCTGGTTGAATTTGTCAAATACTGAAAAAAAGAAATTTCAAATTATCACAATTAACATCATGCATTGTGGTTGGACCATCCTTTATTTAATTCCTTTGAGCGATAAAAGATCAGGTCGCTCTTTCCTATTTGTGGTCTGTAGGTCTGAAAGCCACACAAATTAAACCAATCACTCTCAAACTTAGCATGTTGTAAAACGAGCGACCAGTATTAAACTCTGATGAAACTGGGCTATATAGTATATAGGTCCATGTTTAAAAATATTCCTTATATGTGACGCGCAAAATAGAAAGGGACCTAAGGTTAAGAACCAGTTTTCTTCAGAAGAGCTATTTTAAAGATTAGGCCCCTTTCTATTTGCGCTTAGAATCGTCGACTTCACTTTCATAAAACGCGCATATCTCTGGGAGGGAACACTTTTGGGGCATATGATCGGTCTCATTCGATGCGCAGATGTTGTCCGCATCAAACAAAAAAAAGTGAAAAATTGATAAAAAGTTTTGTTCAGGAGAGCCATTTTAAAGATAAGGTCCCTTTCTATTTGCGCTTAGAATCGTCGACTTCACTTACATAAAACGCGCATATCACTGGGAGGGAACACATTTGGGGCATGGGATCGGTCTCATTCGATGCTCAGATGTTGTCCACATCAAAAAAAAAGTGAACAGTTGATGAAAAGTTTTGTTCAGGAGAGCCATTTTAAAGATTAGGTCCCTTTCTATTTGCGCTTAGAATCGTCGACTTCACTTTCATAAAACGCGCATATCTCTGGGAGGGAACACTTTTGGGTCATGGGATCATTCGATGCTCAGACAAAAAAAGAAAAAAATGAAAATTGATTTTTTTTACCCTTAGTGCCTTAGTGCTCTATGCGCTGTCACATATAAAAGTCTTCAACCCCCAAAATGAGATGCAGTCACTCTGGAAGCCACGATATCGCATTGTATGTTTAAAAAATTAAGCCTGTTATAACTGAACTATGGCGGTCCATATTTTAATGTACACCCCATAGACTGTACTTCCCGATTTAAGAACCTGCCCTTCGACAAGACACGAACTATATCCGATCTTCCACATTTATCAAAATGCATTGTAAAACGCCTCTATGTAATCCTGAAGAAATTGAATCTTATGGGTTCATGCTTTCGAAAGCCCTCATGCCACTAGCCCCTACACAAAATACCTTTCCGTGGTTGTTATTTGGGGTCTTATAGACTGCCCTAAACTCTGCTCTCTGAGTACGGTGAAACTGGGCCATATTGGTCGATGTTTAACAATATCCCTCATATAAAGGTCCTAACCCTCGAATTGAAATACAGGCACTCTGGAAGCCCTGAGTTATATCCGATCGTACTCTTAATTTCACAAGAAAGCCTGGTAAAGCTTGACCTTATCGGTCCTTATTTTCATGTAACCCCTATAAAAGGTACTCCCCGATAAAAGGCCCTGCCCATCTAGAAGCCACAAACTATATCTGCTCTTGCTCAAATGTAGTAGAAAGCATTCTAAAAGGCCTCTATATAACCCTGAAGAAATTTGACCTAATGGGTCCATGTTTTCGAAAGCCCTCATGCTACTAGCCCTCACATAAAAGTCTCTTCCGTGCTGAGGTTCTTATTTGGGCCCTTATAGACTGCCGTAAACTTTTTAGTCTTGTCGATTTTAATACACCTGTTAGACGCACAGAACAAATTATTTCTCCCACGAGCCTCTTGTTAGAACTTTAAGAGAATTGAATAGAATATCCCTAATAATGATTAAGATGTTTTCATTAACTCTTAATACATTTTATATTAAAATGAAATAGTGTTTTTTTCAATCTGGCCACACTGTTTTCGTAGTTGGTCTTTTTGACAGCTGTCGCTTGATTTATGCTCAGTTTGGTTTGCCATTTCATTAGAATAGACATCCTCTGGAACGGCGTTTGCAAATCGTGGTGAATGGGCCCAAAACAAGATGGCCACCGATCATGATTTTTACAAGAAAATTTGATTCAGCGATTAAGCTCACTTTTGGTTGAATGGGTACGTTAAAAACCCAAATTGTCGCATCTGGACTAATGAAAATCCACAAGCCCTTGTTTGGGATGCCGTATCATTATCAAAAAGTCACTATTTGGTGTGCTCTACAAGCAAAGGGAATCATTGGTCCATATTTTTTCAAAAATGGAGCCGGCCATAACGTTACACTTTCAGAGAACAGATTTGTTGCCACAACCGAATTGTTAGCCAACCGAAGGTTAATAATTGCATTGGTCATTTACTTCATCGCTACAACCGAATGTCGATTGGATACACCCCAACTTTCATTAGCTGGAACTGACAGTATAGGTTGAAGAGACAAAGCATCGGTAAGTTTAACTAATTACGATGATAATTGGAACTGAATTTTGGCTATAAGTACTATTTAAATTCGGTTGTTATTTCCACGACTTTTTTTTAAATGGACCAACTGTCAGAACCATTTTATGTATTCGCTCACCTGACCAAATAAAAATGTTTTTTTTTTATTTAATTTTTATATTTTACGATTTGAAAACATTTTTTTCTGTTATTTGAATTAAAAGCAGGTTTTCTTAAAACTAGTTTTTAACTTTTAAATCTAGTAAAGAATGTGCAACAAGTGCAACTAGTTTATGCATCAAATTGATAGGAACTAACGTTATTCATAAAATTTTATTAAAAAAAATATTTTTATTTTAAAAAGAGAGCTATCTTGGAAATATTCTAATTTTATTTTAGACGGTCTATATTAAAATGATAGTAGTAGTAATTTAATATGACATTTTAACCTAGAAACGACTATTTTTTTAAAACATGTATACAATTTTAATAAAAAAAGAGAGCGCTACAGATGAAATTGATTGGACAACGTCATATACGAAAATAAACACCATACGATTTCACTTCAGACATTTCAATACAAAAATTTGCTAAAACAAGGAATGCTTACTACTTGTTAACTTACTTCATATGTTATAGCGTTACAAAATAAAACTCTTCTTGACCCAATTAAAACAACTGGGACCTACCGGGGCCATCGCTTTAGGAATAGACTTTAATTACCCAAGTCTTTCATTTCTAGAAGAAATCATTTGCCCTCCGAGAAAGTCATATATTTTTTTGCAACAGCAAAGTGGAAGGGGTTTGGTTGCTACAAAGTTTTTTTTGTTTTTATCACAAATTGTTGGTACTAAGTTAACATGTACTTCATAAATGGTTGGTTGTCATAATCACCAGTTATAGCAACCAATAGTGTAACGGAATTCGGTTGCTATTACCGACTTTTTGGCTGTAATAATACGAGAGTTTCCATATACATTTCTGGCCTAGGCAACACTAAGTGTTGCCTGGAGCTATCTGACATTTCCATTGGAATGTGTGACAGTTTTTAGAATAAACGTACTCGGAACTTTTTGACGTACGACCATCATTTGTGTTGTTTACAGTGACTTGAAAAAATCAATTTAGCAAAAAAATGGAATTAAATCGTGAACACTTTCGTGCGATAATTTTTCACAACTTTCGACGTGGATTATCACGACAAGAGTACATCGATGAACTTAAATCTTTGTATGGCGATGAAGCACCATCCTATAGCACTGTGAAAAACTGGTTTAACGAATTCAAGCGAGGCCAACGATCGCTCAAAGACGTAGGTCGTCCATAAACGGCCATTATGCCAGAGAACATTGATGCCGTGCGTTAGCTGATAATGCAAGATTGTCATGTGACATACCGTGAGATAGACGCATCCTTGGGCATTTCTTCCACCAGCATACATCGATATTGCATGAACACCTGGCCGTAAAGAAGGTTTGTTCTCATTGGATTCGGCACAATTTTTTGACAATCGCTCAAAAAAGGCTCGTGTCGATTGGTGCAAAGAAATTTTAAAAAAAGACGATAAAAAAATACTTCAAAAGACATTTATAAGATCGTCACAGGTGACGAATCGTGGATCTATGCGTATAAGCCCGAAACAAAAAAGCAATCGACCGTGTGGATCTTCGAAGACGAGCCAAATCCAACGAAAGTTGTTCGTGGAAGAAGCACTTCAAAGCAAATGGTCGCCTGTTTCTTCGGCAAAACTGGTCATGTAAAGACTGTTCCGCTTCAGCAACGTAGGAGGTCAATTCTGAGTGGTACACCACAATTTGTTTGCCTGTAGTCTTTGGAGAAATTCGAAAAACGAACAAGGGAAGACGAATCATTGTACGCCATGACAATGCGAACTCTCACACATCGGCTTAAACTAGCGCCTTTTTGACCGGTTAAAAAGTCAAATTGATGGGTCATCCGCCGTACAGCACTCACTTGGCACCCAATGACTTCTTTTTATTCCCGCACATCAAGAAAAAAATGCGTGGTCAACGATTTTCGTCGCCAGAAGATTCAGAAGATGGAGGTGTCTCAATCGGAGTGGAACAAGTGCTTCGACAATTGGTTTGAGCGCATGCAAAAGTGTATAAATCATGCTGGAGAATACTTTGAAAAACAATATAACCATTTTTGATGATAAATATTCGCATTTTCATTATTAGGCCAAAAATATATATAGCAGCCCTCGTAGTAATGTTAGTGTAGCTACCATTTTATAGTACGCCGAACAATCTAACTATGAATACCATGGAATGTTGGTGTTTCCAACAGAAAGTAAGTTTTTTTTCCAACCGAATATTAGTAGTTTTTGGACCCACTTCCAAGTGAATTTTTCTCCGTGTGCTGTCAATGGGGAACGCTATAGAGCCATGATCAATGACTTTTTCGTGCCAGAAGTGGAGGATGTTGATGTAGACGACCTTTGGTTCTAACCAGACGGCGCTACATGTCATACAGACAACGAAAAAATCAATTTATTGAAGGAAACTTTTTCTGAGAGCATTATCTCTGCGGCTTGGCCTCCAAGCTCGTGCGATTCAACACCGCTGGACTATTTTTTAAGGGGTTACGTAAAGTCGCATGTCTACATGTAGAGAAAAGATTTGGTTACTACAATAGTATGTTCTCTGTAATAAAAGTATGGTCGTCGCAACCATAGTATTGTTTATTGAATTTTATTTTGACAATAGTATGATTGCGGCAATACTTATATTGTTGAAATGAAACAATAGTATTGTTGCCAAGTTTAAAAATGTGGTTGGTGCGACAAAAGTATTGTTTTTGGGGTTTATGTTAAAAATAATGTGATTACGGAAATCATACCGGCAAAATCGTATTTTTTTTTTAATTTGACAATGTTATTGTTACTAATCTTTCGCAATAATAGTATATTAATTTTGTAATTTTGTAAATTAATTTTGTTCAAAACAAACTTTGGATTAGTATACCTTTCTATTTTTATAAGTAAATTTGTTCTACTGTTAAATAAGTCACTAATAAATAAGTAACTCCTATTATTAAGAGTTTAATGTATTTTTACATTATTTACTTAATAAAAATCTCTATTGTACGCAGATAAGACCGACACGATTAAAGTCTTGGAAGAGAGTATTCGGCGCGTTATTGCTGACATACGACCCCAAATGTTGCAAAAAGTGGCCTCTCGGCTGGAATTTATTTAAGCCGGCTGGAACTTTTTTCAGCCGACGGCCACTTGCCCGAAATCATATTTAAAACATAATAGAAAATCCTTGTCTTTATAATAAAGCTAAATTCTTGGGCATAACATTTTATTATATGCGCTTTATTTCTTCTTGAAAACAACACCCTTTACAAGATCTTTTATAGAAGGGCTGGCATATTTTTCAAAAGGAAACTGACCTTATAACCGCCCTCTAGGATTATTTTATAACACTTGCTACAGATCTCCATATTTTCCTATAAAGTGTAAGCCAAATACAACACATAATTCTAGCGTTCTTACTCAAAGCCACTGTGCAACAACGGCTTCCATACTATCATTGAAACTGAAGGCATTTAGTCCACACGTATTTTCAAATGACAAACCAAACTTTGAAAAAGAAACAAAAAAACAAATCAAATAAAAATTGACTCATAGTCGTACAACTTAAGGGGGGCAAAAGTAATCATTCCAGAGATACACCATATATCCAGAAGATATTGCACTTTCTCAGACACTTTAATATGTTTATAGAATGGTTTATAATCCCTTGATTAAAAAAAAAATAAATAAAAAATATCGAAACATAGTCTCAAATAGAGCCTTAACCACAACGTTGGACCATCTTAAAAAAAAAATAAATAAAAATTATTACTAAAAACAATCATTAATCTTAGCTTAAGGCCCACAGCCCTGAGCCAAAGATTTCCTACCAATAAAAAAGAAGAAAAAGATAAAAGAAAATCACTCACACAACTAAAAGTTAAAATGCATTTTTTATTCGCTCTCTCAAAATATCATCTCCTCCATTTTTTATTTTCTCGTTTTGGCTGGCTGGCTGAAGATGATGACGGCGACGACGACGACAAGAACGATGGTGTTGTTAGATTTATTACATCCTAATACCCTATCAATGCCACACACACACACACACTCGTACACGCAGAGCGAAAGACGAGGCAAGCACTCCAGGGGCTACGATGCACCAGAGATGGCAGGCAATGTTGCAAGCATCACACCACAAGTTAAAACAGCTTTTTTTTACACGTAGCTTCTTGTTGTTGTGTTGCATTAATGGATATCACACAGCAGCAGACACACACACACACTCACTGGTATACGGAGATATACCGGCCGAATGCCACATTCGTTCGCTCGGCTGAATGTGCAACAAACATTAAAAAGGCTATAAAGCACAGAGGCAAACAAGTTGCTGTGATTGGTCGTCTACTAACTGATGGTATGGCGCCGCCCATATCAGGTTTTTTTCCTCTTATTCATTTCAACTCAATGTTGTTGTTGGTGTTGCTGTCTTGTTTTCGGTTGCTGCTGCCGTTGTTTATTTCCAATGCTGCCAGGCTGTGTTTGTTGGCTTATCTTGTATTATCTCACTTTTTTTAACGTAACATTGTTGTTGGTGGTGTGGTACCCCTACACCACCATCACTTACCATCAAAACACTCACACACACGCACTTGCACTCTGCAGCCTCATGGCCTCTCACACAGGCACACTCATGCATGCAGGCATACTTACAGTTTTACACTCATGGTGCAGCAGCAAGCAAATATTGGTAGCGAACTTTGTTGTTTTCCTTCGCTCCGAGTTTAGTGTTGCTGTTGTTGTCCGCCGTTTTTTACTCGTGGTATTTGTGTTGTTGTTTAGCTAGTTTTTTTTTGCTGCCTTGGTGTTGGTGTCGCTATCTCTCTGCCCTCGTCTCTGAGTGTGCGAGAAAAAAAGAATGGCGTTTCATTTACGTCGCCTCAGACATCCATCCCCACACAGGCATACTTTGCAGTGCCCCTCGTCGTCATCGTCGTCGTTGTTTTTGTTGGGGCTACAGATGTGTTGTATGAGTTACAGGTGTGTTGATAAAGACCTCTCCGAAGTGAGGCAACCACAATAATGCTGTGCGAGAGCGTAATGTGAGGCGTCGAGTGGGAGATCTGTCATGTAAATGATTTTTATTGGAGCGCTGGTCAAAAGACGCCAAACAAAACCCCCTTTAAAAAAATAGCAACAAAATGATCTATTCGTTCTTTTGCTGCTGAGTGAATTGAAATGACGGACTGACATTTAGAGTGGCCATTCAAAAGACAAAAAAAACATTGCATTGATTTTTATCTCGGTAAAACAAAAAAAAAACTGTATAAAATTAAATTATTCTTCATTTATAAACGGGAGTTCGTGAAACTCATATTAAAATGTCTAATTTTTCAGACAACGTGTATTTATTAACAGCTTTTTAATGTGGTGTTAACGTGTCACACTTTATTATTGAGTTGTTAAACAAATGCGAACAACAAGAGGGGGGGGGGGGGGCATAAACACAAAAAAAACCGAACACCAGTCTACGTAAACTTGAATTTGTGGTGGGTTGTTTGAAGGCGATTCTTGTCATTGTTAGCGCGGTGGTATGCACAGTGGATGGAAGCAGTCGCAACCTGAGTCCAGTTTTGCTTGACAATCTAAAATTTCCGCAACAACGAAGGGTGAATGGTATTCTAAATTTGTCTTACCGTTTGCAATAATACGAGGGCTGCTATATATATTTATGGCCTCTAAAAGTGAAAATGCGAATATTTATAATCAAAAATGGTTTTATTGTTTTACAGAGTATTTTATAGCATGATTGTTACACTTTTGCATGCGCTCAAACCAATTGTCGAAGCACACTTTTACGAGGCTGTATATTTCTGGCCTAATAATGAAAATGCGAATATTTATCATCAAAAATGGTTTTATTGTTTTTTAAAGTATTATCCAGCATGATTTATACACTTTTGCATGCGCTCAAACCAATTGTCGAAGCACTTTTCCAGTCCGATTGAGACACCCCCAAAACATGGTTTTTGAATGCTTCAACAGCATCTTTTGGTGACGAAAATCGTTGACCACGAATTTTTTTCTTTATGTGCGGGAATAAAAAGAAGTCATTGGGTGCCGATCAGGACTGTACGGCGGATGACCCATCAATTCGACGTTTTGGCCGTTCGAAAAGGCGCTGGTTTGAGCCGATGTGTGAGAGCTCGCAGTGTAATGGTGCACAATGTTTCGTTTTCTCTTGTTCGTTTTTCGAATTTCTTTGAAGGCTTCAGGCAAAGAAATTGTGGTGTAGCACTCAGAATCGACCGTCCTACGTTGCTAAAGTGGAACAGTCGCCACATGACCAGTTTTGCCGAAGAAACAGGTGACCATTCGCTTCGAAGTGCTTCTTCCACGAACAACTTTCGTTGGATTTGGCTCGTCTTCGAAGACCCACACGGTCGATTGCTGTTTTGTTTCGGTCTCATACGCATAGATCCATGATTCGTCACCTGTGACGATCTTTAAACGTCTTTTGAAGTACCCCAATCGTATTTCTTAAAATTTTTTTTTTGCACCAATCGACACGATCCTTTTTTGAGCGATTGTCATATTGTGGGGGATCCAACGACAACAAACCTTTTTTACGGCCAGGTGTTCCTGCAATATCGAATGCTGGTGGAAGAAATGTCCAAGGATGCCTCTATCTCACGGTATGTCACATGACGATCTTGCATTATCAGTTCACGCACGGTATCAATGTTCTCTGGCACAACGGCCGTTTTTGGACGACCTTTGTTTTTAAGCTAGCGTCGAATTGAATTCACAGCGCTATAGGATGGTGCTTCATCGCCATACAAAGATTTAAGTTCATGACTGGTATTTAACAATAATAATAGTTAATTTAACTATTCTATGGTCGAATTTGTTAACCATGAAAATTGTTTTTTTTTAAATAATGATTGTTGTTTTAACATTGCATTCTTAAAGGTTTTAACCATTAAAAATGTTATTATTATAATAATTGTTGTTTTAACAATGCATAGTTTTTACCATGAAAATTGTTAATATTAAAATTTCATAGTTAATTTGTAGAATCAATACATGTTCAATTTAACAATGAAACTGTTAATATTATTAACTATGAAGATGGTTATAAAAATCAATTTAAATGGTTATATATTGCAACCCACGTACAAAGTTTTTATCGGATACACTGTAAAGTTAAATTCTAAGACGATCTATCCATGTCCGTTTATGTGCCTGCACTGAGAAGAAAAATATCCTTTTATAAGGTTAACTTAACCACAAATAAACATGATTTGGAGTCTACGTTATAAAAGGGTTATTTGAAAATTTTATTGTTGACTGGTATTTAACAATAATAATAGTTAATTTAACTATTCTTTGGTTGAATTTTTTAACCATGAAAATTGTTTTTTTTTTTAAAAATGATTGTTGTTTTAACATTGCATTCTCAAAGTTTTTAAAAATTAAAATTGTTATTATTAAAATAATTATTATTGTTTTAACAATGCATAGTTTTTAACCATGAAAACTGTTAATATTAAAATTGCATAGTTAATTTGTAGATTCAATGCAAGTTCAATTTAACAATGAAATTGTTTATATTATTAACTATGAAGATTGTTATAAAAATCTTTTTTGTTGTTAAGTTAACTAATTATTGGTTACCTCTTTTAACCAGAAATATAGTTACTGTTACAATTTTTTTATATTAAATTAACCTACTAATATTTGAATAAAGCAAGAAAAATTTAATTTTTCACAAGTTTATTTTTTATTTTATTTAATAGAAATAAATATAATATATTTCCTCACTTATAGCAGCAGTTAAAAGTTTTCAGCACAAGCAGTTCAATTAACAAACACCTGAACAAAAAAAAAAAGATTAGAAACTATTCGCATTTACAAATGTATGCATGTAGGTAGCACTTCTATCAAAATATGTATGTACTTATACATTTAACAGTTACAACTTCGCACCAACAACAGCAACATACTCGTACATAAGTACTGTGTACAAGTCAAAAGTGTTACATATATTTTTCTACTTTTACGTTTTTACTTACCTTAAACCATCAGCTTTCGAAGATTTCGACACCAGTACTTATCAAATATTCACGACTAACTGAAACTTTTCACAGCTCAACAATTAGTGAAGCTAGCATTTGGTGGTGTTTTTTTTTTTTGAAAGAGCGAGATCAATTGTCTAATGATCCACTTAGGATTCCGTCCACAAATTCTAAAGCGGGTTGAGATCCGGAGACTGTGAAGGCCACTCTAAGACGGAAACTTCATGTTTAATAAACCAAATGTTGACGTGTTAGTCGGATCGTTGTCCTGCTGTAAGCACCAACCTGGTCGCAAAAGAATATCTGCATAGGACAGTATTACGTCTTTCAAAATATCACACATACATTTTCTGATTCATGTTCCCTGTGATTAGGCGAAATGGTCTAACATCGTAACAGGAAAAATTTCCCCTCACCATGATACTGCCGTCATCATGGTTTTTATTTGTATGACGTCTGTCGAGTTCTTTGCCTTTTGGTCTCCGGACAATAAAATTCATTATGGTCTTATCGCTCCACAGTATGTCCTTTAAAAGATCCATATCCTTGCTTTGAATTTGGTCGAACATTGAATACGAACTTTTTTGTTTGTGCTACTTAGTAAGGGAACTTTTCGGGCGACTCTACCTGGTAAACTATTTGCTGAGAATCCGCGGCGTACTGTTACAGCATTGACTTCCTGCAGAAATGACCTTGGATGGCATAAAAGTGTTCTTTTTGGCCAATAGCATTAGACGTGACTGTGGTTGAGCTATGTTTTCGTTATCTACCCCGTGTTTCACTGGATGGTTTCTATTTAAGCTCATTTCTAGTAAATTTCTTCGATAAGTGAGCGAAGTGTAAACACGAAATATATCTGTTGGTGACGGCCTATTATTGTGAACAGCACTGTATTTACTTTCAAATTTAATATTTCATAGCAGATTATGCTTTTTTGAAAATTGTTACCTCCTAAACACTGTGCCACCCAATTATTTCAATTCCTTGCGACCAACCAGCTCTTTGGCCAAGCAAACAAAAAAAAATATGTTGCAGCAGCAGTAATATTTAGCGCGACATGTGTCATTGAATATTTCCTAGGGTGTGTGGCAACATGTGGTTGGCCTGGCATTGATTGGGGTTGCTTCAACAGCAACACGGCCATAAACACGACACACACAAAAAAGACTGTTGAATTATGCATTTATTGCATACTTTTTTTTTGCATGCCTTCTTTTTTTTACAGCCTTTTCATGTTTTCAACGAGTTTACCTTTTTTTAAGCTTTGCAGAACAACAAAAAAAAACAATCGACGGCCAACTCATATGAAATTCAATTGAAGTGTACGAGTGTAAAGTGAACTGAATTCCAATATTATTATTATCGTAATTTTTAAGTTTACACATCAGTGAACTTAATTGCATCATGAATAAAGCGTTGCAATTGTTGCTGCGGCAACAACAACTATAATAACTGCAACAAATAAACTGGCCAAGCCAGCGATACGCAAGAGAGGCAACAAGAGCTGCACGGGTCAATTGGGGGACGGGGCCCATTAACAATGTTGCCTGCTGTAAACGCCTAACCCACTCCCGGCGGCAGCAAATCTCTTGCATAAAATATTGAAATTTAATAAACTTTCAGTTTTCATTATAATTCAGGCGTCGGTTCGTTGGTGCATCCGACGCAACGTCATCAGCATCGCCATCATCATCGGCGTGGCCATCATCAACCAGTTGACTCTTTTTGTGGCTTAACCGGCCAAAGTGTGGTTGGGATGGTTTTCGAATTCATTTCTGTGTGTGTCCAGCATTGTTTTCGTTTTTTCAATTTATTTTCGTATTTAAATATTTCCATTTTGTGCAAATTTATTATTTGTGATTTTATGCTAGCAGCGAACAAACAGCGCACGTCCATAATTTGTTTTTATTTGTTTCGAATATTCGCAAATAGATTTTATTATGGCCAGAAATTAATAGCCGCCACCATTTTGCAATTCGGGCTAGTTGGGGTTTGAGGTGGCTGGCTCATTGTCCAATATTGTGTGCGTTTATTCATTTGTAATGAAATTAAAACAATAATAAAAATTGCATTTATTTTAGATCGCTTCTAAATGCGACTAAAAATTCAATTTATTAAAATAAAATAATATTCGAATGTTGTATTTGTTTAGGCAGCAGCATGCCAGTGGAATATTATAAAAATACAATCACCGCGATAGACATCAGCAATTATAGAATTTATTATGGGGAAATTGAATTGGCTTCATGCGGCACAGAGATACGCTGCCTCCAAAGGTGTTCAGCATAGATGGAATAACATTTTAAATGAAGTGGGAAAATTTGCTTAATTTTCCTTCTTATTTTTTTAACAAAGTTATTTTTTCAGCTTTCAAATTAAATATTTTTCACTAAAAGAAAACAAGCTCCAATAACGAGAATATTAATACTTGTTAGTTCTATTTTATTTAAATTTTTGGTTTTTAAAAAAAAATCAAGATTCAATTAATATTTTAATCGTATTCATTAAAAAGCTAATAATTTGGCTAAGGCAATTCCCCACAATCACATTTTTGTTTTCCGACCAGAGGAAAATAAGTTTAAATCACACAACAGCAGTAATAGATGTCAAATTAACTCGTAATGAAGCGTCATTTATGCAGTATGTATGAAATCTATTTAATGAAGTTATCCAAGAGTTTTCTCTGTAAAATCCAAGTATCAATTTTGTACATGGACCGAGGATTTTAGAAAACCGTCTTTTCGGTTTGTTTTAAAACCGAGTTTTGAAAAACCTGACTTACTTTTTTTTAAGTAAACACCCAGCGTTAACCGACATTCCGGTCTAAACTGTCCTAGCAGAAGCTCCTAATTTACCCAAATTTTTAAAGAAATATCTGCATTTTTGAGCAAAAATCATGTTTTTTCTATACCCATATGTCCACGGTAAATGGGTCAAGATTTTCGGACCTAGAGTCCGCCAAACTGCAAAAGCAATTTAATTTTTTGCTTGTTTTGAGTTATTTTAACGGCATATCTACATGTATGTGGGGGTTGAACGGACACTACGAGGGCGACCGCAAAAGTAACTGGCCTAACATAAAAAGAACCATTTTTTTGGAATTATTATTATTTATTTTTCAACATAATCTCCTTCGAACTCAATACACTTCATCAAACGTTATTCAAGTTTTTTAATTCCATCCGAAAAATAAGATTTTTCAAGACCTTCAAAATATGCCTCAGTTTCTGCAATAACCTCGCTATTGGACGAAAATTTTTTGCCACCGAGAAATTTTTTTAAATTTGGAAACAACAAATAATCAGAAGGTGCTAAATCTGGACTATGGTGGATGCGGAGCAATTTCAAATCGTAATTCGGCCAGTTTTTGTTGAGTTAAAAATGCAGTGTATGAAGGAGCATTATCTTGATGAAAAATAACTTTTTTTTCTAAATGCGGTCGTTTTATCTTGATTTCTTCACTCAACTGATCCAATAATGCACAATAATATTCACTATTTATAGTTTTTCCTTTCGCAAGATAATCAATAAATATTATACCCCTTGCATCCCAAAATACTGTGGTCATTACTTTTCCTGCCGACTTAACAGTTTTCGCCTTCTTCTGACCACTTTTACCAGCTTCTATCTATTGTTTTGACTGTTCTTTGCATTCTGGGATGTAGTGATGGATCCATGTTTCATCAACAGTAATGAATCGGCGCAAGAACTCTATTGGATTACGCTGATAAATCGCTAAAAGCTTCTCGGAATTGGTCCAACGGACGATTTTTTGGGGCAAAGTCAACAAACGCGGCACCCTACTTGCGGATAGCTTTTTCATGTGGAGTTCATCATGTAAAATACTCAAAACTTGCTTTTCGTGTATTTTAGCAATATCAGCAAGTTCTCTGAGCTTTATTCGTCTATCTATAGTCACTTCATTAAATATTTTTCTAATATTTTCAATAGTAGTAGCAGTTTTCGGTCTTCCAGAGCGTTGTTCATCTTCCGTACTTGAACGACCCATTTTAAATTGTTGAACCCAGGATTTCACGGTGGAGTATGATGGTGCATTATCACCATGAACAGAATCCAATTCATCTTTGATTAATTGTGGCTTATAGCCTTTCATATAAAAGTGTTTAATTACCGCACGAAACTCTTTATTTTCCATTTTTCAAAAATTATAAAACTTGTTTACTTCAATCACCTGTAACAAAGAAAAAATTCATTAAGTATTTCGGAAATTTTGACAGATGGCTTATAAAAGCTTGCTTTTAAAAAACACAAAAAAAGTTGATAGTAAAACAGAAAATGTGCCAGGCCAGTTAGTTCTGCGGGCGCCCTCGTATCAAAAAAAAAATAAGCATATGTGACGCGCAAAATAGAAAGAAACCTAAGGGTAAAAACCAGTTTTGTTCAGGAGAGCCATTTTAAAGATTTAAATACGTGTATCTTTGGTGTAGAATCGTCGACTTCACTTTCATAAAACGCGCATATCTCTGGGAGGAAACACTTTTGGGGCATGGGATCGGTCTCATTCTATGCACTGATGTTGTCCACATCAACAAAAGAAAAAAAAATGAAAATTGATTTTTTTACCCTTAGGTCCCTTTCTCTATGCGCTGTCACATATATTACTCAAATCGGTCCAAAAGTGGTCGTACCGTACTAAATTTGATTAAAATCGAAATTAATAAGGGATGCCATGTGACATACCGTAAGATAGAGGCATCTTTGGGCATTTCTTCCACCAGCATACATTCGATATAACATAAACACCTGGCCGTAAAAAAGGCTTGTTCTCGCTGGAGCCCACA
Source organism: Hydrotaea diabolus (assembly GCA_963513945.1). Lineage (NCBI taxonomy): Eukaryota > Metazoa > Arthropoda > Insecta > Diptera > Muscidae > Hydrotaea > Hydrotaea diabolus. Next base: position 176,064,619 of record OY740717.1, read on the forward strand.
TAATTTGACAATCGCTCAAAGAAAGGCTCGAGTCGATTCGTGCAAAGAAACTTAAAAAAAATACGATCGCGGTGCTTCAAAAGATGTTTATAAGATCGTCACAGGTGACGAATCATTGATCTATGCATATGAGCCCGAAACAAGATAGCAATCGACCGGGTGGGTCTTCGAAGACGAGCCAAATCCAACGAAAGTTGTTCGTGGATGAAGCACCTCAAAGCAAATGGTCGCCTGTTTCTTTGGCGAAACTGGTCATGTGGCGACTGTTTCGCTTGAGCAACGTAGGAGTTCAATTCTGAGTGGTACACCACAATTGGTTTGCCTGCTTTGTCTTCTGAGAAATTCAAAAACGAACAAGAGAAGACGAATTGTGCACCATGACAATGCGAGCTCTCACACATCGGCTCAAAGCAGCGCCTTTTTGACCGGGCAAAATGTCGAATTGATGGGTTAACCGCCGTACAGCCCTGTCTTGACACCCAATGACTTCTTTTTTATTCCCGCACATCAAGAAAAAAATGCGTGGTCAACGATTTTCGTCGCCCGAAGATGCTGTTGAAGCGTTCAAAAAACATGTTTTGGAGGTGTTTCAATCGGAGTGGGAAAAGTGCTTCGACAATTGGTTTGAGCGCATGCAAAAGTGTAAAAATCATGCTGGAGATTACTTTGAAAAACATTTAAACCATTTTGGATTTTCATTATTAGGCCAGAAATATATATAGCAGCCCTAGTATTGTACCCATTAATTAATTCAAATTTATCGTTTAAAAATGAAATCTTGTTGTTTAAATCTTCAAAAAACTATTACGCGAATACCAAAAGTGGGCGGAATGCTGCATTTGCACTGGATGTACAAGAATAAGGGGCTCGTCATCCACTCTTTTCGAACACGTGTACAAAGCCGTTATTAAAATATAAAAGAGTTCAATGCTTAAGCGAATTTCACGCACTGGGTGACAATTTATGTGGGCTCTAATCTGCACTGAAACAGTGCCATTTGTGTACGAGGTACCAGAAGGGGTGTGACTAGGAGTCCAATAATTTCTTATCAAGTTAACCTTATGATTCTGGTCTTAGGTATTGCTTTTGGGTTAGATCGTATGAGTATCATTAAAATTATTTTAAGAATACAAATATGGGCGGAATTATGAATTTAGGTAGAAGTTACCCGAATAGGGCATGTCAACCCCTTTCTTGACTTGCAAGTACAAAGCCGTTATAGAAATAGTACGCTGTTTATAATTTAAGCGAATTTCACGCACTCAATGACATGTTATGTAGGTTTTAATCTGCACAAAACAAAAGTCATCACAAAAGGTAATTTTGAAATATTCATGATGAAATGGCAAACCTTAATGAATATTCCAACAGCCGGATGACTTTGATAACAATGAAAGCTTTGAGTACATATTGAATAAAAAAAACTATCATTATTGTCTCACTTAAGGAGGTGCGCATCGTTTGCTCCACTCTTATGATCACCGAGTAAGCTTGAGCTTCCGATTGTGAATACAGTCAGTTTGTTTTATAACTGCTATTGGAAAGTTGTCTGGGGCGGTGTTTACTGTTCGAGAATGAATGGCTTATATTTATCACAACGTGAACGGTTTGATTTTTTAAAAGTTTTTTCCCTTTTGTAATTCGGACTAAAACTTAAAAAACTGCTTTGTTACCGCAATTTTTATCACCCATATTTGTTCAAGGCTTTGTTAAGTTTTTTTTTTTTTATCAAGGAAACGTTTTTATTTGCCATAAACATTTTTATAGTTAAAACTTTTAATGCAACATCAACAACATTTTGTAAATGTATATTCTTTTTAAAAATACCCTTCTAATATTTGCTAACCCATTTTTCTTTATCTTTTCAGGTATGCCTCAAATTGATTCAACATATTTCTCTGTCCCCCCCTAAGTAATTTCCGAACTTATATGGGTAAGTTAAAAAAAACGCACTAAAAAATATGTGTTTTTTTAAATTTATGTCGTAAAAAAGTGAATTTACCATACCAAACGTGGAATATTTTGTCTTGTTTCTCACATTATCAATTGTTATTATTTAGCAAAATGTTTAACAAAAAGCCTGACAGTATTTTATTCTTCCCCTTTGTTGTGCTACGTACTTCTTATGATAATCACATCAGCCAATGTGTGGAATCATTTTGTCGAAAGAACGAATAATCACTCAGTCCGATGAATGCACTGAGAAAAAAGACCAGTAGAAGTTTTCGACAAAAGTGTTATCATCTACAAAATAGTAGGTGTTTTAGGAAACTTTATCAATAATGAGATGCTAAACAAAAGACAAAAAAGGCGAGAATAAAGGCGAGAAATAATGCATCCATAGAAAGAAGTTGTACTGTTAAGCATACAATGAAGGAGTAATAAGAAAAATTACCTTCTTATTAGGTTTTTTGTACATTTCTCAGATTATTAACGAAGTTTTTCGTACATTTCGAAGAAGATTTTAGGAATTTACGACCGGCCTCTTAAAAGTTTCATAAATTTTCCTTTATATTTTTTATGAAAAGTTTCATATTTTGTATGAAAAGTGATCGTAAAAATGTTATTCATAATTTTTATGAATTTCGTAATTGTTGTTTTATATGTTTTACGATTTTTTTTTATTTTATTAAAAATGCCTTCATAAGCAACTGATTCCCCATTTTTAAGAACATAATTTTGTGCTTTTGCATAAGGTAATTCTCATTCATTTGAATGAGACTACTGTATAAGTTAGTGGATTTGTAGCCAAGACTGCATGAGAAAAGCCAATATTTTTCACTACATTCAAGTCTATATTCTATATCAAGTCATAATTCAAACATAATCCAACCCAAAAACTTCTTCAGGAAAAAGTTTCATATATTTCGTGAAAATTGTTCACAAAGAGTTATGACAATCCAACGACAGCCTGTTCTATGGAACGGATTGATCCGAAGAACAATTTTTCGGCCAAGGGCTGTCACGTCAGCACACAGTTGCCGCTACAACAACAACATAAAAAGTTATGAATAAATTCTTTAGTACTTATGAAAAAAAATCCTTGATTACTGTGAAATGTTGTCATAAAATTATGAAAGAGTATCATGAAAAATATGTAATAATTTCGTGAAAAATAAGTAACATATCATATAAAATATAAAACTTCTTTATAAAACGAATGAAACCTGCTCTAAAAAAAGAAATTCTTAAAAATAAGAAATTCTTTCATGAAGTGCCTAAAAATCACGAATTTTTATCATCAAATCGATTTCGTAATTTTTAAGGTTAGTTTTCATACGAGTATTTCTTATGAAAAGTTTATTTAACTAAAAATATAAGACGAATTTCGTAATTTATATTTACGAAATATTCGTGATATTTACGAACATAATTTTTACACAGTACGAGGGCGGTTCGGAAACTTCGGAAACTAGAATAAAAATCGCGGTATAAACAGAAAAAAGTTAAAAGTTAAACTTCCATCTCTGCTATGAACACATGTTAAATTTTGTTTCGATCTGGCAACTCCTTCATATAGAAACAGGTGTACACAAAAGACGCATCCGCGATTTTTTTACAATGGAAAAATTAGAAATGCGTAGTGTCATTAAATATGTATATGGTTTATCGGGACAAGAAATTCATAATGATATGGTGAATGTGTTAGGTGAAAGTGCTCCTTCATATGCAACAGTAAAAAATTGGGTTGCTGAATTTAAACGTGGTCGTACAAGCATTGAACATGAACCACGTAGTGGAAGTTCAAAAACAGCAACAACAATAGAAATTGTAGCCAAAGTGCATGATATGTTATTAAATGATCGACGAATAAAAGTGCGTGAAAAAGCTAATATCATAGGCATCTCAAATGGTCGAGTCCATTTAATTTTGCATGAAGAACTACAGATGAAAAAGCTTTCTGCAAGATGGGTGCCGCACTTGTTAACAGTCGACCAAAAACGCATAAGAATGAACATTTCTCAAGCTTGTTTGGATCGTTTTCAGCGAAATAAAATGGATTTTAAGCGTCGTTTTATAACTGTTGATGAGACATGGATCCACCACTATACTCCAGAGACAAAACAACAATCCAAACAATGGACTGAAGCTGGAGGAAGTGCCCCAAAGAAGGCAAAAACAATTCAATCGGCTGGTAAGGTTATGGCAACGGTTTTTTGGGACTTCGAAGGTATTTTATTGATTGACTATCTGCAAAAGGGTAAAACAATAAATTCAGCGTACTATTGCAACCGTTTAGATCAATTAAATGTACAAATTCGAGAAAAACGCCCTGGCTTGCAACACAAACAAATAATTTTTCATCAAGACAAGGCACCAGCGCACAAGAGTGTTTTAACAATGGCTAAAATCAACGAATTAAAGCACGTGTTGCTTGACCCACCTTATTCTCCTGATTTAGCTCCTAGTGACTTTTACCTGTTCCCAAATCTAAAAAAATTCCTTGCTGGCAAGCGTTTTACCTCAAATGAAGATGCAATTACAGTTGTAAACCACTATTTTGAAGACCTTGAGGAAAACTATTTTAATCAAGGGATAGAATTGCTAGATAAGCGTTGGACTAAGTGTATTGAAGCTTTAGGAGATTATATTGAAAAATAAAAATATTTTCGAAAATCTAACTATTCTCTTTCATTGATAGGCTAAGAACTTTCCAAACCGCCTCGTACGTAATGTCTGATAAAGCTTTTTTACAAAAAAAAATGTAATTTGAATATTTTTTGTTAAAACCTTTTATCTAAACAACTGCCAAATCAAGACAGATTGTACGCTTGTACATGGTGGAGCACGAAAATTTGCTTATTTGGAAATGAAATAAAAAAATTATGAACCTAAGAAAAATTTATTTTATATTTTAATTTTATATCAGCAAGTGAATTTGTAAATGACATGGTTTTAAACGGTTTATCCGGCAAATGTCGACCTTCGCTATCCACACACTGCTGCATACGTTTTCTGAAGTTTTCATGAACTTTAACAAGCATGTCGACTGATATTCTGCCAATTTCAGCCTCAATATTGTTAAAAAGGTCTTTCAAGGTGTTGGGCGCTTGATATGCACCTTCGACTGCAGATCCCCTCTCAAAGGGATAAGCTGCCCAGAAAACATTTGCCTCAAACAATTCATGGTAACCCTCGCTGTTTGCGCAGTAGCACCATCCTGTTGGAGCCATGTATCCTCTAAGTGCATTGCCTCAAGAGGCGTCTGAAAAAATCCTGTATCATAGTCAAGTACCGTTCGGAGTTCACAGATACGGCAAGATGGTTGTTCTGAAATTAGTAAGGGCCAATGATGCCTACTCAGTATATGGCGCACCACCCAGTGACTCGGTCCGAATACAGTTCTCTGGTGTTTGTTTTACTTCAGTAAGGCATATTTTGTTTGTTTACATACCCACTGAGGTATAAATGTGTCATATCAGAAAAAATGTGCCTCATTGAAAAATACGCTTCAACACAAAATGACCTCTCTTCACCAATGTATGATGGCAACTGAAAGGCAGACGAATACAAATCTCCCATCAGCCACTATAAGCCATGCACACTCTCCGCTCTCTTTGACCAAAAATGTCGCCCTGTATCTAGATCGTGACTGTAATTATCATAAGGTCCACGCTTTGATAATAGTCTCTGCGAAATGTGTTTTTTATCCTACGTCAATTTGGTACAGTTTATTATAATTGCTTCCCTGTCAGAAGTTGACCATATCATTTCGTATTTCTAACTGAGTTAATACAGTTTCAGAGGGATCCGAATTTAAATTTGGTTAATTGGCGCTCACCGAAACTACAGTCAGCCTTGCCTGCAGCTTACTGTTTTTTGAAACAGTTTTACAACTTTTTTGTATATATAAATTTATATAAAAATGTATTTAAATTTTTATTTTAAATACATTTTCTTTGGAATATCTAAATATTTAAATTGACAATTGATAGATAATTTTCCCGGTGTACGGTAGTGGATCTTCTTAGCCTTCCATAAACACACGTCTTGCAAGCGTGCATGCAAAACGAAAATATTCGTAAATTACACAAAGGAGACACGCACACACACACATGCACATACTGTCACAGGAAGCCAACAAATATAGCCGAGAGAATAGGCAATGAGGACAACAATAACCATTGAAATTTTACGCGCCAAAATAAAAATGATGGGAAAACAAATTTTCTGTTGGCAAAGATTTATGTGCGCGTGTGTGGGTGGGTTGTTGCCTAGCAACAAAAAGTCCTTGGAAGTTGACGTAGATACTGAAGGACGGACGGACGGCCGTGGAAGATGCACTATACGAGTATGACTTTTTTAGTTATGCGACATCATCTCATGCGCACAATAATACATCATCGCAGACAGACGTGTGTAAGTGAGTTGGTGTGTGCGTGTATGACTGAGTTTGTATCTCTGTATGTGTAAGTGTGTGTGATGGTGTGTAAAAAAGCCAAGTGTAAATGCAATATTCAAGTCATTGGAAAGTTTTTTTCCGCCTTCTTCTACCACTTCTCTTGTGGCTGTTGTTCATCTTTTTCTTCTTGTAGCTGCTGCTGCTCTGTGCTTTCGAGCATTTTTCCTTATCGTACGAAACAGTTTTGTTTCCCTTTTTTGCTGTAGTAATCTGCTCGCTTTATCAAGATTCACATTAAAATGTATCTGTTTTTTTTTTGCTAGGGCACCATCACCAACCAGCTCCACCATCTCTGCGACACAAACACACACGCACACTCATCCTCCAGCTCAGTTGCTCTCTTACACACTCAGTCAGTTACAAGGAGACACACACAAACACACACTCACCGATAGATGCATATGCACATTTAAGCTGTTTCCTTTTAACATTATTCGGTATCTTCGAAACAGTGATATTTCACATATCCTCGCACACTCACTCATTCACTCGCCCACACACCCACTCTCACGTATGTGCATCCTCTCACTGCATACGTTCGCTTGGCTAAAAAGGCAAAACTATCACTGTCGGCCACATTGCCACAGATACATTATGGCGTACATTTGTACACACACACATCCTCAAAGCACACATAACATATCCAACATGTTGCTATTGTAATAATGATACATGAGCACTAGGAGAATATATGTGCGTCGGTGTGTGTGTAGGTTTGGATGAGTGAAGCGTTTGTACTTGCACTCAGTGTTGCCATATATTTTCCGAAGAATACCGTTGACTATCATTTAGCCAGAAAGATTTAATAAAGTTCCGCTAAATTTTTTAAAACTTCTTCAAATTATTTAAAAAAAAAGTAATCAAATATATTTTTAATTCTCTTAATGAGACAAAATGAAAACTGGGCTAATAAGGGTTTAAGTAAATATAAATGGTGGTCCAACTAAAACGCACGTTGTTAGTTATAGATAAAACAAAAAGTGTTCAGTGAATTTTCGCAGTATTTTTTATTTATTTTTTATTATGATAAAAGAATATATGTGACAGCGCATAGAGAAAGAGACCTAAGGGTAATAAAAAAAAAATCAATTTTCATTTTTTTTGATGTGGACAACATCTGAGCATCGAATGAGACCGATCCCATGCCCCAAAAGTGTTCCCTCCCAGAGATATGCGCGTTTCATGAAAGTGAAGTCGACGATTCTAAGCGCAAATTGAAAGGGAAATAATCTTTAAAATAGCTCTCCGGAACAAAACTTTTCATCAACTTTTCACTTTTTTTTTGATGTGGACAACATCTGAGCATCGAATGAGACCGATCCCATGCCCCAAAAGTGTTCCCTTCGAGAGATATGCGCGTTTTATGAAAGTGAAGTCGACGATTCTAAGCGCAAATAGAAAGGGGCCTAATCTTTAAAATGGCTCTCCTGAACAAAACTGGTTTTTAGCCTTAGGTCCCTTTCTATTTTGCGCGTCACATATGACAATTATGTGTGCTACAAAATATCGACCAAATGCTCACCACGGCTTCGGTAGCATACCTTTAACCGAGGGTCCATTATTCAATTGCTCGTGAACATATAGGAGCTTCGATGTCGTAAATGTGCCAAGTTATCTTATTCTTAAGATCTTGAATTATTCTTGGCTTTTTGACGTACCTTTTTTAAAAAAAAAAAACACCTAAGCAAGATGCCCTAAACTGTCAAATCACATGATCGTGGCGGATAATTAACATTACAACGACGTGAAATACTTAAAATACGGCCATTGAAATTCTGGCGTAAAAGAGCCTTTGTTTGGCTGGCTGTTTTGGAACAACATTTCCATATTCTGGCCAAAATAAGTCCGTTATCATCTCGCGATAGCGAACACAATTCACGGTAACTGCTTGGTCAACCTTATTTTCGACAAAGTTCGAACCAATGATGCCGCCAGCCCATAAACCTCACCAAACATTCACTCTTTGTGCACGCATCGGCTTTTCAATAATCACTCGTATACGTTCATATAATGTAATATATTCTCGAAAAATAGCTGTAGCCTCTGTTTTGCAGCTTGGGAGAGATCCTCCAAAAAATCGTTTCCTGTAAATTAGAGTTCTGTCAACTCTCTTAAATACACTGTTTTTTTGTTCGAGACCGGCTCGATAAATGAGTGTTTTAATATTTTAACCACCCATTTGTCGTTTTATGGCAGTCTCTCACAAGTTTCAGCTTCAGATTATTTTTACTCCGAGGTCGTCTTATTCTGTAGAATACGGCTTTCGAAATCTACTTTTTTTTAGAATCCTCCTTCCAGTTGACCGTATGCAGAAAAGAAGTACCCTTTCGGCAAAAAGTCATCTTTTCAGGTAGTCTTCTTCTGCGGGAGAAGTCCTCTCTTTAGGGGACTCTTCTTTTGCATAAGAATTCCTTTTTATTAATCTTTGTTTTTTTGAAGAAGTATTCCTCTTGTGGTCGTTTACTTAGACGTAGAGGAAGTTATCTCTTAAGAAGATTCTCTTAGGAACTTTTCTCATATGAATATGAATTCTTTTTTTAATTATTCGCCTTGTCAAGAAATAGTTCAATTATGAGATCGTAGCCTTTTTTTACAAAAAAATCCTCTTTTTTTGGTCGTCTACTTGGACGTAGAAAAAGTTTTCTCTAGAGGGGTTTTCATTTCTGTTTAAGAATTCTTCGTTTGAAATTTTCTCTGTTGAAGAAAAATTCTTAAAAGTGGAATTGTCTTTGTTTTGTATTTTAGAAGTCCTCTTTTGAGACCGTCTCTTTCTGTGAAAGAAAATCCTACTTGGATGTCGGAGAGGACTTCTTTCGGTTTAAGAATTCCGTTTTTGAAGACTTAATTTACTGTAGAAGAAGTCCTTTCTTGAGATTTTGGTTTTTGTATAAGAAATCCGATTATGAGGTCTTCTTCTACTTCTTCTCATTTTCTGTTAAATAATTCTTTGTGAGAAGTCGACTTTTTCTTTAGAAGAAGTACCCTATGTAATCTTATGTATGTAATATTCTCTTTTACAGCATTCTTCATCTGTGGAGATAATTATCTTTCAAGTTCCTCTTTTCCTGCTAAAGATATATTCTTTAAAAAAGAAATTATTCTGTACGAAAAGTTCGCAAATCTTGACGTTAATGTGACTCATAAAAAGATCTTTCTTCTCCCTGCGGTAGCAAGAGATCTTGGAGAATCTTTCAAAAAATTAGAGATAATTATCCTCGATCTCTATTCTTACTAAGGATGTCCATTTGTTCCCAAGCTGGGTTGGCAATGCTACTTCCTGCGATAATGTAACTGGTTCAATGCCTAAGATATTTTTCGTACTCGAGGAGTCAAAAGGGTTCTTACCCCTAGAATGGTAAACAGCCTGTGAGGCGAAGCAAAAGATGTTTTTATCCCGTCAAACAAAATATGTGATTTACAAATACGCCTACAAAATCTTAAAGATATTTGAAAAATAAATCGTTTTTGTTTATTGTTGTTGTTTAATATATGTGACAGCGCAAAGAGAAAGGGACCCAAGGGTAAAAAAAATCAATTTTAATTTTTTTTCTTCTTTTTTTGATGTGGACAACATCTGAGCATCGAATGAGACCGATCCCATGCCCCAAAAGTGTTCCCTCCCAGAGATATGCGCGTTTTATGAAAGTGAAGTCGACGACTCTGAGCGCAAATAGAAAGGGACCTAATCTTTAAAATGGCTCTCCTGAACAAAACTGGTTTTTAACCTTAGGTCCCTTTCTATGTGATTTAAAAATATGTGATTTAAAAATACGCCTACAAAATCTTAAAGATACTTGAAAAATAAATCGTTTTTGTTTATTGTTGTTGTTTAATATATAATAAACATGTTCTAGTTTATGTTTTAATACGTTTTTGTGTTTTCAATGTGAAATGTGGGTCTGCTGCCGGCAATTCTCGTTAAATATGAAACTTCCTGCTCTTAAGTATCGGGTGGAGGTATTTTTTTCAAAAAAAAATATATATAAATTCAAGTCAAGTGTGGTATATATATTGTTCATTTGAATTGACATTTTAATAGGCTGTTTCCACTACGGTCGCGTCCACGTCCGCGTCAACGATTTATCGAACATGTGTAATGATGTTTCCATTGTGTTTTGCGTCCACGTTTGCGTTCAAACAGCTATTTGTGTTAATATGTTTTTTTTTGCGGTGCGAAAAGTTTAATATTTTTGTGTTGTGACATTATCATGGAGTTAAATGGTATTATTTTGCTAACCGCAGTGGAAAATAAGGATCAAATGGTGTTGCGCCTAATCAAAATGTGCAGTAGCAGCAGCGCTTTTTGTTTATGCTGATAAACAGCTGTTTTAATAGGAATGTGCAATTTGCGGTGTTGCCATTACTAGGTATGGGTGGGTTTCGATTGCAAAAATAATCGAATTTTTAGTAAACGCGACTTATCGGAAAACGCGTCCAATATGAACGCGACTTTTTCCATACCTAACTGCCTATGTTTTTTGTATAGGCTTTAACGCGCGTTCATTGGTTTTTGGACGCGGACGCGTCCGTAGTCGAAACAGCCTATAAGACATTTATTCAGAGTGTCCCATTTTTGATGGCTCGTTCGAGCTTTTGAGCGGCATGGCATTAATGACACGAGTAATGTTGGCTTTCAAAACGTGAATCTTAGCTGTCTTAAGGTGTTATTTCACACGATGTAGGCGGCGAACTCAACGGTCCAAAACGTGAAATTATCTGCTCTTTGAAATGACATCTCAATAGATCCATTGTTTGAACAGCTGTATGTCAAGTGGCACCGTCCTGTTAAAACCAAATATCAAGATTACGTGCTTCAATTTCAGGTAACAAATAGTCCAATGTCATGGCGCGATAGTGAGCGCCATACATTGTTACGAATATTTTTAAAAAGAAATGGACGAATGTTTCCACCATCCCATAAACCGCACCAAATCTTCTTCAAGCTTTTGAAGAGCCCAAACACTGAAACGGCGCCCGCAGGAGGAACATCGTAAGGGCTTTCCATGATGATGGCAAACAATACGGGAAAAATTGAAATTTAACAAAAACGGACTAGTAATCTGTGAACAAACTCTATTGAAAAAATACCTCTGTATTGATGACCTCGTATATAGCCGCTGAACATATTTACAGCACATTCGTGGCTTGGGGTCCTTTTATGGTGATGTGGAGCTCACCAAAACTGCAGACACCCCTTCTTGTAACTAAAAGTCTTTCCGACTGCTTTTTAAAACATTTTACAACTTTTTTTGTGAATATTTGAATTTTTTCATCACCTCTACGAAAATATTTTCGATAAACGACATACATTTTTTTGGTGAATTTGTTTATCTCTTGAAATCGAAATAATTTCTATAAACAACGTACGAATATTTTGGTAAATCTGTGAAATTTGTTATTAATGGACTCTAAATTATTTTTTTTTGATTATTTGAAATTTCTTTATTGAACCGACTATTTTTTCTGTGCATTGATCTATCGTGTGTATTATCTAGTGTCGTTTCCCACCAACGACGAAACACGTCTGCTTCCTTATTTGACAAACAACAAAAAACCTGATCTAATAAGCATACGAGTACATAACAATTACGAGGGTTGCTATATATATTTATGTGTTGCCTGGCGCCATCTGACATTTCTATTGGAAAGTTTTATATTTTTAAACATAAACGTATTCAGAACATTTTGACGTACGACCATCATTTCTGTTGTTTACAAGGACTTGAAAAAATCAATTTGGCAAAAAAAATGGAATTAACTCGTGAACTTTTTCGTGCGATCATTTTTCACAACTTTCGACGTGGATTATCACGACAAGAGTGCATCGATGAACTTAAATCTTTGTATGGCAATGAAGCACCATTCTATAGCACTGTGAAAAACTGGTTTAATGAATCAAATCGTGGCAGACGCTCGCTCAAAGACGAAGGTCGTCCAAAAACGGCCGTTGTGCCAGAGAACATTAATGCCGCACGTGAACTGATAATGCAAGATCGTCATGTGACATACCGTGAAGAAGAGGCATCCTTGGACATTTCTTTCACCAGCATACATTCGATATTGCATGAACACCTGGCCGAAAAAAAGATAGGTTCTTGTTGGATCCCGCACAATTTGACAATTGCCCAAGAAAAGACTCGTGGGTCGATTGGTGCAAAGAAATTTTGAAAAAATACAATCGCGGTGCTTTAAAAGCGCCACAGGTGACGAATCATGGATTTATGCGTATGAGCCCGAAACAAAAAAAAAAAAACAATCGACAGTGTGGGTCTTCGAATACGAGCCAAATCCAACGAAAGTTGATCGTAGAAAAAACACTTCGAAGCAAATGGTCTGTTTCTTCAGAAAAACTGGTCGATTGGTGCAAAGAAATTTTGAAAAAATACAATCGCGGTGCTTCAAAAGCGTTTATAAGATCGCCACAGGTGACGAATCATGGATTTATGCGTATGAGCCCGAAACAAAAAAAAAAAAACAATCGACAGGTGGGTCTTCGAATACGAGCCAAATACAACGAAAGTTGATCGTGGAAGAAGCACTTCGAAGCAAATGGTCGCCTGTTTCTTCGGAAAAACTGGTCATGTAGCGACTGTTCCGCTTAAGCAACGTAGGAGGTCAATTCTGAGTGGTACACCAAAATTTGTTTGCCTCAAGTCTTCGGAGAAATTCGAAAAACGAACAAGAAAAGACGAATCATTGTGCACCATGACAATGCAAGCTCTCACATATCGGCTCAAACCAGCGCCTTTTTGACCGCCGTAGAGCCCTTGGCCCCTAATGACTTCTTTTTATTCCTGTACATCAAGAAAAAATGCGTGGTCAACGGTTCTTGCCGCCAGAAGATGCTGTTGAAGCGTTCAAAAAGCATGTTTTTGGGTGTCTCAATTGGTTTGAGCACATGCAAAAGTGTATAAATCATGCTAGAGAATACTTTGAAAAACAATCAAACCATTTTTGATGATAAATATTCGCATTTTCATTATTAGGTCAGAAATATATATAGCAGCCCTTACTAGGTAAACTTTTTTGCTCCGGTCCAATTTCGGCCATCTACAGTCCCAAACAACTTTATTTCTAGCTCAATTCGTTTCACCGCTATAGTCCTTTCAACAAACGAACAGACGGAAGACGTCATCGTCTTAGAATTTTCCACCATCAGTTACATATATTTTTTATACCATAACCAAATTATTACATGAACCTCGTTAGAGTACATTTGCTTGCTTCTTAGGGACTGGTCCTTCGTCTTAATGCCTTTTGGCATTTGCTGCATAAATACAATTACACCGACATACACCGATACTTGTACGAGTATGTATGCATATGTGGGCGTAGGGTATTTACTCGTGCGTGAGTGTGTATGCATGCAGTGTGGCGTGGCATGGTGTGGCACATGATTTTATATAAATCTGCATATGTGGCAGAGCAGAGTAAGTATGATATCATTGCACTTTTTGCTGCACATTTCGCCTTGTCTATAAGTGAGTGTGTGGGTGTGTGTGTGGGTGTGTGTGTCTCTACAAGGATATCTTAAGTTTTACGTTTCATAAAATTGTTGGTTATAAAATTGTAAACTCGCTGATAAAAGTAATATTTTCCAAATCGTGTGTTGCTTTTTTCGCCCGCCATCCCCCGCTCCACCAGGCCACCCTTTCCCTGATCGCATTCATCATTTGAGAGAGTTTGAATCTGAAGAACGTATGACTTTCTTTAGTTTAGTATCGTTCGTTTTTATTTTTTGTATGCGGAATTGCAGCACAAGTGTTAGCTTGCTGGCTGGCTGGTGTTAGTCAAGGCATGGTGGGGTGTTTGGTGAAGGGCCTTTAGCCGTATATCATCCATTCTGTTCCATGCACGAGTTAATATGAATAATTTTTGCTTTTTGGAGTTTTATCTGCTTTTGGGGTATGCCGACGCCTCGGCAATGGGTACAGCTGTTGGTTGGCCTGCTTTGGGCTTAGATGCCTCGCGTACCATTGCCATTTGAGCATGTTTGTCGTCGTCGTCATTAAATATTGTTTGTTGGCGTCGGTGTTGCTGGCTGCCTGCTGTTGCTGTTTGATATTCATAAACTGGCAAAGTGTTTACACAAGACGAGCAAGCATCAAGGTTGTTGCTGCTGCTGCTACTACTACTCGTTCTATTGTTACCCTTGTCGGTGTGTGTGTTGGCATTGCCGTTGCTGTTGCTGGAACATAAAGGATTTCAATGTTTGCCTGCAGAGCTTCAGCTCCTTAATGGCATGAGAAGATAAATGTGTTAATGATGAATATTTACTTGAGTTCATTAAGTTATTTTTGTTATCGTACAATAAATTTGTACATTATTTTCGTCCGTCCGTCTATTTCTCTTCCTTTATGTGTGTGTTGGTGTATTTATGATGGCAAGTGAATGGAGAATGCAGGTTGATTGTATGAATAGAAGGCTTGATGCTTCAAGGATATTCATGAAGAGTTATTTGGTTTAAAAATATTTTACATTCGGTTGTACTTAGTGATTTCAATATTTAGCTAAAGTTAAGTTTATGGGTTGTGAGGATATTAAAAAAAATATACTGGGGCAAGAATTTAACAAGATAAAAAAATGTATAAACTCTCACGGGGGCCCTAGAAAGAAATCTGTCAGATACCATATAAGTGCGGGACTCAAATTAACTGTAATTAAACAAGGAATTACAATGCACAGATGAAATACAATTAAAAAATTCAAATATTCAAACAAAAATTTAATTAGTTATGCTGTGATAAAAAAATTTACATATTAAATAAAATATTCGCACTTTGTTTATCGAAAATATCTTCGACTTTAAGCGATAAACAAATTTACATATTTACAAAAAAAAGTATCGAAAAGTTATCGAAAATATGTTGGTTATAAGGTGATGAAAAAATTCATATACAGTCGAACCGGGATAACTGGGACCCGCATAAGTAGACATCCTCCATAAGTTAGATAGTTTTGGCGGTCCCTGCACACTTTGAACAAAGAAATAAAAAAAAACCTCTTTAAGCAGAAGCTTGAACCTCTTTAAGTGGGACTTAATTTTTTAGAATTTACGTCTATAAGTGACCATTTTTACTCATACCCTCTATGAGCGGGATTCCCCTTTTAAAGCTGTACCTTCAAAAGTACGATTTTTTGTTTTTTTCTCTCCTATTTTTGCTTTTGCTAAGGAAGTTTTTGAGGAGTGCGAGGCAGGGTTGTCAAGATCGAAGACTTTTTGCGACTTTCATTTTGGTGATTTGGCGATTATTCTGGCGGATTTTATGAAAACGCCCTAATTTAACTTTAAGGTTTTAATGAAAGATTAGCTTACTCTTAAGGGTGGTTAAATATTAAGGTCCGATGTTGATTTTGAATAAATCACAAATTATTTAGGAATTTGTTGTCGTTTCTTTTTATTATGATAAAATTGGTATGGTTCTATTATGTATGGAACAAAATATAGGCCAAATGGCCGCCGCGACCTCGGCGGCACACCTCCATCCGATGGTCCAAATTTATGATGATGCCGAATTATCTCATCGCTTAGCTCTTAAAGTGTTGCTGGCTTATCGACGTACACCTTTTCTTTCAAATTACCCCAAAGAAAGAAGTCCAACGGTGTCAAATCACATGATCTTGGCGGCCAATTAACAACGCCACGACGTGAGATAACACGGCCATTGAATTTGTCGTGCAAAAGAGCCATTGTTTCGTTAGATGTGTGGCAAGTGTCACCGTCCTATTGAAACCACATATCGTCCACATCCATATCTTCCAATTCGGGCCATAAAAAGTTCGTTTTCATCTCACGATAGCGAACACTATTCACAGTAACTGCCTGACCGGGCCCATTTAGGAAAAAATACGTCCCGATGATGCCGACAGCCCATAAACCGCACCAAATAGTCACTCTTTGTGGGTGCATTGTTTTTTGGACAATAACTCTAGGATTATCATTCAGTGACGAATTCACTGAGGTGAAAATGTGCCTAATCACTGAAGATGATTTTCTTCAAAAATTGATCATCCACTGTTGCCTTACTTTAACGCGTTGCTCGCTTGTGTATCTTTCCATGGTTCAAATTGAGTTAGTCTGAAATTGAGAAATATCAAAAGAAATGCAGGAAAAAATTTGATACTTAGGTGTGGTTCACATTCTACATCGGCCTTTAAAATTTAACCACCCTTTATAACACCGAAAGTCTCAGTTTTTAATCGTCATTTTCGTTATTTTTATAATTGAAGGACTCTGTTCTATGTATTTTTTTACCTTTCATTATATGATAGATATTTGGAATAGTATCACTGCGGATATAGTTTGGAGTTTTTTTGTGTTGGATAATTTTGACCAATAATTTAGCGACAGAGGCCAAAAAAAACCGACAGCCCTGGTCCGAAAAAAGCATGCTTTACCTCTTTAAGTGGGAATTAAATCAAATTAACTGGATAAGTGAAAAACAGCATTAGCAAACCTCTTTAAGCGGGAATAAAAAGGCGGTCCGTTGCGATCCCACTTATGCAGGTTCGACAGTATTAACAAAAAAAGTTGTAAGCCGTTTATCGGAACTAATTTCGTATCAGGCAATAAAACTTCACATATTTACAAGAATAAGTTGTAAGCCGTTTATTGAAATATTTTCGTTTAGAGGCGATCAAAAATTCACATTTTTACGAAGAAAATGTGAAATATTTCAAAAAGCAGTCGGATAGGTCTTTTTTTACAAGCTGGGATGACTGCATTTTCGGTAAGCGCCTCCTTATCATACGACCCCAATCAACGATTGTGTTGTAATTATGTTTTACGGCTAAACACTTAGGGGCAGGCAGTTTCGCATTTAACGAGAATTGCCGGCAGTAGAGTTTTCAACTAAAAACAATAAAAAATCCTTCGCAGTGCATACATGCAAAATCACATACACCCACACACGATACAGTGTATACATTTTTCGAATTTTGTTGTTGATTCCATTCATTAAATATCGTAGCAATATCTGATAAATTGTTTAGCTTATTTACGAAATTATTAATTGAGTAGTGATAAACTCCAGATACCAATTTTTTGGTTGAAATTTAAGGGTTGTATTTATTTCTGTGTTTGAATATTTTTGGCTGTTGCCCTAGCAGAGGTCGACGCAACCAAAACTACCAACAAGTGGCAATCCCACGACAGCCGCTTCTATGCACCGGATTGACCCGAATCAGTAATTCTTCGGGCAAAGACAGTCAACCCGGCACTATGTGTGCCTTTACAACAATAACAACCAAAAAGTGGCCCAGACTGTAAAAAACTCAATTCTTTACGATTTCTAAACTGCAGCGATTCTAAAAAATGTGCTATTAAAAGGCCGATGGCAAAGGGGAACTTAAAGGACACACAATGTCCCGAGTCCTTAGGTAAGGCCTGTCTACAGTTGGATTCTTAAACCCCTGCCGGACTTCACCTACAAGTATCCTGTGAGGATTTTTTTTATTAAATAAAATCTTTTATACTAAATTGGGTCCTTTGAACTTAAATAATAAGGATAAAGTTAAGCTTACGGTGAAGAAGAAACAGAAAATATGCACTCTCCTTTTTTTTAAAAACAAATACTCGTAATTAAAATTTTTTTTAGCTGCGTTTTTCCGCGAAAACAACGGGTCTTTATTGATAAAAGATAAAAAAATATTAATAAAAATTCGAGAGCTTATTTATTGCTATCCTTCAATTGGTGAATTTTGACCAATATACATGTACTTTTGATCATACCCGATTAATTTAACGTCCCGAGCCTCTTAATTAGTCCTGTTAACAGCTGAAAGCGTATTAGATCGACCAAAGGCCAACCACACAGTAAGATCTATTAATTAAGACAAATGGTCTGCTAAAATTGCGCCAGCGATCCCAAACATGCTCGATCCAAAAAGAAAACACATATTTGGACTCGGGAGGTTAAAACTTTTCATTTAAGCCCCATATTGCAGCGATAAGTGGAGAGGGCGTTCTTGCTGATGCCATGCCCTATATGCACATAGAGAACGGATTGGCTGCCACAACCGAATTATTGGCCAACCGAGTATTGGTGGTTGCACGTTCTATCTATGTATTTCATTGGTATAACTGAATGTTGATTTGCTATACGGCAATTTTCAGTAGAGAAATCTGACTATCAGTTACAGAGGCAAATTAACACTTTGCCATCTAATAAAGATGATAATCGGAACTGAATTAATACATGTATTGGTTGTTGTTACAGATGGTTGGTTTTCAGTTCGGTTGTCATTACCATAAACATTTGTTAACTAGACCAACTGATGGCTAAATTTTATAAAACCGGATTATTTTGATAATCTAAAGGTCACAATAAATTAAATTTTCTTAAAATCTTTTACAAATTATAGAAGATTTTAAGAAAATTTAAGAAAACATATTTCTTTTTTAGAACTTTTTACATTCAGTTTGGAATAAAATAATCTACGAGTATATCCAAAATATTTAAAATAATGATTCAATACATCTATTCGTGTTCTATTTTTAGGATTACAAAATGTGTTTTAGTCTAACTAAAATTTTAAAGTGACAAGAACCTATTAACTATTGTAGAGATTATATTATGATGTTGGGATAACCAATAAAAACGGAGTTTGCTGCCTACAAGAAACTTCTCTGTTGTCACCACCAATTGTAGGAACCAAAGTAACATGTACTTCAAATTCGGTTGGTTACCATGATCTTCGTTTGTGGCAGGCAGCGGTTTAACTGAAGTCGTGTGGTTAAATCGATCTATTGACTGTAAGTACCGTAATATTATCGAGCCACCTTATGATATCTCCAACCACATAACCATCAGCACCATGGAAAGTTGGTGATTGCAACTGAATGTGTGTTTAACCAACCAAATTTATAATAATTCGGACCGATTTTCAACTGAATTTTTCTCCGTGTGTGGTCGTCAGCCCCGCTTTTTGTGCTCTTTGCATCATTCTAAATGAGATGCCTAATTTTTTCTGAAGTTGAGTACCGAAACTTATATGAAAGTGTGCTTGTTTTAATTGTACCATTTTTTAGAATTTGGACCATCATTGGAGCATCTCTTTTTTTTAAAAAAGTTAACACCAGGTGGCAGAAGTTGGACTCTTAGCCACGCCTCTTCTGGTACCAACCACACAAACGATCATGTCCATGTATAGATTAGAACCCACATAAATTCTCACCTTACGTACGATCTATAGCTTCGTAATATTTTCATAACGGCTTTTGGTATTCGCATTCTGTTTTCAATAATGTTCATGCTCTTTATTCGAAAAAGATTACTTGGGAAAAGTTTTATTAAGTAGAAAAAAATTTAGTCCTAACCACGCCCCTTTTGGTGCCTCCCACACAAATGAAACGGAAATGAAACGCATTTCGCTTCCTCTTTCTATTTTTAATTTATTTTTCAATTTATTTGTGTACACACAGTGGGAAAAGGTGGTGTCCACGCTTATTCCGGTACCTCCCATTCGATCGATCCTTTACAAATGGTCATTAAAACCACTACGCTTCAGGCAATCCAAGTGAAAATTGGAGCCCACTTTAAACTTCGAACTTTTGTCGAGCTTTGTCCCAAAAAATCTTTTAAAATTAAAATTTATTTTAATACCCTATTCCAAACTGTGGTTCGACTTTAATCACTTAGTGCTGATCTTTGTAACATATTTAAGGAATGGAGATAAACCCCATGTTAAATATACCGATCGATTAAAACTCACTATTTGATTCCATTGAGCGATATACATAGTAGGGACATAAATACTGTTACTCGTACACACGTTTTATGCTGTAAAATAAAAAGTACTGAATGTTTTTGGATCAAATATTTTTTAATATATTTATTGATGTATATTGTAACCAAAAATAATCTACTTATTCGAAATGTCCGCCTTTTGCCTTTACACACGCCCTTAGTCGCACGAATGGCTGCACGAACCTCGTCCATTGGAAAATTGACCACAACTCGAACCAAAGCAGTCTTAAGAGATCCAATGTTGGGGTATCTTTTGTGACAAACCTTGTCCTCTAAAACCGTCCACAATTTGTAATCCAATAGGTTCAAATCTGGACTGCCTGAGGGCCATTCTTCAGAGGAAATGAACGCTGGCAAATTGTTTCTACGCCAGGCCTGGGACGTTTTAGCCTTATGGGCCGGCGCAGAATCCTGGTGGAAAGTCCATGGCTGGTTTTGGAATAGGGAATTGTTAAGAGGCTTCACAACAGCTTCCAAAACGGTTTCTTGGTAAACTTTGACCGCTGTTTTGACTCCTTGTTCGCAGAAATGCAGGTCAGTGACCCCATCGTAAGGGACACCCCACCAAACCATGACTGAAGCTGGGTGATGACCCTTTTCCACCCTTGGGATCAGTTCAGATGCTTCCTTAGATGACCGCGCATAAACTCTTTCATTTTGCTTCTTACATTTTTCCTGAAGGGTTAAAGTTTTTTTCATCGGTGAACAAAATTTTCTGGGCAAGCTATCAGCGTGCTTCACCATATTTCATTCCTATGTTTTTTAAAAGCTGCAGTCAATAAATGTCCGGAGCGTCGTTTGAAAGCCCCAAGTCCCAAGTCTTTTTTAAGAATTCGACTCATGGACTTTTGAGTGGTATTCATCTCACGGGCCATGATTTTCTGTTTTCGGAGCGGATTTCTGTGAATTCTTGACTTAACGGCTTTGATGGCATGCGGTGTTCGAACAGAGCGTGGGCGGCCCAACCGGTGGAGGTCTTTTACATCTCCAGTCTCCTCAAACAGTTTTTTGCAGCGATAGACGAACATGCGGCTAATCCCTAGTGGTCGACCTTTCCATGAAGCAAGTTGAAACAATTTAAAAATCCCGTTACAGGCTAACGCTATCGAGGCTGAGATTCAAAACCCATATGACATTAACGAGGTATGTTAAGTTCTACTATTGAAATGGGCGTGTTCAATGTTGTAACGTATCTATGTCCCTACTAAGTATAACCCTCCATCTGACCTCTATCGTTGTTATTTAAGTACAAGTCACAATAACGAACATGTTTCAATGCAACTTCGTATATTCTGTAAGTTTGGGCCAGTGACGAACCCTTTGGAATTGGTCTACATCGGTCCATGTATTGTTATTTTGCACTGTATTTCGCGATTTTAGAACCTACACCTCTAAAAGCCCCATATAACATCCAATTTCGTACAGAGCATTGCGAGAGTCCAACACTATATTTTCATTTTAAAATACATATTTTCATTTTTAAATTTGGAAATGTTTCCATTGTAACATTTTAACAATATTACTATTGCGGCAATCATACCAATGTCAAAATTAAATTCAAAAAACAATACAATAGTTGCGTCGAACATACACGCAGAAAAAAAGTATGGTTGTGGTGGCAATATTCAAAGAGGATAATACTATTGTTGGGTACATGGTTGTGGTATAACAATATTATGATTCTCACAACAATAGTATGATTCAAATACAACCAAACTATGATCCTCACAACAATAGTATGATTCACACATAACCATACAATGGTCCCCACAACCATATTATGATTCACACTCAACTAACTATGATCTCCACAACCATATTATGATCCTCACAACCATAGTATGTTTCACATACAACCATAGTATGATCTTTACAACCATAGTATGATTCAAACGCAACCATGTTATGATCCCTACAATCCTAGTATGATCATACATAATTATACTATGATCACCAATATTATTTAATATTATATATTTATAATAATTATGAAAATGATTAAAAAAAAATGTTTTTATTAAAAGTATTTCAGTTTAACAAAGCCAAAGCAGTTTGTTAGAAAAATTTTAAATTCCATATAAAAAGTACTATTATTGCATTCATCCGTAACAACAACATTGTTCTAAAAAGCATACAAATGAAGAAAAATTACAATCATACAGTTTTCATTTTTGTTAGCAGAAACACACAAAAAACAATAATTTTGTCGCACCAACCATATTTATATTGTTGCTATAACCATGTTTTCATTTTTAAATTTGGCAATAATACTATTGTTACATTTCAACAATACTAATATTGCGGCAATCATACTATTGCCATAATTAAATTCAATAAACAATACTATGGTTGCGACGAATATACTTTTATTGCGGAGAACATATTATTATTATTGCCGTGACCATATAGTAGCCATATTTGTTCTCTGCGTGTACTTTTATTGCGGAAAACATATTATTATTGCCGTGACCATATAGTGACTATATTTTTTCGCTGCGTGTAGAAGCGATCAACACTACTTTATCGACATAATATGATAAACTGCATCCGAAAACAACTGCGTTATAAATCCAAATATAATATATAATGGCAAAGAAAGTTAATGCTTCATACGTGGAAAATCGCAAAGCTGATCTCCTATGAAAAAGTCCACATGGGCCTAAACACGCTATGCCCTTAAGAAAGTCTGTGGAATCCACCTTAACTGCTATGGAATAAATATAGCAAAAGCCTGCTTTGGGTAATGTGACAAATACCTCGAATACTTTGCTATAATTATATTAACTTAGCCTGCCATTAATTCATTTACCCTCAGAGAAGACATGAGTGAGCCCCCACTATCGACAAATCGATAACATCCATTCCATACCCTTCTGAGTCATTAGTATTTTTTTCTCTCGATTCCAATGATGATGATGATGATGTGAAACAATTCAACTTGCATTCCTTACAAAATTTTAATGTTTTTTAATGGTCAAAGCCAGATACGACAACAATATTAAATACCTTACCAAGGCTTTTGTCTTATTCTCCTTAACGTTACGTTCTTTTTGTGTTTGTTTATGCTGTTAACTGAAAGTTCGATTTAACCGAAATGTCGTTTTGTTATCAATCCATATAACCAAGCGCAAGGGAATGGTAAGGGGGGAAAGAGAGAGAGAGTTCAAGGGAAACCTTATGAAAAATGCAAGCAGAAACATCCAAGCCGACCAAGCAAGCAGCCAGCGAGCCAGTCATCGAGCCAACTAACCTCGCCTAAAGCGTCCACAACGCTGACATACGTTATCATAAAAGATAATAAAGACGCCAGGCGCGACGACATCAAAGGGTTCGTTGCTTGTTCTCTCAATATTAAGTTGCCTTGCCTTGACTGCCTGACCATGGCTGGCTGACTGCAGCAAGCCACCAGCGCACGGTGGTTGCATTTGTATGGGGAACAGCGACAAAAATAGAAGGAATGAAGATATCGCCTTGAAACTTACACAGAATATGTCTGACGATATTAAAATGATATTGCAAAAAACTGGGCGTGGTCACCCGCTTCTGCCGCCCACTTTTATAAATTTGCCTTTGGAGGCGTAAGAGTGCGTGTAGGCATTAGGAGCGCGTTTCTCAAAAATATTCTTTGCGTTTGGATAGTTTTTTGTAGTGTAAATATAGAATGAAAGTAAATAAATAAAATAAATTGTTTTTAAAAAATTTAATTTTTATTTATTACATAATACTACACATAACATAAATTGAAGCTAATTCAAAAAAATACAATATTTTAAATTTTCAGTCTTGTAGCAATTCAACTGTAGTTTTTAATAAAGTACTTTTCTTTTTGCGTGGTAACTCTCGTTGACCGGAAATGAATGGATCGGAGCTTAACAATAACATATTTATTAAATCCGTATTCGTTGCGATTCGAGAAATTTTCCTGGTGTGTTGAAGCCTATATCTTTTAATATCTTTGTTTTTGGCTTCCGCAGCTTCCTCTGAAAGTTCTCCAATTGATACTATTGCATTGTCAATAACTTCGGAAGCATGTACTAGGATCTTGTGCACTGAAGGTGGAAGATAATACCAAGGGTATTTTTCCACGAGTCCTTTAGCAGTATCAAGCGCAAAGTTTTTAAATTTGTTGGAATTTATTTTGTAGCCTGATGACATTGCTTGCAGTAATGATGCACATCTAGTAATGAGATCTTCATCAAGGCCCGTTATTTTAGCAGCCAAAGCGGGATTATAAAAAAATCTTCTCGCAGTGTTACCATCGTTTGACGTTCCACTACCTCCCGATTTAGGCATGTCTACTACCAAGCCCATTTCCGATCTAAACTTACTTTGAATTTCCTTTTTTCGTTTGATAAATATATTTTTTTCATCACCCGACCTAATTTGCCATTTATTAAGACCTAATCTATAAGAAACATGAATAAAATACTCAAAGAAGCGAATATATGAATGTAAAGGTGAAAGCCCAAACTCATAATTGTCTTTGTGAACCACTTTTTGTAGACATGTTTCTATATCATTCATCTCTTTCGGATTTGCTTTGCAGATGTAACATTTAGCAGAAGACGTTTGACTTAAAGCGTTACATACCTTGCCATCAACCATAGTAAGTTGCAATTTGTGTTCAATATTTATTTTTTGTTCAGCCTTTAAATACTCTGTGCACTTTAAATTGTCAATTTTCTCCTTGAAGTAATTTCTTTCTTCAATGCAAACTTCAGATGTTTCTTTTTTAAACTGAAACCGGACTGGTCTGCAGTACCGAGTTGACGATGGCCGAGGATTTTTCCATATTATTTGTCCGTCTTCTGGTTTAGCAGTTTTAGTCACCAGTTGAAGAGGCACATAAGACGTTACAAATAAACTACTGTCATGAAGGGTGTTGTTACTAAAACGTTGCTTATATTCACTAAATCCAGAGCTTCCATCGAATCCCCATTTGCCTATCAAAACAAGGTTGTTTATATTTGATAGCTCGCTTAAGACTTCACATTGCAGATCTACAATGCGTAAAGCTGTATGGTTAAGTAAATTTTGTAGTTCTACTTCAGCATGTGCTTCACTCACTGTAATGGATTCAGCAACTGGATAACTTTTTTTCTTTTCTCTTAATATCTTTTCATAGCTTGGAAATAAAGTGCAAGAAAGCTTGGTGTTTATAAGACTTCGGATTTTTAGATACTGATTTTTTGTTAGATTAGTATCAATAATCAGGGCTACAACTTCAGAAACATTAAATTCGGAAAAAAAATTATTTGGTTCCGAATTCACACTACGTAGAGCATCCGCTGCAGTCTCATCAGTTTCTGCCAATCTTGCAATTCTTCGCTGTTTGGTTCTCTTGGAAGAATTTGTGAAATCAGAAGATGGACGACCACGTTTTTTTGCATTCGGTGTATGCTCCTTAGGTGTTAACAAGATGGGTTTAAGTTTTAATGATACAACTTCTTTGGCAGTAAGCCATTCTGTATAATTTGTTAAGACTCGTGATTTTATGCGATGGCTTATTTTCCAAAAAATCGCAATTTTTCTACATAAATACTTTATACATGTCAATAGTTCACAAAACATTCCATCTTCCATTTCAAAATCAATGTATTTAGTTATTTCATCAAACACTTGTTGGGCTTTATCTGCATTTGACCCATCCTTAGTGCACCAGATTTCGAAAATAAATAATCGTGAAAATGTGCATTGACGAGCCGCTTCTGTAACAATGAATTAACAAATTTAAAAAGTAACACAAATCACTTCCAATAATAACAACAATACCACTCTTTTATATGTCGCTACTAACAACACAAATTCTAGACACACAAAAAACACAGAGGTTGAGTTAGTTATTTATTTTTTATTACAAAATGTGCAAATATGTGCACCTGATTTAAACGTTTTTGTAAAATAAATATATGTAGTTACATTTACAAATTAGTCCGGTTAAGGCATTCGGAGGACAAAGTAATTAAAAGTCTAAGTAAATTTCAATTATTTTACAAAACTAAGTAGAAAAAGGTACTTTTTTAATTCCGCATTTTTTCAAAAACACAAAACACATATTAGACTTTTTAATGCATTAAAACAATTTTAATACCTTCCACTTTCATTTCCATTTTTGAAAATTTTATTTAGACACCTTAATAAACAAATTTTAACAATTGAAATTTCACGTTGTTTTAGTACTTCTTTATCGCAACTATCCTCTTTTATGCTTGTTTACACTTTGACGTCATTTATTTTGAAAATACCGTTAGAAATGATCAAAACAATGTCAAAATATGAACATTTGATGACATTAGCGACTAATAATTTCACTACAAGATCAATTTATTACCACAAATTTTTTGATTTTTGTCGTATGGGCGCAACCACTGTGCAGCGCCACGTAACTGACTGACGGACTTTGGAGAGAGAGAGAGCGCAAAGGTAAACAGTAACTAACACCAACAACATAGCAGACAACAAATTTTTTTCTCGCTGATAGTTAAGAAATTGAAAGCAGCTAAAGGCCAGACGGACGGATGGCCGTACAAACAGACATCTGATAGATAGAGAGCCAGCCAGGGAGTGAGTGCACTTTTAGCAAAACGCCAACAACTTTTGCAAGGTGTGTGTATGCTTTCCTAAAGTAAATGGCGGGTAGAAAATGAGAAGGCCTACGAGTATTGCGAAATAAAGCATTCTTCAAAATTAACTGCGATTTAAAAATTATCGTCTCATCTCAGCTCCATAAAACAATACAAAACTATCCTAACCCAATTTCTGGTGCATCTTGGTTCGGAGAAAACAAAGCAGTTTATTAAAGAAAGCGCGGCCGTGGCATCGTCAATGCAGGACAAGCCACCGGTACTCTCTTTTAATCTGTTTTAACAATTATATAGTTTTTGAACAGGGATTGACCGGCTCAAGACCTCTTGTCTCTATATTTAAATAGAAGACAAGCTTTAAACAAAATGGCAAAGTGACATTCATTTTATTGTAGTTCATTTATTTTCCTTTACCCTAAAAATCATTTCTTTATTTGCCTGGTCCTAAGTTCGACTTTTCTCGAAGAAAATCGACTTGCAAACAATTTCAATAAATTAACGAAAATAACATCTGCGTGTAAGCTCCCTTTGATTGTCAGATTATATACCACGTTGCACATGTCTGCAGGCCAACACCTGCTTCTTCACATCTTATTGACCGCAATATCCTTAAGTCATCGTCCGCGTTGACTTTCCGCTTTTACCGCTTACGATTCTTACCAGCTTCGATGGTATTGCTATGGTTTCTCGATTGGCTTACGGAATGGCAGGAGTCCCCAGTGATTCAGATTTGTTGGAAAATCCACTTTTAAAAATTATTCCGCTCCACACAACCTTGGTGCCGAGGTACGAAGGGTCGCCCTCAATGAGATCAAAGTTCGTCTCCGTTCCTTAATGCACAACCAATTCCGTATTAAGTCACTCTAATTTTCCATGCGAAGCAAACTTTCTCTCTCTCTCTCTCTCTCTCTCTCTCTCTCTCTCTCTCTCTCTCTCTCTTTCAGATTGAACATCAATTATGTTTTAAAAAGTCTCAGGGGAATAAAACAACTTCCGCTGAGTTTAAAGATCAAAACTTTTTTTTTAAATATGTGACAGCGCATAGAGAAAGGGACCTAAGGGTAAAAAAATCAATCTTCACTTTTTTTTGATGTGGACAACATCTGAGCATCGAATGAGATCGATCCCATGCCCCAAATGTGTTCCCTCCCAGAGATATGCGCGTTTTATGAAAGTGAAGTAGACGATTCTACACCAAAGATACACGTATTTAAATCTTTAAAATGGCTCTCCTGAACAAAACTGGTTTTTACCCATAGGTCCCTTTCTATTTTGCGCGTCACATATATCGATTGATCTGGAAGATAAAGTTTTTTAATAAAATAGATGGACTGACTTTATTCTAAATATGGAAAATCAACTTTATTTACCGAGGCAAAAAAAGAAAAGGGAATGGAGATTAAGATCAAAACTAATTAATGGCTTAACTTTCAGTTTAATCGATTTAATTATAAATCAACATCGCGTGTTGTTTGAACTCGTCCACTTAGAGTGATGAATTCATTTCAGTGTATTTTTACTATCTATTTTTCCCTATCTTCAACTATTTTTAACCGACATACATGCATATTGCTTACCCTGAGCCGAAAATACAATGATTTTTTTAACCATGTGTCTGGTTAAATTATTCATGGTAAATTTTTGATAACGAAGACAAAATAACGTTATATAAGGTCAAATGTACATACAAAATAGTTGAGTTAACATTATATAAGGTTGGTTTTTTTTTCAAGAGAGAGGCAAAAAAATGTGCGACATAAACAAAAATTTAAAGATCAATCGGTTCTGTTGTATCGAAGTTTTTGATCTGCTTTGTGTTATACGAAGTTCATAATTAAGTCACATGAAGTTGCAATGATTGCGACTGTCTTATCCCCCCACTCTTTTTCATTTCTTTCTCTGCTCTGTACGTTTGTAATTGTGAGAAAGATCGTCAGAAAGTTTATGTCGCTCTTTTAAAAAACCACCACCAAATGCTAGCTGTGCAATCTTCAATATCATTGCGCTATGAAGATTGCTTTTCGCACAGTTCGAAGACTATACTAAAAGGGTAATTCTCATTAATCATAATGGGATTTGCCGTATAAGTCATGTGATTTGTAGCCGAAGCAATCGTTGCCAAAGACTGCTGAAGAAAAACCTTGGCGGGATAAGAAACAGCTGTACAGTCTGCCTGGCAAACGCAGCCAATACATTTCACGAATTTTTTAATGTTAACAATTTTCTGGTAAAAAACAATGCATTGTTAAAACAACAATAATTATTTTAATAACAACAATTTTTTTAAACAAAAATAATTTTAAAATTAACAAGTTTCATGGTTAAAAAATTCAACCATAGAATAGTTAAATTAACAATTATTATTGTTAAATACCAGTGAACAACAAAATGTTCAAATTAACCTTACAAGACGCAGACTTTAAATCATGTTTACGATATTAATGGTTAAGTTAACCTTTTATAAGGTTATTTTTCTTCTCAGTGTACAAACACTTGGGACCGGTCTACTCATTATTTCCGGAATAAAAGCCGCAGTCGATTACTTTCCAAACTCCCTCACTTTGAAGACAACCGATCTTAAGGTCTGAGAGTCTAATCCATTCCCCCGAACAGATGTTAAACGAAGCCCCTAGTCGGGTCAGTTAGGAAAGGACCTTCGTAGAGTTTTGCGATATCTGTGGCTTAGCACCCATGTCGTTGGTAAAGTAAATGCTTGTCATAGAGTTGCGTTTTAACCGGGTGCTGCAGCAAATTTAGTAGTAGAGGTGGGCCATATACCTCAACCCTTAGCAACAGGGGGGCTATTCCCACACAGAGTTTTCTTAAATTGGTAAACGCCAGGGAAACCTGAATGAGTGTTTCTAGTCGCATTTTATGTTATCCCAGTACTATACCATGGTTGAAGACCAATCGGCGAAAATCACCTTTTATTGCAACAATATTGTGGTTCCGATTTGATCAAAGATAAACCCTAAAGCATGCAGTCATTCACAAGTAGTGATGTCTCAGCCTAATTCAAAAAAGAGCTTTAAAAATGCAGAGAAATGAGAAGGGGATAGGAGTTATTTCTTAAACAAGGAATTCTTTCGAAAGAAAAAACAATAGGTGCCTAAATGTGCATTTTGATTCCTTAATTAATAAGAGAAAGATTGTCATTACGTGAACAGAGGATATGATACAGTACCTTTCAACATGGTTTGTTGATTTTCGAAACACTTGTACTGAGATTATAAAAACATGTATGCTCCCTTTATATACCCACCACCAAAGAATGGAGTGTGTACATAAAAATATTGACCGGAGACCCGATCTAGGCAATCTAGGCATGCTCGTCAGTTCGTGTGACTGTTAAAAGTACCATAGCAAATTAATCTAGGATACTTAAATGTTATGGTCATATGATGTTTGTGATTGTACTTGGGCGATATTGGCTCAGCGGAAAAAAGTTTCCCCTTATAGGACCACAGGTACCTCGGAAAACTCGTAGTTTTGTATGGACGGACAAATGGTAAAAATTCGCTCTGTTAGTTGGGACGCACTAAATACCTTATAAAAGGGCATATTTGCTGAACTTTTTGGTTCAAGTTTCCAGAAAAAAGTTCGCATGGTCAAAATTGGCGAATATAGTCAATTTAAACATGGGATTACCCATATTACAAATTAAAGAAAATTTTGTTACGAATCCAAAAAAGGATTTATGTATTTAAAGTGAGCATGATTCAATTCATGAACCGAATGGCCCAAAAAAAGTCTTTATCGTTGAAGAAGGGACCACCAGTAAAAATGGTGTAAATTAAAGGAAACTTCAATGTGTAAAAGCAACAGACCGAAATAAAACGAGCTAAATAAAAAAATCAAAATATAGAATTTTTTTTTGAATGTCTGACTAAATTTAGTCGGAATCATGGACATAAGGGGCTCCAAAATGAGTCACTTCAATAGCAAATATTTGGTGAAAGGCATATAGGGATAAACTTAGTAGGGACATAAATACTGTTACACACGTTTTATGCTCTAAAAAAAAGTACTGAATGTTTTTGGACCAAATATTTTTCAATATGTGACGCGCAAAATAGAAAGGACCTAAGGGTAAAAACCAGGTTTTTTCAGGAGAGCCATTTTAAAGATTTAAATACGTGTATCTTTGGTGTACCATCACTTTCATAAAACGCGCATATCTCTGGGAGGGGACACTTTTGGGGCATGGGATCGGTCTCAAAGTGTAAATTGATTTTTTTTTACCCTTAGGTCCCTTTCTCTATGCGCTGTCACATATATTTATTGATGTATATTGTATCCAAAAAGAATCTACTTATTCGAAATGTCCGCCTTTGCCTTTACACGCGCCTTAAGTCGCACTGGCCAATCGTCAATAGCTGCACGAACCTCGTCCATTGGAAAATTGGCCACAGCTCGAACCAAAGCAGTCTTAAGAGATCCAATGTTGGAGTATCTTTTGTGACAAACCTTGTCCTCTAAAACCGTCCACAATTTGTAATCCAATGGGCTCAAATCTGGACTGCCTGAGAGCCATTCTTCAGAGGAAATGAACGCTGGCAAATTGTTCCGAAGCCAGGCCTGGGACGTTTTAACCTTATGGGCCGGCGCAGAATCCTGCTGAAAAGTCCATGGCTTGTTTTGGAACAGGGAATTGTTAAGAGGCTTCACAACAGCTTCCAAAACGGTTTCTTGGTAAACTTTGGCCGATGTTTCGACTCCTTGTTCGCAGAAATGCAGGTCAGTGACCCCATCGTAAAAGACACCCCACCAAATCATGACTGAAGCTAGGTGATGACCCTTTTCCACCCTTGGGATCAGTTCAGATGCTTCCTTAGATGACCGCGCAAAAACTCTTTTATTTTGCTTGTTAAATTTTTCATGAACGGTAAAAATTTTTTCATCGGTGAACAAAATTTGTCTGTGCAAGTTATCAGCGTGCTGTACCAAAAGCATTTTTCAATCCTATTTTTTTTAAAGCTGCAGTCTATACATGTCCTGTACGTCGTTTGAAAGCCCCAAGTACCAAGTCTTTTTTAATGATTCGACTCATGGACTTTTGCGTGATATTCATCTCACGGGCCATGATTTTCTGTTTTCGGAGCGGATTTCTGTGAATTCTTGATTTAACGGCTTTGATGACATGCGGTGTTCGAACAGAGCGTGGGCGGCCCGACCGTTGGCGACCCGACCGTTGGCGGTCTTTTTCATCTCCAGTCTCCTCAAACAGTTTTATGCATCGGCATGACGAACATGCGGCTAATCCCTAGTGGCCGGAGCGTTTTGCAAATATCGCTTTTTTTCGTTTCACACTTGAAAAACGCTATTACAGCGATAGGGTTCTCATTATCTGACCACTCCATGATGAAAGTTGAAACAATTTTGAAATCCCGTTACAGACTAACGCTATTGAGGTTAGCTTTCAAAACCCATCTGACATTAACGGGGTATGTTCAGTTCTACTATTGTAATGGGTGTGTTCAATGTTGTTACAGTATTTATGTCCCTAGTAAGTATAAGGTTTTGAAATGTTTTATATAACACCACACAAAGCAACCCTGGTGAAATTCAACCAATCGGTCTATGTTTTTTGAGCTCTTTCGTAATAATGTTCCCTAACCCACTTGATGATTTTATAGCTCCGCTGCTGGGGTCATACAATCGATATAGATAATTTCTCAAGGGAGAAATTATCTCAAATAAGTGGGCTGTGCACGATTCAACTTCCATACTCACTTACTGGGACGTACTGTTTAAAGCCTACTACGAATAGCTAATGCGTAGTTATAGAGAAGTTCTTTCACCTCATCACTGCGGTGGAAGGTGGAAGACAAGACAAGAACGAGTCATTTTTTTTTTCTAACTGCTCAGTTTTTTAATGACCTGAGGATCCTCCCACAGCTCCCCTCTTGTGGAGGCCATAAGGACGTCGATTCCTGACTCGGAAACTTAACAATTTATTTTTGTGTCTCGCCCAATAAACACCACTTTTGTGCTCTCATAACCAATGAGCAGTGAAATCTTGGAAGGGGCCGCAAGGACGTGCTATTATTATTTTTAAAGTATTAATATTTTCGATAAACGACCTACGAATATTTTAGTGAAATATAATTCCATAATTCCTTATAACTTTTTTTTGAATATTTGAATTTTTTAATTGAACTGTTTCCTTTGATCTGTGTAAGGTTCGGCTTGGCCAAACTTTAAAATTTTCAAAAATGTATGTGCTATGTATCGCTTTCCAGGAACCGGGGGCTCTATAAATAAATTGAAATAAATTTCTGATTGCTTTTTTACTAAGACAACTTAGTCTAGTTGACCTTTAATGGGATTATGAAAAACATATTTATTTTCCGCGCTTCTTATGAAGGCATTTCCCACCTTTCTTATGAAGGCATTCCCCACCTTTCTTATGAAGGCATTCCCCACCTTTCTTATGAAGGCATTCCCCTTGCCTTGAAGACCTTGCAAAAGTTTTCTGAAAGACATTGTAAAACATTTGCGCCGAACTTATTTATCTTAGTAGTGTTGTTACTGATTTGAGAGAATTTATCCGACCGTTGCCAAATGGGATATTGAGTGAAATACATTCTTGCCCATGTCGTCATATGTCAACAACTCGAAAAAAGGACTTTAGATTTGCCACACAATTATGCACCAAATTTAACAAAAAAAATAACACTGATTAGAAATGCGAATCTTTATTGCAAGCAAGACGCATATCTTAGAAGGCCCTCCACTGGAAAAGGCCCTCCGTTGGAGAAGGCCTTTTACCCACCGCCACTGAGTTGTTCGTACACCTCTTAAGGACAACGATTAATAAAACATTACAAGCAACCACCACCACTAACAACAACAATAACAAACTGATATCTAATGGATTGAAAGGGAACGCAATGAATGAATGTGAATGTTTCGGTTTCGATTGGCAATGGCTGTCGTTTCACTTTGGCAATCCCATGATAAATTTCGATCATAGCCATAGTTTAGGTTGTTGTCTACATGCCACCATCGCCGCCACCACCACCACCCAAGAGGTCGGTCGGTTGGTCGTTCGGACTACGCTGGCAGATAGATGAAGACAACACCGCTATGTTTCTGGCCGATAAACTTTAGAAAATTCCAACGCTGCAATAAAGTATCGCATGAGGAGACGTCGGAGGTGACCATCTTCCGAAAAGGTGCGAGTGAAAATAAATTGTTTATCGCCCTCATTATTAAGGTTACACTAACTAATGTCTCTACGCGAAGAGGGCCAGAAACCATAATTAATTATATTCGATATATTTCTCACTCCCTCAGCCCTTCGCCGCGCTTCTTATTATTCTACCTTCCCCTAGGGCCACCTCTACCATGGGTGTTCATTATCTTTTGGTTTTATTTTTTGGGGTTATAAATGCGGTATATTTTCTTTTTGTTGTTGTCTGGCTATTGGTTGTTATGCGGGCGATTAGTCTCCCGGGGTTTTATATTACGTATTTTTTTTTTGATTTGGCCAAATGCCGCCGCCATGAAGTTGTGCGTGGTCGAAAAACGCTGACGCCTGCATCAATTTGATTAATTATGATAATGTTGACAAATTTCTATCATTTTGTTTAGTTAATATTACAATATTATCGTCATTGCCAGAGTAGGAGTCGCCGGCTTGGTCGTCATTGAACGGCTACAACCACAACAACATGGCTGTGTGATTTGAGGCAGGCCATTATGTTTAGTCAAGTTTTTGATATCGGCACAGAACAAAAGAAACTTCAATAATTTTTTTTGTGTTTGGATTTATTTATTTATTGAATGAAACGTATCTTAATTGTATTGACAGGTGATGGCGCCGTAGTACAACGTGCCGACGTACACAAATTTGTAAGTGGAGGCAAAAAGTATCATAATAAAATCGATTATGTATGATTGGGGGGCGGGGAGGATGGATGGGTTTCATCGTAATCAGCTAATACATAGGCCTACTTAAATAATGAAATGAAACAAAAGAATGTGTTCATGAAATCCACTTAGGGGCGAACAAAGCTATTAAAGATTTAGTGGGTTTTTTGGGGTGATTCATTTTTAAGGTTATTTTTTCAACAACAAAAGTAAAATTGACCACAATCGTAGTCAGTTTTTATTTGTTTCCTACATGAAAAACGTCTTCAAGTTCGACCTGTCCAAACCGTGAATTTGTTATTGAAGTGGGCCGTTTTGAGCCTATGAATCCCAACCTTATTTTAGCCAAATCTTCAAAAGAGCTCCATATTTGTAGACATTGATAAATCGGCTTAAAATTCATAAGCTTTCATTTACCAGTGATCCCTTTTTCTGTCCCTAGGGCCGTTTCTAACACCCTTCGATCCATGAGTTTTAACCTACTCTAAAGCAAAACTTCAGAATAAAACCATATTTGGATTCGTGGTAGTATTTCCTTCAATTTGAGTGTCTATATACCATACCAGTCGTAGTTTGCGCCACATGAGTCGAAACATCCAGCAAGTATGCCTTTCGTTAGGTCCTTACTAACAGTCAACACTTTTCATGGTTCGACCTCAAAAAATTATGATCTGTTACGTAAATACCTTTTCCTGGGGTACCTTTTGTATCTTAACCCATAACTTTTCCCGCCCCACTGTGCCGATTTTGCCCATTTACAATCCCTTATGGCTTATGGCCATAAAGCATCATAATTCTAAATAGCAGGATCTCATGGCTAAATCATCTCAATTTGTTGTCGATCAATAATAGATACATTTATACACACTGGTTGTGAGCTAATATGGTTGTGGGAATCATATTATGGTTGAGTGAATCATTATATCATTGTGGGGTTCATTGTATGATTGTGAGTGAATAATACTATTGTTGTGAAGTACATGATAGTGATGTGCGATCATAGTATGATTGTAAGTTATAATACTATTGAACATCATAATATTGTTATGCCACAGCCATATACCCAACTATATTATGGTGCTCTTCGAATGTTGTTACCCCTATTATAATTGATTCTTAGTGTAGCGTACAGACACTTGTTTTCGTCCTGTTTAAAAATAAGTGAACAAATTAGTTTCTTACTGGCCGACATATCCTGCATCATTGTTTAAGGTCCAATATACAAATTTTGTGAATGGGGCGTGGCACGAAGCTCTTTTCTATCAGGGTATGTTTCTTTACATACCAATATACCAACAACTATCTTCATATCGGTATAAGGCATGAGATATAGTCCTTTTTTGCTAGATATAGCCTTAGAAGTGCAGGGTTGTGTAGGCGGTGCCACGCCCCCTAGCCCAATTTTACCAAGTCGATGTCTGTAGTAGTTTCATAGTCATTGATTTCATTCTGCATTAATTTTATAGGGATAGTTGTATTACTTTGGCCAAACCTGCGTTCTTTTAAGGTAGGCGTGTAAGGTTTTATTTGTCTTTCAAGGTATGTTTCGATAAATGCCAAAACTTACCGTAATATCTCTTATACTTCATGAGACATTGTCTTTTTACGTCCAAGGTTGTGTGACCAGTACCACGCCCCTTGTCCAACGAAACCTTTGCGCAGTCTATAGCAATTCCCTATTCATTGAATTCATTGTTAACTTGGTACATTCTTGAGGTTTGCTCCAAGGACGAACCCTACTGAAATTGGTCCACATCGGGCCATATTTTAATATCGTACATATGTTTTTAACGATTTCGGAACCTACAGTCACATATTACATCCGATTTCGACCAAATTTTGCACTGAGCATTTCAAGTGAACCCATCTCCAGTGAAATTTGTCCATATTGGTCCAAAGGGTCCTCCTGATTTGAGGTGATACTCTAATTTTGCATGGTACGGTATAAGCGACCATTAGGTAGGTAATTGTGGTGTAACTGGATTACATAGGTGCATATTTTCGTATAGCCCTCATAAAAAAGTTCTTCCCGATAACTGTATGGAAACTGGATTAAATAGGTCCATATTTTTGGTCCTTCCCGATTTCAGAACCTACAGCTCTAAAAGCGTCATATTACACACGATTCGTACTAAATTGACCATGGAGCGTTACAAGTGATCAAAATCCATATACTATAACATATTTTACCCATCACGCTTCAATTTTGTATGGTACGTTATGAGGGACAAATAATTAACTATAACATATTGAATCCTACCTGGCTCAAGCTGCACACTGAGGTGCTGAATCTCCTGATCAGATTGGTGTAGAGTATCTTATAGTCGACCATGCCCGACGTTAACTGTTTTTACTTGTTTTCTATACAACTGTACCTAAATTGTGTTTGAAAATTTTCGTTAAGTACGCGTCCCATAAATTGTCCCAATGTCGAAATGTATCAATTTTTCGACCTTTAAAGTGGCAAATAGCCCCCACCTTTAGGGGCAGTGAGAAAGGGAGCCATGGCTACATGCATTGAGGTGTCCACTCGCAATACCTGGTGTGATGGCATGGGTGGGGGGTAAAGAAGCCAATTTAGTTAATGTGGTTGTGTTGAAGTTGTTGTTGCCGTAACTGCTGCTGCTGCTTTTGTTGTTGTTATTTACGTTTTATATCTCATTTCATATATCAAAAAGTAAAAATCTCTAAAAAGCAATTCACTTATCGCCAAATGAGATCTCAATTTTAAAGCTTTATATGGCCTGAGATTGGGTGTTTTTTTTCCAGCTTTTGTTATTTTTTATGACTATTGTGGCATATACGAGTCAGAATCGAGTCGTCGAGTTGAATCTCGGGTAGAGTAGTGAGTCGTAAGGTAGCGCTGGCGCAAAAACATATCGAAAAAAAACAACAGCAACAAAATATCCACAAACAATCACGCTGCTTAAAAGGTGAGTTGCTGCTCTAATCTCCCTATTTATCGCATTGAAACGGCGGGGAGAAAGGCGGCAATCAGCGGCACGAATCCGCTGTCGATGGCGACTAGGAGGAGGTGGTTGGTTGGTAGTGCTGGTCGTTTGCTTGCTGTAGAGGATAAAACGGCCTTTGGATGAGGGGCGTTGAAGGTGCTGTAGTGGTGGTAGTGTAGGCAGGCAGCCAGGTTAATGTATACCCAGCACCAAGGGTAGCCAACGCATAAAACATTTCTCAATTTATTGCTATTCACACAGACGCACACACGCAAACACTACACATACATAAATACACTCACGCACACACTTCAATTTTATTTCCAGCTGGAGCAACATAAACAAACTTTGAAAACTTAAATTGTGCTTACATTTCGTGTGCACGCTTTAGATTTGCTGTGTGTTTTTTTCAAGTTCTCTCTTTTATTTTTTCATTTATCAATCAATCTTAATTAATCACTCGCCAAAGATCACCATATAAATAATATGAAATAAAATAAAAAAGGCCGAAAATATAAATACAAATACACGCTCTGCCAGCGACAATGAAATGGGAATTGCGCGCACTTTTTGCCATTGCCTTCAAATGCGAGGGTGTAATGAAAAGGTGGGATGTGGAGTAAATGTTTACGAATGTAGTTGCGAATATAATACCTAGAGAATTTTGGTAGTTTTAGTGTGATAAATTTTCTATTGGGAGTTCGGAATTCGCTCGATAACCCTTTAATGGGACATCAGTGATCTGTATATGTGACGCGCAAAATAGAAAGGGATCTAAGGTTAAAACCCAGTTTTATTCAGGAGAGCCATTTTAAAGATTAGGTCCCCTTTTATTTACGCTTAGAATCGTCGATTTCACTTTCATAAAACGATAATATCTCTGGGAGGGAACACTTTTGGGGCATGGGATCGGTCTCATTCGATGCTCAGATGGTGTCCACATCAAAAAAAAAAGTGAAAAGATGATGAAAAGTTTTGTACAGGAGAGCCATTTTAAAGACTAGGTCCATTTCTATTTGCGCTTAGAATCGTCGACTTCACTTTCATAAAACGCGCATATCTCTGGGAGGGAACACTTTTGGGGCATGGGATCGGTCTCATTCGATGCTCAGATGTTGTCCACATCAAAAAAGAAAAAAAAAGAAAATTTATTTTTTTTTAACCTTAGGTCCCTTTCTCTATGCGCTGTCACATATGATATACTTGCTGATTAGGAACAATGATTTTAGATACGAGTACATCATTATAAAGTCATTGATGGAATCAATCTCTTAATACTTATCTGGAACTGTGTAGAGTATATAACGTATAATCAATCTAGAGGAATTTTTTCAAAATAAAAAAAAAATCCATTCATATGGTGGAATCATCATTGTTCATGCTAAAGGAAAACTTATGCCATTTATTTTTTGAATAAAAGTAATATCCTTCAAATGCTGGTCGCAGCTACGCCTCAGGATGTCTATGCTGAGGGTCCAATTTTGGATGACTCGTTCGAGCATTTCGACCGGTATGGCGTTAATGACACGCGAATTGTTGGCTTCCATAACCTGAATCTAGCTGGTTTGTCTGCATAGACTTTGGACTTTGCGTAGCCCCAAAGAAAAACGTCTATAGCTGTGATATTAAACGTCTAGGTGGCCAACTCACCGGTCCAAAACGTGAAATTGGCTGCTCTTCGTAATGACCTCTTAATAGATCCATTTCAAGATTACGGGCTTCAATTTCAGGTCCGTTATCATGGCCAGATAACGAACACCCTTTACGGTTACGTTCCGGCCATTATCATTTTTGAAAAAACAAACATGCCCATAAACCGCACCAAATCGTGGTTTTCTCTGGGTATAATAGGGCCTCTTGTATCTCTTGTGGTTGCTCTTCAGCCCAAATGCGGCAATTTTGCTGACGTTGCCTTTGAGACAACGTCAGCACTTAACAAAATTTTGGTAAAAAATAGCGGATCTTCTTCGAGCTTTTGAAGAGCCCAAACACTGAAATGGCGACGCACAGAAACATTAGGCAACAGGCTTCAATTCCTGGAAATGGCAAACAATACTGAAAAAAAGAAAAAATAAAGTTAAACAAAACTCGCGTTTAATCTGTAAAAAAACCATGTTGAAGATAACACCTCAAGATTGATCACCCGTTATTTCAGCTAACACATTAAAACATCTTATGTCAAAAACTGGCTATAGTTTATGCTCGTTATTATCATTCCTCTTGTTTAGAATCACGCCTACGCCAACGTTTTTGGAGCTAGAAACTTTTTCTGGTTATTAACATTTTATTCCGCAATTGAAAAAGTCCACAGTCGGACAGAGCCAACTATATGATACTCTACACTACTCCGATCTACAGAAGACTTGTGGTGACTGTTCAAAATTTAACAAATTTGAAGTAAAATGTGGCTACTGTTATTAGGTCTCGGATCTAGAGAAATCTTCTTAAAGGGGACTGTATATAAAAACGAATATGACCCCATTACACCAGGTCGCTCATAATGTACTTTACTTAATCTGTAAAAAATCACAGTAAAAAA
Organism: Hydrotaea diabolus; assembly: GCA_963513945.1. Classification (NCBI taxonomy): domain Eukaryota; kingdom Metazoa; phylum Arthropoda; class Insecta; order Diptera; family Muscidae; genus Hydrotaea; species Hydrotaea diabolus. The sequence goes on from OY740717.1 coordinate 176,104,719, forward strand.
GGCCCCTTAAATTTCAATCAAATAATTGGTATTCGAATTATATTACAATTAAAAATTTCGTAAATAAGCTAAACTATTTATTAGTTATTGCAATTTTATTTAATAAAGGGACACAACAAAAAATGCATGCGTGTGTGTGGGTGCGTGTGTTTTAGTATGTATGCAGTAAGCGGGATTTTTGGTGTGTTCGGTGAAAAACTAAATTTCCGGCAGTTCTCTGCGAAAGTGCCTGCCCTTATATAGGGTGATTAATTTTAGGTTTCCTACTTTTTTCAAGAAAAAAACACAGAAAATTCAAATTGAATGAGGAGTGTTTATTATCATTTGAAAGAACATTCTTTGGCGTATATTTTTGAAGATTATGCGGCTACGTCTCAGATGGTCCATCTGTTGAATCCAATTTTCGATGACTCGTTCGAGCATTTAGACAGGTATGGCGTTAATAACACGCGCAACGTTGGCTTCCGAAACCTGAATCGTAGCTGATTTGTCAGCATAGACTTTGGACATTTCGTAGCCCCAAAGAAAAAAGGCTAACCGTGTGATATCACACGATCTTGGTGGCCAATCGACGTTTTAAAACGTGAAGTTATCTGCTCACCCAAGTGATCTCTCAATAAATCCATTGATTGATGTGATGTGTGGAAAGTGGCGCCGCCTTGTTGAAACTAAATATCGCCGAGATCACAAGCTTTAATTTCAAGCAGCAAATAGTCGGTTATCATGTCATCGTTTTTGAAGAAATACGGACCGATGATTCCACCGGTCCACAAACCACACCAAACCGTGTTTTTTTCTGGATGAAGTGGCAGCTCTTGAACCTCTTCTGGTTGCTCTTCGTCCCAAATGTGTCAATTTTGCTTGTTTACATACCCTCTGAGCCAGAAATGTTGGCCGATTATATTGACCATAAGTTAAACGAAGTTCACGAAACACATTCCTCCCAGAACGTGAATTTTTCTAATAAAGTTGAACGATTTGTAAACGTTGTTCAGGCGTAAGTCTTTCCATGATGAAATGCCAAACAATACTAAAAATAAATAACATGACAGCATGACACGACTCACACGTGATCTGCCAAAAAAAGGCTATTGAAAAAAGTATATTTACTTGGATCACCCTATACACATGGACGCTAAGTATAGCTACAGCAAATTCGTTGCTTGTGGTCTTATGATGATAAAGTGGCGCTCACCGAAATGGCCCGCTGAAAAAAAAAATATGGTTGTGTTGATAATATTCGAAGAGGATCATGCTATTGATTTTATTATAAAAATTCTTAAAAATTTCTTTACAATTAGTTCATAGCCAGATTTGAGACAATGTTTCTATTGAACATTTCATTACAGAAACAAAAGAATATTTCAAAGGCAGTCGAAAAGACTTTTAGTTGCAAGCAGGGGGTAATTGCCACTTCTTCATCGTTAGACTCAAAGTTACGTGATTAAACCATGAACAATGGCTGTATACTTAAGTGCAGGATGATTTTTAATAAACGGGAAACAGTCGGCAATAGAGCATTGCAACGAACAAAGTAAACTCAATAAAAATCCCTCGAACTGAGTTCCGATTGTTGTTGTTTTTTATAATGGACACAACCATGCACTGTATCGTATGTGTGTGTACTTAGTAGGGACATAAATACTGTTACAACATTGAACACACCCATTTTAATAGTAGAACTGAACAAACCCCGTTAATGTCATATGGGTTTTGAAAGCTAACCTCAATAGCGTTAGTCTGTAACGGGTTTTTAAAATTGTTTCAACTTTCATCATGGAGTGGTCAGATAATGAGAACCATATCGCTGTAATAGCGTTTTTCAAGTGTAAAATGAAAAAAGCGATATTTTCAAAACGCTCCGGCCACTAGGGATTAGCCGAATGTTCGTCTACCGATGCATAAAACTGCTGAGGAGACTGAAGATGTAAAGACCGCCACCGGCTGGGCCGCCCACGCTCTTTTCGAACACCGCATGCCATCAAAGCCGTTAAATCAAGAATTCACAGAAATCCGCTCCGAAAACAGAAAATCATGGCCCGTGAGATGAATATCACGCAAAAGTCCATGAGTAGAATCATTGAAAAAGACTTGGGACTTGGGGCTTTCAAACGACGTACCGGACATTGGTGAAGCACGCTGATAACTTGCACAGAAAAATTTTGTTCACCAATGATTTTTACCGTTCAGGAAAAATTTAACAAGCAAAATGATAGAGAGTATGCGCGGTCATTTAAGGAAGCATCTGAACTGATCCCAAGGGTGGAAAAGGGTAATCAGCCAACTTCAGTCATGGTTTGGTGGGGTGTCTCTTACGATGGGGTCACTGACCTGCATTTCTCCGAACAAGCAGTCAAATCATCGGCCAAAGTTTAATAAGAAACCGTTTTGGAAGCTGTTGTGAAGCCTCTTAACAATTCCCTGTTCCAAAAACAGCCATGGACTTTCCAGCAGGATTCTCCGCCGCCACATAAGGCTAAAACGTCCCAGGCCTGGCTTTAAAACGATTTGTCAGCGTTCATTTCCTCTGAAGAATGGCCCTCAGGCAGTCCAGATTTGAACCCATTGGATTAAAAGTTGTGGATGGTTTTAGAGGACAAGGTTTGTCACAAAAGATACCCCAACATTGGATCTATTAAGAATGCTTTGGGTCGAGCTGAGGCCAATTTTGCAATGGTCGAGGTTCGTGCAGCTATTGACGATTGGCCAGTGCGACTTAAGGCGTGTGTAAAGGCAAAAGGCGGACATTTCGAATAAGTAGATTCGTTTTGGATACAATATACATCAATAAAACATTCAGTACTTTTAATTTTACAACATAAAACGTGTGTAACAGTATTTATGTCCCTACTAATTATATGAAAGTTGGTCTACATAACCAGTTTTGTTATGTTCATACTCAGTAAACCAAACGTTCAGAATTCGGTCGGAATTCTGTACGACAATCGGCAAAATGTCCCGATTTCGGTTCAGAATTCTTACCGAGTTCGTAACGAAAAACATATGAGAGGGTTGAAACGAATTCCGAACTACTTCTCTAAAAAAACCTCAGACAAACCGAACAGAATTCGTGACGATTTCGGTAAGAATTCTCGATAGAGTTCAGATATTGTTCAGAATTGTCTGACATTAGGCATTGTCGGAAAATTTGGTTTACTGGGTAGTCACATACGGTATGATTACACAACAATACTTTTGTCGCACCAGCAATATTTGTATGGCTGCTACAACCATATTTTAATTTCTAAATATGGCAATAATAGTATTATTACATTTCAACAATATTAATATTGCCGCAATCATACTGTTGTCAACATTAAGTTCAGAAAACAAAACTGTGATTGCGAAGAATATGATTTTATTTAAAAAACATATTATTGTTGCAGTAACCATTTCTTTTTTCTGCGTGTGCAGACACACCTGCTGGTAACTATAGGGTGATTAATCAAGAGGTATTTTTTCAAAAATAAAAAAAGTATACAAATTCGAATCAAGTGTGGAATCTTAATTGTTCATTCGAAAGCACATTTTATGCCTTTTATTTTTTGAATATAATTTCCTTAACATTTTGGACGCAACTACGCCTCAGCGTGTCCATGCTGAGGGTCCAATTTTGGATGACTCGTTCGAGCATTTCGATCGGTACGGCATTCATGACAGGCGTAATGTTGACTTCCAAAACCTGAATCGTAGCTGGTTTGCCAGCAAACTCTTTGGACTTTACGTCTAAAGGTGTCATATAACACGATCTAGGCGGCCAACTCACTGGTCCAAAACGTAAAATTAGCTACTCTTCGAAATGGCTACTCAAGAGATCCATTGTTTGAGCATCTGTATGGCAAGTGGTGCCATCCTGTTGAAACCAAATATCGTCCAGATTATGGGCTTCAATTTTAAGCAGCAAAAAGTCCGATATCATGACGCGATAGCAGGCACTATTTAAAGTTATGTTCGGGCCATCATCATTTTTGAAAAAATATAGACCGAAGATTCCACCAGGCCATAAACCACACCTAGCTGTGATTTTCTCTGGGTATAATGTCACCTCTTGAACCTCTTCTGGTTGCTCGTTCGCCTTATAACGAAAATATTTTCAATAAACTGCTAAGAGTTTTTTAGTAAATAACTTAAGTTTGCCTGATACGAAATTATTTTCGATGAACAGCTAAAAACTACTGAACAACTTAAAACCTCGTAACAAAAATATTTTCAAAACATGGCATATATTTTTTTGTTGTAAATATGTGACTTTGTTTATCGCTTGAAATCGGAAAACGTACCAATATTTTAGTTTATGTGTGAAATTTTAAATCACAGGATTCCTTAATAATTTTTTTTTCAATATATGTGACAGCGCATAGAGAAAGGGACCTAAGGGTAAAAAAATCAATTTTCATTTTTTTTCTTTTTTTGATGTGGACAACATCTGAGCATCGAATGAGACCGATCCCATGCCCCAAAAGTGTTTCCTCCCAGAGATAGGCGCGTTTTATGAAAGTGAAGTCGACGATTCGAAGCGCAAATAAAGGGTGTCCCAAGAAGAGCGCAATTTTTAAATTTTAAATAAAACACAGATATTTAAGAAAAAATCGTGAAACTTTATTATATCGTAAAGTAGACAGAATGAGGTTATGTATGGAACAATATATCGTGCAGATGGCCGCCGCGGCTTTGCTGGCATGCACGCGATCTTTTAATGAAATTTTCAATGACCGTTTTGCATGAATGCTGCGGTATTTCATTAATGCAGCGTCCAATTTCGTCTTTTAAGGCTTGAGTCGTCGTCGGGTTATTCGCGTAAACCATCGACTTCAAAAAAACCCAAAGAAAAAAATCTAATGGTGTTAAATCGCACGATCTAGACGGCCAATTCTGATCTCCAAAACGCGAAATAACACGACCGGGAAATGACTGATGCAGCAATTGAATTGTTTCTCTGGCTGTATGACATGTGGCGCCGTCTTGTTGGAACCACATGCCCTCCACATTCATTTCTTCAATTCTAGGCAAGAAAAAACTGGTTATCATTTCACGATACCAAACACCATTGACTGTTTGCGCTTGACCTGCCTCATTTTCATAAAAAAAAGGTCCAATGATTCCTCCAGCCCAAAAACCACACCACACAGTGACACGTTGAGGATGCATTTGCTTCTCGTGAATCACTCCAGGATTTTCCGCACCCCAAATGCGTCAATTCTGCCTATTGACGAAGCCATCAAGATGAAAATGGGCCTCGTCACTGAAGTTGATTTTATCGGCAAAATCAACATTTTCATGTTGTCTCTCCAATACCCAAGTAACGAACTCCCTTCGCTGTCCATGGTCAGCTGGCTTCAGTTCCTGAGTCAATTGAATTTTGTATGCATGAAGATGCAAATCTTTCGTCAAAATTCGCTGCAAAGTGGATTTGGAGACACCAATTTGCTGAGCTCGTTGTCGAATTGAGGTGGATGGAGTTTGAGCGACATCATCACGTACAGCTGCGACATTTTCGGTCGATCGACCTGGTCGATGGCGCGTTGTTGTCTTTACATCACTAACAGACCCAGTTTCGGCAAATTTATCCATTAATCCCTTTACAGTTGACTCTTTTGGAGCATTATTGTGACCCCAAATTGATCGCAATTTGCGAACTGTAGCCGCAAAACTTTCACCATTTTGGTAAAACAATTTCACAATGAGAATGCGTTGTTCATTCGTGTAGCGCTCCATTTTTACTAACCTCGTACCTTCTACTAACAAACAATAACAATTGTTCAAATGTCAAACAATGACACTTCGAATGTTGCCAGATTTAAAAATTGCGTTCTTCTTGGGACACCCTTTAGAAAGGGACCTAATCTTTAAAATGGATCTCCTGAACAAAACTGGTTTTTAACCTTAGGTTCTTTTCTATTTTGCGCGTCTCATATACATTTTTTTTATTGAAGCTGATTTTTTTTCTGTTTATTTGAAGAAGTCTCCGATCCATATTTCGTGGTGTTGCAAGCGGACTGACAAATTTAGTATACCATCTACCCTCCATAGAGGGTCCAATCCTTGTCAAATTAAACGTTTCGATTCATGTTTTCATATATTCTCTGTGTTAGGCTAGTTGAAAACATGAACTCACTTTTTTATTTAATTTTTAAAAACACTTAGATTGGGACCTCCTGTTTGGTTTAATTTGTGAATATAATCTGAATCCTTAGTCCTGCGGACATATGGGTTGGATTAGATCACCGAATAGATCATCTAAACAGTTTCTCATTAGTTACAATAGATTTACCTACTCCACATGTGCCGACTACCTGATAACCTACACCGATCTGAAGCGCTGAAAATGTTAGATGTTCCTAATCCCCTTTTACCCAGATAACTTGTGCAATAGTTGCGCACACATGACAAACTCATCTTGAAGAAACAGACGTAGAGAACTTTCCTCAACATACATCCTGATTTACTTGAGTTATCGATATTTGATACACTCGTTTACCATTAAAACCCTGACGCACCTCGCTCAGGCGAAATCGTAAGATTGCCAAGACATAAACTAAAGTTAATATAAAGTAGTAAAATTTATAGAAATTGATATTTGTGCACACAAATACGAGTATCATAGAACTTAAATCTTGCTTGTGATAGCTGTGGTGCAGTGGTTGGCCACAGAAGAGGCACTAAACTCTGCAACTGTGGCAGCATTTACAACGGCTGCTGTTTCTGGTGCGGTGGTTTTATCAGCAGCTGCAGAAACACCACCAGCAGCGTTAAAGTAAACTTTATTTCTACGTTTGGTGTGTTTTTGTTTGTTGTAGTTGTTGTTCTTTGGTTTTGCGATAAAAACGTTGAAATTATTGTTTGTTATCATTTGTGGCACATCACTAACTGCAGACAAGCGAACAACAACCATCACCACCACCACCACCACTGCCAAACTTTCAATACAACTTTACATTAATGTACGCACACCAGTGCTAGCACGCATACGTATGAGAGCAAACTTAAGTTGTTGTTGACTTTAGTTTACCGCTCACATGTGTATAGGTATGTGTGTATGTAGGTGTGTGTATAACTATCTATCATTTCAATCTTTGAGGAACCTACTGGCCCCCACTCACTCCTTAACCATTCTTCGTTTAGCTGGCACGTCTCTTGCCACTTGGTGCTGCTACTTGCTACCATTTCTTCCTGAGTTCCATCTGTTCCTCCTCTCCTCATCCACCTCCATGGTTGCTTTTACATTACAATAGTTGCAACACACAACAATGTTGTTTGTTAATATCAAGCAAAAGAAAATATAAAGTTTTTTCCCTTCTTGTTCGGGCTCAGGCTCCTTTGCGTTGCTGCCTGTGCCACCTCAAGCGGGCTCAGAGCTCAGAGGCTATAAAAATTTAGATGTGTGCCTGCCTGCCAGCCTGCCATGGTGCACATTGAGATGTTGTGCCACCTCTATAGAAATCGAATGAATACACAAAATCTCTTAGAGTTAATTCTTCTTGATGGTAAAAGATTCCTTATGATACGTCGACGTTCGAAGATGATGATGATGCTGGTGCCGGTACTGGTATGCATTACATTGTTCTATAAATCAATACATTTTACAAGTATGTATCACCAGCACGCACAAACTTTTGGACTAGGGTCATATGTTAAGTCTGGTAGAAAAAGGTCGAAAAAATGGCTGAATTTGTAAAGAATGTAAATAGCAAAGATACACGGAGGAAAAAACGGCCTCTGTAACATATTGTCCCAAACATATTTTGCAGGCAACATATATATGATTGGAGCAGCTCCCAAACATATTATGTTTGGGCTAGCAGCAATTTTCCCAAACATACATATGATTGTGTAACATATATATGATTGTGTGCAAACATATATATGATTGTGTGCAAACAAAACTCTGCTATTATTTTTCATTCAATCATGAAATTATAACGGTTCACAGCAACAAGTAGCCTCATGTACATAGCCACTCTCTACGTCAAATAAAAAAATACAATAACAACAAACATTTTGATTTTTAGGCAGCAACTTCTGCAAGAAGAAACATCAACCCAAATGAATTCCAGCCATGAGAATATATCGCATACATTCTACTAAAGTCACACAACTCGAAATTATTAATTTTCGAGATTACTTGTTAAAGCGGTTCAACATACACATATCTATCAGCTCAAAAGAGGTCAATTTATAGTCATATTCTGTTACCAATTTCTTCTAAATAAATCACACTTTTTTCTGAAAAGTATTTTACGAGCTGCAGAATAGTTTTTTGAGTTTTCTGAAAATTGCAAAATTTTGAGTTGTGCCCATTTAATAGAATTTTTGCGATATGCAGAGCAAGTCAATGCTTCAATAGTATATTGCACTCTTTACTACTGTACCTGGAGTCATTCCAGATGATAAAAAATGTTAGTGCGTGAGTGTGTTTGTTCAAAGAACATGATAAGCGCACATAGCACTGTATGACAAATTTAAGCTTTTGGTTGCACACATGAAAAAAATTAGTATATTCTGAAAGAGGAGGAAAAAATAAAATACACGTGTATCCCACTTTTTCTGCATCAATTCGTATATTTGCAAAAAAATTATGGATATGCTCTTGTATGTTAATACAAAATATGTCTATATAAGTGGTTTTTAACCAAATATATATTCACATTTTTCGCGAAAATACGAATAGATCTAGAAAAACTGGGACACACGGGTAGTTTATTTTTCGACGTAGATTCCGAATATATAGGTCTTCTTCATGTGTGCAAAAGCGTGTTGAACGGTGTAGTATGTACATATGTATGTTGACAAAATAATTTGTGTAGGGCAATAAACGGCGTCAGTATTACAGAACGTTTTGTTAATAAAATGATTTGATATATTTAATTAATAATCTTCTTCTTTTATTTTGAATTTGTTGTACGTTGTAAAACAACAACAAGTTTCTTTCACCGTTCACCAAATACATATTCAATAAAAAAAACGACCTTAAGCTTAGCCAGACGACAAAACAGCATCAAATAATAATACCCTTTGGTGTCTTCTTTGCACAAAACGATGAGTCATACAATAACGCTCTCTGAGAGTAATACTCTCTAAAACTCTAACATATTTTTTTGACAAAAATATGTTAGGACACAATCATATCTTTTTTTGATATGTTAGAATTGTGCCCCTAACATATTATGATTGCGGGCAAACATAATATGTTAACACACAAACATATATATGATTGTGCCCGTCTCCAAACATATATATAATTGCATGCAAACATATTTTTAACATATTTTTTTCTCCGAGTACTTGGCAACATGGTCAACAAAGTTTTTATTGCAGATCCAATATTTTAGAAGTAGACAGGAAAGCTCTGGTGATATGGCATCAAATATCAATTCTTTTTTTCTATAGTCCCCCCCACAAAGGTCTCCACACGCCAAAAAAATAAACCGATATTTCTTAAATTTCGCTAATTACGTTGTGAGTCCTATAAATATTGGACCCTATTTGACCATATTTGTCTATAGCCCCCAAATAATGAAGACTTTGCATGTTTATGCAAACACTTCTTGAGACTTCTATACTATTGGTCCACACTCTTTATCATCCTCTTTGTGCAATGTGTATTGCCAAGAATGCGGCTGCCGTAGCTGTTGGTTTGCGACTCAGTCTTAAAAGATCAACTCACCATCGATCATTTCCAAACACTTTTTCACAGTCTAACCTGAATTTTTCGCAAAGACTACCACAATTCTCTTACAAGGTCCAATTGTCTCAGCAGTTTAATGTACGCTACTATCAGCTTTATAATCGCTACTCAGTTTGGGCCGATTTATATTTCAGGTCCAGCAATAAAAAAAACAATCTTTTATCCATACACACAGAGAAAAAAACATGGTTACTACATGGTCACGGCAATAAAAGTATGTTCTCCGTAATAAAAGTATGTTCGTCGCAACCATAGCATTGTTAACTGAATTTAGTTTTGACAATAGTATAATTGCTGCAACATTAATATTGTAGAAATGTAACAATAGTATTATTGCCAAATTTAAAAATGAAAATATGGTTATAGCAACAATATAAATATGGTTGGTGCGACAAAAGTATTGTGTATACTGTATACATACTGTGTGATTGTAATTTTTCTTCATTTAAATATGCTTTTAAGAACAAAATGTTTTTCGTACGGATCTAATGCAATAATAGTACTTTTTTATCGAAATTAAGCAGCTGTTTGGCTTTGTTTAACTGAATTTATTTAATAAAAACGCTTCCGTTTATTTAAACTTATTTTTTCTACTGTGAAATAAATCACTCCTATTATTTTGAATTTAATGTTTTTTTGAATAGTTTTCATAATTCAAATCTATTGTCGACAACTCAAACAAATTCTCATAAATTATATTGGAGATCATAGTATAATTGCGTGTGATCATACTATGGTTGTAGGGATCATAGCATGGTTGCGTGTGAATCATACTATGTTTGTGAGGATCATACTATGGTTGTATGTGAAACATACTATGGTTGTGAGGATCATACTATGGTTGTGAGGATCATACTATGGTTGTGAAGATCATAGTATGGTTGAGTGTTAATCATACTATGGTTGTGGGGATCGTAGTATGGTTATGTTTGACTCATACTATTGTTGTCAGGACCATAGTATGGTTGTATTTGAATCATACTATTGTTGTGAGGATCATAATATTGTTGTACCACAACCATTTACCCAACAATAGTATTATCCTATTCGAATATTGTCACCACAACCATACTTTTTTTTTGCGTGTAAAAACTTTTTAATTTTTTTTGAGCTCAGGTCACCAATATACACCAGTAAGCATCCCTTGGACATAATGACTGTTGCCTAGTATAATCGCTACTCAGTTTGTGTCCAATTGAGTGAACACTACTAACCGATTTGTAATAGCTACTCAGTTTGGGTCTTATACGAGGCATGTTTTTTATACTTTATTTCGGGTCCAACAATAAAAAAACTATCATCTATCATTGGAAATGGTTTTATTGTTTTTCAAAATACGAGGGTTGCTATATATATTTCTGGCATGGGCTACACTAAGTGTTGCCTGCCGCCATTTGACATCCATTGGAAAGTTTGAGATTTTTTAGCATAAACGTACTCAGAACGTTTTGCCGTACGACCATCATTTGTGTTAATTACAGTGACATGAAAAAATCAAATTGGCAAAAAAATGGAATTAACTCGTGAACACTTTCATGCGATCATTTTTCACAACATTCGACGTGGATTATCACGACAAGAGTGCATCGATGAACTTAAATCTTTGTATGGCGATGAAGCACCATCCTATAGCACTGTGAAAAACTGGTTTAATGAATTCAATCGTGGCCGACGCTAGCTCAAAGACTAAGGTCGTAAAAGTAGTCCAAAAACGGCCGTTGTACCCGAGAACATTGATGCCGTGCCTGAACTGATAATGCAAGATCGCCATGTGACATACCTTGAGATAGAGGCATTCTTGGGCATTTCTTCCACCAGCATACTTTCAATATTGCATGAACACCTGGCGGTAAAAAAGGTTTGTTCTCGTTGGATCCCGCACATTTTTACAATCGCTCAAAAAAAGGCTCGTGTCGATTGGTGCAAAGAAATTTTGAAAAAATACGATCGCGCTACTTCAAAGATCGTCACAGGTGAAGAATCATGGATCTATGCGTATGAGCCCGAAACAAAACAGCAATCGACCGAGCTTCGAAGACGAGCAAAATCCAACAAAAGTTGTTCGTGGAAGAAGCACTTCGAACCAAATGGTCTTCGGCAAAACTATGGCGACTGTTACGCTTGAGCAACGTAGGACAGTCGATTCTGAGTGGTACACCACAATATGTTTGCCTGAAGTCTGCGGAGAAATTCGAAAAACTAACAAGAGAAGACGAATTATTGTGCACCATGACAATGCGAGCTCTCGCACATCGGCTCAAACCAGCGCCTTTTTGACCGGCCAAAACGTCGAATTGATGGGTCATCCGCCGTACAGCCCTGACTTGGCACCCAATGACTTCCTTTTATTCCCGCACATCAAAAAACAAATGCTGTTGAAGCGTTCAAATACCATGTTTTGAAGGTGTCTCAATCGGAGTGAAAAAAGTGCTTCGACAATTGATTAGAGCGCATTCAAAAATGTATAAATCATGCTGGAGAATATTTTGGAAAACAATAAAACCATTTTTGATGCTTAATTCCCTCCCTCGTATTCTTCGTGAAGATCAACGCAATTTTGCATGTAGTCAAACCAATTTTCAACCACTTTTTACAGTCCGATTGAGACACCACCAAAACATAATATTCAAACGCTTCAACAGCTACGGTCGTCGAAAAACGTAGAACACACAGTTTTTTCTTGTTGTCAGGGAATAAGAAGAAGTTATTGGGTGCCAAATCTGGGCGGTACGGCGGGTGACCCATCAAATTGACAATTGGAATGCTCAAATAGCCCATTGTTTCAGCCGATGTGCGAGATATCGCATTGTCGTGATGGAAAATGACCAGTCTTTTTTTTTCTTTAACCTCATTTCTTGATAGTTGTTTGCCTCTCAGATTTGACCTTCCTTCGTTTTACTAAAGGCACTGTGGCCACATGACCAGTTATACAAAAAAACTCGTTCATTTGCTTGATGTTCTACTTCCACGATACGATCGATTGCTGTTTTGTTTCGGTCTAAAATACATAGATCCATGATTCGTCACCTGTGACGATGTTATACACTGCATGTGAGCTACCGCGGTTGTATTTTTTCAACATTTCTTTGCTCTAATCGACACGAGCCCTCTTTTGAGCATTCGTCATATTATGTGCAACGAAAACAAATGTTTAATGGCCAAATAAACATACAATGTCTTATTAAAACTTGTCATACTAATGTCCAAGGATGCCTCAATCAGACGGTTTACCACATGTCGGTCCTGCTTTGTTAGTTCACGCACAGCATCGATGATTTTCGGCAAAGCAGCCGAAATTGGACGACCTTTATGAAATTTACTCAGGAGCGAACGGCGTCCGAGACTGGACTTTTGGTACTAGCGATTTACAGTCGTTTTTGATGGTGCATTATCACCAAAAGTCGAAACAAGTTGATTAAGATACTCCTGTCTCGATAATCTAAGCCGAAAATCATAAAAAATCATCGCACGAAATTATCATGGATTAATTCAATTTTTTGACCAAGATGAATTTCTCTACAAACTGGAAAACAAAACAATTCGCGCTTAAATTACAAACCGTTCTGAGTGAAGTTGTGCTAAAATGTCAAGTTTTAGTTTCCAACCCTCAAACATTTCTTATATAAGTACTCACTGACCGGATCCTACTGTTTACCATCCCGAATGCCAAATGTTTTCAATACTTATTTCTCTTATCAAACCATTAGTTTTCTCAAATTAGTCAGCTGTCACATTATAACTTTTTTACACCTAGAAAAATAATGCAATGTAAAATCAACATAGAAAGATTTTGATTTCCAAAAATCAACATTTTATCGACTTTGGTTTTAACATCGTACAATGTTGTTTTACCATGGCAACAACTTTTATTTAACATTAATGTCATGTTAATTGAAAATGGATATCATATCAATTTAACTAGGTTCCTAGTTGTTTCACAATGGGAACAGGTTGATTACAAAATAATGTGGTAATATGTTGAATTGACTAGAACCAACTATGAAGCAAAATCATAGTCAAAAAATGTTGAATCATGGTAGTTTCCTGTTGATTTTTTGTTATATTTTTCTAATGAAAAAAGCTAATGAGATTTGTAAGAGAAGCTTTTACATCTCCTACTTGCAAAGTCGTAGGCATTTATGAAAATCCAGCTGAATGAAATTTTCAGATGTTCTCAACCGGATTTGAACCTGCGCATCTGTTGCGGTATTCGAGCACTCCCAGCATCACAACAGGGCTGTATTGTTAATGTACATTTTTGTACTTATATTTGTGAGAAATTGTTCATGGTATTTTGTACAAGTATGCAAAGAATGCGTATATGCATTTGCTTCAAATAAAAGGGCAGGCTCTAAATGAACAGAGATCTTAAAAAAGCTATCCTATATTTAAATAGATGAGATAATTGTTTTGAGTACCCATATTTCTATTATTAAATAGTACGGTTATTCGGCCTTAGGGATCGACCCGGCCTTACGGATCGACCCGGCCGTTTGGCTATGTCAACAGGAATCTAGTTTTTGGTCGTTAGGGCCATTTGTATGAAAAGTATGTACAACAGTGGACATATATGGTTTAAATTTGCTTGGATAGGATAGGGTGATCCTTCTAGAGGTATTTTTTCAGAACAAAAAAAATACAAAAACTCAAATCAAGTGTGGAATCTTTATTGGTAATTTGAAAGGACATTTTATGGCATTTATTTTTTTAAAATAATTACCTTCAAATGTTGCCAACTGTTTTATGGAAATGAGCGTTTGGTGAGAAACGGGATGATCCGCTGTTTTTGACCAAAATTTTGTTCAGTGATGAGGCCCATTTCTGGCTCAAGTTAAAATCAATAAACAAAATTGCCGCATTTGGGCTGAAGAGCAACAAGAAGAGGTGCCATTATACCCGGCGAAAACCACGGTTTCGTGCGGTTTATAAGCTGGTGAAATCATCATTGCATATTTTTTTCAAAAATGATGATGGCCGGAACGTAACCGTGAATGGTACTCGTTATCGCGCCATGATATCGATCTTTATGCTACCTGAAATTGAAGCCCGTAATCTTGACGACGCTTGGTTTTACCAGGACGGTGCCACTTGTCATACAGCTGCTCAAACAATGGGTCTATTGAGAGGTCATTTTGAAAAGCAGCTAATTTCACGTTTTGGACAGGTGTGTTGGCCGCCTAGATCGAGTGATATCACACGTTTAGACATTTTTCTTTCGGGTTACGCAAAGACCAAAGTCTATGCTGACAAACCAGCTACGAGCCAGGTTTTGGAAGCCAACATTACGCATGTCATTAAAGCCATACCTGTCGATATGCTCGAACGAGTCGTCCGAAATTGGACCCTTAGAATGGAAACCCTGAGGCGTAGTTGCGGCCAACATTTGAGGGAAATTATATTCAAAATTGATTTTGGGGTATGGGCATTAGAGCGTACCAGGTTACAAGTAAAAAAAAAAAGTTCGCCGTACACCTTCGAATATGAAGTATTATTGAAAGGTAGTTTCAAAAAATTTTTTTATTTTTTTATGCCGAACGTAGGGGTCGCGCTTTTACATTTTTCTATATAACTTCTGCATTTATAAACGGTTTTTAAAGTGTGATACATCGATGTTTTTGTCTCAACGAGGCCGATTTTTTTTGTCTTTGAAGTCATTGAGCTCAAGCACCCCGCGCGAGCTTTAATTTTCTGATATTAGAGTGGTACGTTAGGGTAGTAGCAACTGAGATATGATGGGTAAGTACCAGAAGGGGGTGCTTGAGCTCAATAACTTCAAAGACAAAAAAATCGGCCTCGTCGAGACAAAAACATCGATGTATCACACTTTAAAATCCGTTTATAAATGCAGAAGTTATATAGAAAAATGTAAAAGCGCGACCCCTACGTTCGGCATAAAAAAATAAAAAAAAAATTTTGAAACTACCTTTCAATAATACTTCATATTCGAAGGTGTACGGCGAACTTTTTTTTTGAGGTACGCCCTAATGGGCATACTTGAAGTTGGAATATCTTAAATATTTTTGGTAGTTTTAACTAGGAAAATCATCGATATGTTTGGACGGGACGAATCGTTTCTGCCACTTAAAAAGCAATGTGATTCTCAAGGTACATTTATTCCCTTGAAAATTTTATTACCCCTGGGGTGAATTCGCTCACTTACAATCCCAAACATCATATGACTATAAACCATCTTAGTGCAAACTTCAGGTTCCTAGCTCATTTGCTTAACGGCTACATACAAACATTGCAAGATCAACATTATAGTTGCAAATGACAAATTGAGTGTACTCACAGAGTTGTGCAAGGTATTAAAATTGCTCGAAAGAAACTTACCAGCTCTATCGCTCGACCCTCGTATTTACACAGGGAGACAAAAGATGGGCAAAAGTTAGTCAGTCAGTCAGCCAGTTCGCTGTGTTTCAGATAAATAGATTTGTGGTTAAGATACTTATTTGAGCAATGTTAAGTAAGTTTTATTTGTCCGCCGTTCAAGCGCATGAAAATGAAGATATAATAAAAATTACAACAACTACAAGCCGCAAGAAGGCCAACAACATCTTAAGATCTGGAACGTACCTATATTCTTGTTATCAGTTAATGAGAAAACTATACGGTTTGTTTCTTCATTCAGTTAATGAATACCATTCACACATGCAGCTACCACCGGTGAGAGTAGCGCTCTACCTGCAAAAGATTGTCCTAAGTTGCATAAGTTTTTCTTCTTTTTTTCGCTCGCCGGAAATTTCTCAAATCTCTGCGATACAGCGATACTAAAGTAATGAAGTTATGCTAAAGATATGTGATAACAACACTCGACTTAGAATGAATGGCGTAATGGATAAACACATCCAGTCAATTTAAAGTTGCCGCCACAATTTTCACAGGGAAATTGTGTTATCGCCAAATCGATAAATATGCTTAAATTTATGTCGTTTTGAGCATATCCTGATCGACGGGAAGTTTGAATGGCCTCATAGCGATTAGATGCTATGCTATGTAATGCGAACTGTTTTTAAGAAGCCGTTTTTTAAATACATTTTATTAATAAGTATTGCTTTCTTGTTGCGGTATTCCCAACAATATAAGTAGAGAAAAGTCATATAGTATTTAATATGATCGAACGGAAGAAGCAAGTACTTGACGCTGCCTCATGCAGTAATTAAATGGTTGAACGACCAGTAGCATGTGTCGTATAGATCAGTAGATACCGCCCAATTTGGCCTAGACCTCGATTATTATTTCGCGATAATTGTAGTAGACGCGGCTTGACCAACCTAGTCTTTCTGTGACATATACAGCCCAAAGACCGCAACTTCCTAATCTCAGCCAATACATCAATATATCTCTATGTTTGGATTGGTAATGAAATTTGCTTTAATTTGAGTACGCATGTGTGCATATTGACTATAAATCGCCCGTTTTGACCATGCAGTGCGTTTTTGGGCTACATCAGCTTTAACGTGCTGCAATTTTAAGTTAAGTGCGTGCCAACTAACAGTAACCATTTTAACCAGTGTCAATCCACATAAAAATAATGTTAATGTTAACACAGTGTCAAAAAGGCGTAATTTTTACTAAGGTATACTTAGGTACCTTTTGTCCCTGAAAGGAACTGTTTTCCCCCTGGCCGATTTTGCCAATTTCCAACCCCAAAGCCATCATCAGGAAAATTTTCAGGAGCGTAGGTTTATTGGTTTCACCGCTATTGAGCTTTTTACAAAATAGGAACATGTTTAAGAATTTTATGACGAACTATACTTAGTAGGGACATACATAAATACTGTTACAACATTGAACACACCCATTTTAATAATAGAACTGAACATACCCCGTAAATGTCATATGGGTTTTGAAAGCTAACCTCAATAGCGTTATTCTGTAACGGGATTTTAAAATTGTTTCAACTTTCATCATGGAGTGGTCAGATAATGAGAACCGTATCGCTGTAATAACGCTTTAAAAGTGTGAAATGAAAAAAAACGATATTTTCAAAACGCTCTGGCCACTAGGGATTAGCCGCATGTTCGTCTACCGATACATAAAACTGTTTGAGGAGACTGGAGATTTAAAAGACCGCCACCGGTCGGGCCGCCCACACTCTGTTCGAACACCGCATGTCATTAAAGCCGTTAAATCAATATTCACAGAAATCCGGTCCGAAAACAGAAAATCTTGGCCCGTAAGATGAATATCAAGCAAAAGTTCATGAGTCGAATCATTAAAAAGACTTAGGACTTGGGGCTTTCAAACGACGTACCGGACATTTATTGACTGCAGCTTTAAAAAAATAGGATTGAAAAATGCAAACCTTTTGGCAAGGCACGCTGATAACTTGCACAGAAAAATTTTGTTCACCGATGAAAAAATTTTTACCGTTCAGGAAACATTTAACAAGCAAAATGATAGAGTGTATGCGCGGTCGTCTAAGGAAGCATCTGAACTGATCGCAAGAGTGGAAAAGGGTCATCACCCAGCTTCAGTCATGGTTTGGTGGAGTGTCTCTTACGATGGGGTCACTGCATTTCTGCGAACAAGGAGTCAAAACATAGGCCAAAGTTTAGCAAGAAACCGTTTTGGATGCAGTTGTGAAGCCTCTTAACAATTCCCTGTTCCAAAACAAGCCATGGACTTTCCAGCAGGATTCTGCGCCGGCCCAGGCCTGGCTTCGAAACAATGTGCCAGCGTTCATTTCCTCTGAAGAATGGCCCTCAGACAGTCCAGATTTAAACCCATTGGATTGCAAACTGTGGACGGTTTTAGAGGACAAGGTTTGTCACAAAAGATACCCAAACATTGGATCTCTTGAGACTGCTTTGGTTCGAGCTGTGGCAATTTTTCCAATGGACGAGGCTCGTGAAGCTATTGACGATTGGCCAGTTTGACTTAAGGCGTGTGTAAAGGCAAAAGGCGGACCATTTCGAATAAGTAGAATCTTTTTGGATACAATATACATCAATAAATTTATTAAAAAATATTTGGTTCAAAATCATTCAGTACTTATTATTGTACAGCATAAAACGTGTGTAACAATATTTATGTCCCTACTAAGGACATAGGATGGGCCATTTAAAATTTACAATTTGAATTGGCTTTAAAAAGGTACTGATAAATTTTTAATTTCTAGTTTTATTAGAAAGGCTGAACTTTGTCATTTAATAATGGAACACCATCCGATGCGTTTTTGCTTTGCCCAATGGGCTAGAAATTGTTTGCAGGGCATGAAGAATTTTACCGAAGAATCGTATTTTCAGATAAAGCTTATTTTCATGTCGTCGGCTATATCCATAAGCATAATTGCTGCATATGTGGCTCAGAGAACACACACGTAACTATTGGGTAGCCAATGCATTCACAATAAGTCACTGTTTGGTGTGGATTTTGGGCTGGCGGCATCAATAAAAATTATTAGTACTTTTTGACAGCCTACGAGTATTCAAATTCAAACATTTATGTAAATCATCCAGTCGTTATATGTACTTTACAGGGCCTTCCATCAATATTTCGTGGAGTAGCAAACGAAATGACAGATTTAGTATACCATTCACCCTACGGTGGAGCGTATTCTATTGATGGTGATTCTATTGATAATGTTGACATTTTATTAATTTTGCGTACCCAGTATTCTGCCTTTGGTATGAGGCATATTGACAATAAATTCTAAAATAATTCGCACGGAGCTATTCCTAGTACGCATTTTTATCAAGCCAAAGTTGTTCGGTTGGCCATAGTCGGACAAATCATAACAGGTTGCACCTAGCCCGACTGAAAATCAAAAATATGCGAATTCTGAAATGGATCTGGGATATAAGGGCACGCCCAAGGTTTCTCCAAATCCTTCCAGTTTGTGTCTAGCCCGGAAGGAAATCAACTATAAACAAATTCTGAAATAGATCTGGGACATAATGAATTTCTAGTACGGATTTCATCAACCACAAAATTTTCAGTTCGACCACTGTGGGGTAAATCCTGTCGGGTTATACCTCGAAAGGCAGAAAATCAAAAAAAAATAAGAACTCTGAAATAGATCTTGGATATAATAATAAGTAATACTAAAAGAACTCTCCCAGGGCTTTTATAAGTAGGAATTGCATCGCCCCCTGTCGGGTTTTACCTCGCAAGGCAGAAAAAAAACGAACTCTAAAATAGATCTGGGATATTATGACACGTAATTCTAAAAGAAATTGCCCATTTCTCAACCCAACATTTTTCGGTTAACCACATTGGAACAGATCCGGCCATGTTGTACCTAGCAGGGCAGTAAATCAAAAATATGCAGATTCTAAAATGGATCTTTTATAAATGACAATTCTAAAAGGGCACTCCCTGGGCTTATCAAGTAAAAATTTCATCAACACAATATTTTCCGTTCGATCATAGTTGTGTAAATCCCGTCGTGTTATACATAGCCGGGCAGAAAATCGAAAATATACGAATTCTAAAATGGGTCTGATTTATAAAAAAAATTAATCCTACAAATGCACTTGCAGGGATACTTCTTGTATGGATTCCATCCACCCAATTCATTCATAGTCATATACGTATGTAACCTTATGTTCATATAAGTCAGCACTTTATATATTAGGGTGGGTCGATTTAGCAATCGGTTTTGTGCCATCAATTTTTCGATAGCTTTTGGCATGAGGAAAAAAAATCGACTACGACATATCAAAAATATATATTATTATATCGTATTATATGTGGCAGTGTATATTTGTACGTCACCTTGGGAAGGGAATATTTAAAAATATAATTTTTTATTACCTACTACAAAAAAACTTAAAAACAAAAGTTGTGAAAAAGTCAAAAATTAAAATTTGGGCGCCAAGAAAATGATTTTCTTTTATATGTCGTAGTGGAAGTTTATTTCCTTATGCCAAAAGCTATCGAAAAATCAATTTTTGTCCTTACAAATCGGCCCACCCAAATATATATATCAAAAAAATATATATAGTATACATATCTTTTGATATAGACCACTTATTTGATACGTCACTGTAAATTCTTAGTGATCCTGTCGCTCCATGAGCCAAATTTTAAATTCGATCTTGCGCAAATTTAGCACACATCGTTATTACTGATATGTACCTAAATGTACACTGAGTCGAAAATTCAATGACTTTTTAACCATGTTTCTGGTTAAATTTTTCATGGAAAATGTTTCATAACGAAGACAAAATAACGTTATATATTGCCAAATCAACTATTTTGTATAGTTGAGTTAACTTCATATAAGGTTGAATTTTTCAAGAGAGAGACAGAAAAATGTGCGACATAAACAAAAATTTAAAGATCAATTGGCTCTATTGTATCGAAGATTTTGATCAGCTTTGTGTTATACGAAGTTCAGAAACATTTTATCTCGCTCCAAAAACCACCACCAAATACAAATGATAGCTGTACAATCTTCATATCTCCTTCCTCTGAACGTTTGTAATTGTGACAAAGATCATAGACAGTTTATCTCGCTTTTTAAAAAAAAAAACACCATCAATTAAAAATGCTAGCTCTACAATTTGCGCTATAAAGATTGCTTTACGTAAAGCTAATGACTATACGCAAAGGGTAATTCTCTTTAATCATAATTCTCATTAATCGTATAAGTCATTTGATTTGTAGCCGAAGTAATCGTTGCCAAAGACTGCTGAAGAAAAACCTTGATGGGCTGTGCAGTCTGTCTGGGAACCGTAGCCAATACATTTCACCAACTTTTTAGTTAATCCGAAAAAGAAACAACAGAAAGGTCTCGAACCAGAATAAAAACGGTTTAAGTCATAAAAATGGACGAAGACCGAATAAATGTTAAACAAAACAAAGTTAGTAGGTTAATTTAATATTAAAAATTGTAACAGTAGCCATATTTCTGGCTAAAAGAGGTAAGAGTAATTAGTTAACTTAACATTAAAAATGATTTCTAAATGAATCTTCATAGTTAACAATATTAACAAATTAACAAATTCAATAAATTAACTATGAACTTTTAATGTTAAAAATTTTCATGGCTACAAACAATGCATTGTTAAAACAACAATAATTATTTTAATAATAACACTTGGTTAATAAACTCAACAATGCATTGTTAAAACAACAATCATTATTTTAAAATTAACAATTTTCATTGTTAAAAAATGCAACCATAGAATTGTTAAATTAACAATTATTATTTTTAAATACCAGTCAACAACAAAATGTTCAAATTACCCTTATATAACGTAGACTCCAAATCATGTTTATTTATGTTTAAGTTAACCTTAAATAAGGTTATTTTTCTTCTCAGTGTAGTAAGATAAAAACGTTAAACGCAAATGTTTTTCAATGTCTTTCAGAAAAATTCTGCAATATATTCAAGGCAAGGGGAATATGCCTTCATAAAAAAGGGGGAAAAGAAATTTGTGTTTAATAATCCTATAAAAGGACACCTTTCTTTTAATAGGTAGAGTTGTCTTAGTGAGAAAGAGTGCCAGTGCCTTTTCCTGTGTTGACAACCATCGAATAGTTAAATTAACTATTATTTTTGTTAAATACCGGTCAACAACAAAATGTTCAAATTAACCTCTTATAACATAGACTTCAAATCGTGTTTATTTATGGTTAAGTTAACCTTATACTCGTATAACGTTATTTTTCGTTTCAGTGTAGTAAAATCGGTCAATGTTTTCGAATAGACTCCAAAAGGCTCCTCTAGAGTTCTGGTTCTACTGCTCTCGACGACACAAATTATATTCTGTCGTGCTTAAATATCGCATGCAAGGCCAGCCCTAAGTTAGTTGCTGCTGTTGCTCAAGAGGTCACATATTAAATTCAATCTTGTTTAATTGTAGCAGATTTCGTTATAAAAGATCTAAAACTAACCCTGGTAAAATTATACCGTATTGGTTAATGGTTTTCTACAAAGGTCAATCCAAAAATTTAAAAAAAAAAATCAACTCGAGTTCAACTTCAACATGGTACGCTAAGTGAAACAACGGCGACTGGACTTTATTGGTTATTGTTTTCCTTAAGCCCAATGTTTTCTTGTAGCCCATCGACATTGCTTAAGTAAAGCTCACAAAATTATGACAAATCTGTAAACATCCCCAGAAAGAAGTGGCTTAATCATTCCATGTTTTAATGTCCACTAAAATGTATAAGTTTCACAAAGAATGTCACATGTGTTTCTGTGTAATAAAAGTCCTTTGATTAATATCAAAAAATCAACTCTTCCCCCTAGTCAAGTAATCGATATTTAACTTGAGAATGCCCCTGTTGAAAGCTTCGTTAAAGATTAAAGACTTTTTTTTTGAAAATTGTGATTCTGCTCAGAATCGCCCTTTACTTGTCAAGCGCACCCGAAAAGTAGACCAAATTTTGAAATGGGATTAATTTATATGGGGTGATCCATCTAGAGGTATTTTCAGTACAAAAAAATATAAAAATTCAAATCAAGTGTGGAATCTTTGTTGGTAATTTGAAATGACATTTTATGTTATTTTATTGAATTTTTTTTTAAGTATAATTTCGTTCAAATGTTGGCCGCAACTACGCCTCCGGGTTTCCACTCTGAGGGTCCAATTTTGGATGACTCGTTCGAGCATTTCCACCGGTATGGCTTTAATGACACTCGTAATGTTGTCTTCCAAAACCTGAATCGTAGCTGGTGTGTCAGCATAGACTTCGGACTTTACGTAACCCCAAAGAAAAATGTCTAAAGGTGTGATATCACTCAATCTAGACGGCCAACTCACCTGTCCAAAACGTGAAATTAGCTGCTTTTCGAAATGACCTCTCAATGGATGCATTCTTTGAGAAGTTGTATGGCAAGTGGCACCGTCCTGTAGAAAACAAGTGTCGTCAGATTACGGGCTTCAATTTTATGTAGCATAAAGATCGATATCATGGCGCGATAGCGAGCGACATTCACGGTTACTTTCCGGCCATCATCATTTTTGAAAAAATATGCACCGATAATTCCACCAGCTTATAAACCGCTCAAAACAAACCGTGGTTTTCTCTGGGTATAATGGCACCTCTTCTTGTTGCCCTTCAGCCCAAATGCGTCAATTTTATTTATTGACTTTGCCGTTGAGCCAGAAATGGACCTCATCACTGATCAAAATTTTGGTCGAAAACAGCGGATCTTTCCGTTTCTCACCGAACGCTCATATCCATAACACAGTTGCCAACATTTAAAGGAATTTATCAAAAAATGAACTTGATTTGAATTTTTATATATTTTCTTTGTTCTGAAAAAATACCTCTAGATGGACCACCCTATATACATATATCTTGATTTGATTAAAATATTAGTTGATTTTGCTTAATTGACCCCTAAGTAATTTATTCTGTCCGAATAAATCGCAATCGAATGAAATGATTTATCGATAACACAAAAAATACACTCATACTTGAGTACTTGGACATTTCCTGCTATCAGTTATGAATTTTTTGCTTCAAACAAATGAAGTCCACACATTGCTGTAGCACTTCTCCTTTAACAAAACATTTGCTCTGAATATTCTCACTTTCAACCCGTGACCATCTCCAGTTACTTGTTTCCCGCTTTTCCCCGCAAAGGATAATAAAGTGTTGCTGAGCCTAGGCCCCCTTGCCGCTCATCCTCTTATGAATTAGCAGAATTTTATGTGAGAAACTTGTTGTTCCACATTCTCACTTTGTACTCACTCCTCGTACGCTCGAGAACAGTTTTCATTCATTCATTCTCACATTATTTGTGTTGTTGTTGTTCTTCTTCTTCTTTGTTTGTTTGTGTTGCTGGCAACGATTGGTGGTTGTGTACACAACCACCGGGAACGAGCACAGCAACAATTGCAAACACAGCCCGAAAAGGAAAAACGGCTGAGTCCTTGTATTTTGTTTTGCCACTGTTTGCTTGTTTGTTTGTGTTTACACACAAGCACACGCACACATCGTCAAAGGAGGAGGCGAAGAGGAATGCTTGTTGTTGTTGACGTGGGTTTGTTGTACTCCTCGCAAGCTGGGCTCCTGTTATTTGGCACACACAAATTCCAACAAAAAACCCAACACAAACACAAATACCAACGACACGACACGGCTATTGTTGTGCATATCCTGGTGCGTTCCTTGTTTCATTTTTGTAGAATTTGTGTGTGTGAGTGCGTGTATATGTGGGTTTGACTGAGACCAGTTATCGTGAGTTTGTAAAAGGAAGCATTGGATGTGTGACACTTTAGTGGGAAATGATGGAAGAAACAGTCACTGTCGTCGTACAGCAGCAGAGAGTGTGTAAGGATTTCAGGACGTGTAAGTGTGCGCCTCTGTGTACTTGTTGTGAGCTTATCCTTGACGCTGCTGCTACAGTGGCTGTTGTTTCATTCTTCAGATGTTAAACTGTGATAATATTTCATATTTTTTGGTTGGAGTAAAACGACAACATTACTCATATTATTCCCAATACATTAAACTTGGAAAAACTCTTCTGGTATCACATCCGTACACTGTTTCCAAAAATTGTCTTATCTGGGTCTCGAACACCCTGCGCGATATTGTCGAGACGTCAAAGCATCCACACAGAGTGACAATTTTCTGCGGATTGTGGAGTGGTGGCATCATTGAACCATTTTTCTACAAAAATGAGGCTGGGAACAATGTTTTGGTCAACGGTGGGCGTTACAGAGCCATAGTATCCGATTTTTTTTAGCGAAATAGAGGACATGGGGTTGGACGACCTCTGGTTCATGCCGCATGGCGCGCCATGCTACACAGCCCATGACACAATCGATCAAATTCTAAATCATGTAATCAGCCGTCTTGACGAAGTCAATTGGCCACCTCTGAGCTGAGATTTGACACTTATTGATTTTTTTAAGGCATTTAAGGCCAATACCAACCAAGTAATCTGTGAGCTGCAGGCCGATACCATCAAAAAGTTCTTAGAGAATTACACACAGAGTATAGATTTGTTGTCACAACCGTTTTTTTCGCAACCGAATGTTGGTGGTTGCACTACGCTACAACCGAATATTTATTAGGCACTCGGCAATTTTCAGTAGTAGAAACTGACTGTATCGGTTGATAAGAAACAGTAGCGGTAACCCTAACTAATTTAGATGGCTATTGGAACTAAATTTGTACATGTATAGGTTGTTATTATACATTATTGGTAAGATAAAGATTAAGCTGATCATAAAAATATTATCTAAGTGAATTTTTCAGGGTGAATGTGACGAGTACAGCATCTCTTAACCAAAAACTCTAGCAATTCTAAGAGCATCAAAGTCTATATCATTTATTTCCGTACCAGAACATATTTGTTGTCACAGCCGAATTTGTTTGCCAACCGAATGGTCGAGTATTCCATCAGTACAACCGAATGTTACTCGGTGCTCTGTAATTGACAGTTATATAAACGGTGCAAAAAAAATTGAATCTAAAAATCCACGTACTACATTAATAACTTGTGAGGATGAACATATTAACCATCTTGTGGTATTTCGAACCGAATATCCATTACGATAAAAACATTCGGTGATTGCAGCCAAAATTCTTCTTTTGCAACCGAATCATTGTAGTTCAAACCGATTTTCATCTAACTTTTTTTCATCTAACTTTTCACCGGTGGTTATAGCAATCAACCAATTATGATGTACTTTCGTATCAATCATCGACGGTGACAACAGTTAAGTTATATGTACACGCAGAGAACAGATTCGTTCCTAAAATATAATTTTATTTGGAATGAAGACATTTATTCCAAATAAACTTATGTCAGCTACACCAGCCAAAATAGTTGGTTTAAACAGGCCTGCAGGGATGCTGTCAGATCTAAAGAGGAGACGTTCAGAAATTGGCGTTTGAATATAAACGCCAATGCTGTCAGATCTAAAGAGGAGACGTTCAGAAATTGGCGCCTGAATATAAACGCCAATACTGAACTGCTGCGGAAACAGGCAAGAACATCGCGTGCCAGAGTGCTTAGGCGTGAACAAATTTCTACTCGAACAACGCCTAAGTACAAAGGTTCTTGTTTCCCCCAGGGGAAGTCAGAGCTTTTGGTCGTTTGTAAGAGTAAAGGATAGTAAGTGATCAGTTTGATAAAGCTAACCTATTGGCGGAAATGTTCGCAGGAAATTCTTTCTTGCCGGAAAGCAATCAACCGCTCCCCGTGATCGAAAACGTATCTAGTTTCAAACCTCAGATTTTTTTTCGAACACGTGGCGTTCTAGCGAATCTCGACGTAAACAAGTTCCCGGGCCCTGATGGCATTTCGGCACTTGTCCTATGTAAGTGCTACTCGACGCTAGCCCGTCCATTACACAACCTTTTCAACCTTGTTTATCGTGCGTTTTGGAAGGTTGCGAACGTCCAGCCAATCCCTAAAAAAGGTGAAGCCGATAATCCTGCTAATTATCGGCCAATCGCGATTTGCTCTACGCTTTCTAAGGTAATGGAGAGCATGGTTATCCACCATCTTGTGAGGTATCTAGAGTCCAACGACTTGCTTAGTGATCGATAGTATGGCTTCCGTAGAAATCGCTCTACGGGAGACCTGATGGCTTTCTTGTCTTTCCATAATAAATTGGCAAACAATACTGAAAAGAAAAAATAAAGTTTTACACAATTTACGCATAATCTGTGGAAAAAAACCCTATTGAAAAAAATACCTCTAAATTGATCACCCGTTTAGCGACATTACTCAGACATGATCTACATTTTTACCATTGATAGACCTTCTTGATATTGAAAACCATCAACCAATTTGTTTTTGGCGGCGACCCATATTCCCTAAGTTACGGTAAATCCGAGATTGACAATAAATATTGTTATACTGTTCTATTCTCAACAGACGAGGGCAATATGGGTAACTGTAAGAAGCCTTTTAGAACATCTATCCTAATCAGTATGGATTTTGCTGACCTATTAACTTATTGCAAGGCGGGTAAAAGTACTAAACATTTTCTTTACGCCCACTGTGTCAGAATATGATTGGTATGGAGGAATATATTTCTTGTCTTATATTTTTAGTCTAGACTTTAAGCCTTCATTTATGGATTCTGGCGTCACACTTACCCAATATTAGGCGTAAATATTAAGGTTTAAAGTTCTAGCTTTCTTAGGTATTTAAATAACATATCAGCATTTGTGACAGCGCATAGAGAAAGGGACCTAAGGGTAAAAAAATCAATTTTCATTTTTTTTTATTTTTTTTTGATGTGGACAACATCTGAGCATCGAATGAGACCGATCCCATGCCCCAAAAGTGTTCCCTCCCAGAGATATGCGCGTTTTATGAAAGTGAAGTCGACGATTCTAAGCGCAAATAGAAAGGGACCTAATCTTTAAAATAACTCTTCTGAACAAAACTGGTTTTTAACCTTAGGTCCCTTTCTATTTTGCGCGTCACATATGCTTTCTCTTTAAATTTAGAAACATTTGTGGAGGTCTGATCTATTTTTTTTATTGACTATTGACATGTGCTCTCCAGTAGCAACTTTGGCATTATGATGTCCCTTTATCATTAAAACCCCTATCAAAGCATCTATCCATTGCGAAAGGGTTAAAGGTAATAAAATGTTTCTTCACGCCTTTTATGAAAATATCCCCCTTTGTCAAAATATGAGCGGTATGGAGGAAGATATTTTCTATGATCTGAACTGATCTACTTTTTTTTACTATTACCATGTGTTTTCCAGAAGAAACTTTTTTAATTTCCCCTGGAAACAGTGTAGCATAGCTGTTGTTACTCTTCTTCTACACCCTTGCTTCTTTTCGTAGCAGCAAAGCAAAATGTCACAAATGATATCCTTAGTGCTAAAATGAATTAAATCCATTGACTTCATATCGCCGTCGGAGAGATGAGACGAGACTAGTCGAAACAAAACAAGAACAAGAAGAACAAACGACTGGAAATTTGTTTCATTTTCTTGTCGTACACTCTGTTAAATTTGTGATAATGGATAATACTTTTAACCACCCCATTCCCATCACCACCACTTGCTCGTCCTGCTTAGCCTTATCCTTTCGATGGCATTGTCCCTCCCAGTCGACTGAGCTGCCTTCTCATGATGACTGCCTATTCATACACACTATGATGGGATGATATGATGATGATGTGTTTACTTATCATTGTCCCTGGTTATTTGAGAGCGATTGAGTGTGTGTGTGTGTGTTTGTGTCCTTGTCTTCTCATCGCATATCGTCCTGGCAGTGTTGTTGCTGTTTTTCTGTTTTTCAACTGATAAGCTTTTTCCCACCCTCCTTCCCTTATTGCACAGCCCGAGAAAGCAAAAAAAAACAACATCAACGACGATGAAGAGAGCAGTTAAATGCGATTTTTCATTGTTGATAAAAAAATTAAATTTTAATATTTTTCTCATTTCTCTCCTTTTTAACTTTTTCGTACGATATTTTAGCCTTTGTTTTGCCGCTACTGTGTTATCCTTTTCGGCCAGGACGAGGGCGAGAAGTACAGAAAAAAATCAACTTTATTGTGTTTACTATACTCAGCATTCTTGCTGTACTCGGTGCCATGGACGACTTTATAGCACTACAACAAACAATGGTTGTCTATGTTTTTGGTGGCCCGTCCATTCGGTCGGTCGGTGGGTGGAACGACGACGAGCAGGAGTCGGGGCACTTCATATCTCATGAGTTTCATAAATTGTTGTAATTTGTTATGTTTATAGTTTTGCACAATTTTAGCTGATTTTGCAATTTTCTCAAAAATAAAGAAAAATTCTATATGGAACGCTCTGCAGCGGGCGGAAGGCGATGGCGGCACTACGAGAAGGGACGAAGCCATGTAAAGATAATGCAAACAATTTATAGGACTTGAAAAATAATTGGTGCGAACCATAAAATTATTGATAAGAAGTTTATAAAAAAACCCAACCAACCAACGTTTTAATGCTTTTAAACAAGTTTCTGTGGGGGGATATCATAAAAACCTCGTT
The DNA here is from genome assembly GCA_963513945.1 of Hydrotaea diabolus. Classification (NCBI taxonomy): domain Eukaryota; kingdom Metazoa; phylum Arthropoda; class Insecta; order Diptera; family Muscidae; genus Hydrotaea; species Hydrotaea diabolus. The sequence continues at coordinate 176,134,311 of OY740717.1, forward strand.
TCACGATAACTGGTATATCGTGATAACCTTAAAGGGGGTAGGAGTTAAGAAGCGATGCATTTTTAACCAGGTACTGGTTGAAGGTTGACATCATTTATATACAATTTCTTAAATTGTCTATGAGAACTAAAAAAAATACTTACTCAAATCAAGTGTTTATCAGAAATGATATGACGAAGAATTTCAAAAAATCAACACACAAAATTGTTAGGCTTTTATTGTTAAAAAAACAGATAGTATTGGAAACATAACTTACTAATTTTTAGTCAACAATGAGGTGAGTTGACTAAAAATTAGTAAGTTATGTTTCCAATACTATCTGTTTTTTAAATAACCAACACCCAGGGGATGCCCCCTATACATGCGGTGCATTGCGCTGGCGAGTGGAAAGTAAAGGATCGGAAGGGCTTAAGATGGAGTAATGATTATTGACGCTTGCCTTGAACTTCTGGATGTCGCAGTCAGTGGGAAATACATTTGCCGGAAGTCGATTCCACATACGGACCGTACGAGCGAAAAACGAATTTGATCTGTAGTGTATCGATAACAAACGGGTGTGAATTCCTAGAAAGTCGCGTATCCTTGCCGAACATCCTCACGTCAGGAATAAGACGACGGATGTCTGATGAACACACACCATGAAAGTAACGATAGAACAGCGTCACGCAACCCACATTCCGACGATGCTCAAGGAAAACAATAGAGTTGGATACCCTACTGTCACCTATCAGCACCATCGCTCTCCTTTGAACACGGTCAAGTAGCTCCAAGGATGATTTTGGAGCACCTGTCCATATATGGGAGTTGTATTCCATCTTTGGTCTGATTTGTTATTCACTGAAGTAAAAGTTTATAGGTGACAAATGAGTATATATCTAGAATCGAACAGTGCGGACTATATGGTACCCTACACCAGTGTGGTATAATGCCGGACTAAGAAAGAAAGTCACAAGCACTTTCTTTCAATCACTTGAAAAATCAATTTCTTGAAAATTCAATTTCTTGAAAAATCACTTTATATTTGTCGAACTTTTGCTTATATCAATATGTTGATGATACTGTTAGTATTGAAAAAGTGACAGATTGCTCAAGAGGTAACAATTTTCCCCACCCTAGGACTGAGTCAACTTCTTAAAAACTGTATATTTTAGAACTTATGGTGGTTTTATGATTATATCACTACATTAAACTCGATCGAAACGAATTTTTTACATTAATATTTGTTGGATAAATTATGCAGTGATTGAAAAAGGTGGCGTGGCTCCGCCCACACAATCAGGAACTTAAAAAGACCATATCTCTTGAACTGGTAGATTTATGACGATGCTTTTTGTAACATAAGATATTGGCATAGAACGAAATATACCCTGGTAGAAAAGTGGGCCGGTTTAAAAACCACAAAAATGACCAAAGTATTGAACCGATCGCTATAAAATTTTAACAGAGTGAAGTCATTGTCTTGCAAATTATTATAGACTGTGTTATGTTAAAATTGGAGAAAAGTTCATGGCACCGTTCATTAAACTCTTAACTGTAAAAGACCATATCTCGAACCGGAAGAATGTCATAGTGATCCAGAATCCATGCATTGGCACATCTAAAAAAATTTTTGTTTAAAATTTGTTTTCAATTTTCAGTGGACGATGCAAGTGGGCGAAGAAGCGTGGAGGTCGGTCGTTTTTAGTAAAAACTAGTATGTTCGTCGCAACCATAGCATTGTTTACTGAATTTATTTTTGACAATAGTATAGTTGCAGCAATATTAATATTGTTGAAATGTAACAATAGTTTTATTGCCAAATTTAAAAATGAAAATATGGTTATAGTAACAATATAAATATGGTTGGTGCGACAAAAGTGTTGTGTTTTGCGTTTTATGTTAACAATAATATGATTACAGCAATCATACTGTTTGATTCTATCCTTTTTAAAAACAAATGTTATTAGACGGATCAAATGCAATAGTACTTTTTGACAACTTAAACCAGTTCTAACAAATAATATTGGGGATCAAATCTATTGTCGACAACTTAAACAAATTGGGGATATTGGGGATCATAGTATAATTGTGTGTGATCATACTATGGTTGTAGGGATCATAACATGGTTGCGTATGAATCATACTATGGTTGTGAGGATCATACTATGGTTGTATATGAAACATACTATAGTTGTGAGGATCTTACTATGGTTGTGTGGATCATAGTATGGTTATGTGTGAATCATACTATTGTTGTGGTTGTATTTGAATCATACTATTATTGTGAGGATCATAATATTGTTGTACCACAACCATATACCCAACAATAGTATTATCCTCTTCGAATATTGTCACCACAACCATACTTGTTTTCTGCGTGCAGACATGGTCTATTCGATCAGACTGATTTTGAACTTCTGTTTCCAATAAATCCGTAAGCTTGGCTCTAAAGCGATCATCATTCACCGTAAAGGCAGCTCCTTTCCTACTTAAAAAAACCGGATAATGCCGCCTGCCTGTAAACCGCCCCAATCAGTTAGTTTTGATAGATGCAATGATGATATGTTAACAGCTTGAGGTTGTTCAAAGTATCTTGATAACCGATAGGCTTTTTATTGGTATAATCGGTCATTAGTTGCGTCTACAATACAGTGATCATATTTATAACCTTTTGGTATGTCGAACCGAATATCCTTTAAGACTGTAAAAATTTGGTAACTGCAACCAAAATTCTTGTTTTGCAACGGAATTTTAGTAGTTCAACCCGATTTCAAACTCTTTTTCTCTGTGCGTACGAAAACACTTCAGTTAAGCCTCACTCTGTTAAGACCAGAGCTATAACCAAAAATTGGGAGAAGAATCATTTTTTATTGCTTAGTAAAGGGTGGTCCAAACATAATGCACGACGTTAATTGTGAGTCAGACCTTAACGTCAAAGTTTTTGACCAACTTAATTTGGGCAAATGAGAATCCACGAGTGATTGTTGAAAAGCCGATGCATCCACCAAGAGTGATTTTTTGGTGCGGTTTATGGACTAGCAGCGTCATCAGGCCATACTTTTTTCAGTTACCGTGAATGAACTTCTTGTGGCCTGTAATTGAGAATCGACCGGACGATATGTGGTTTCTACAGGATGGTGCCACTTGCCACACAGCCAACGAAACAATGGTTCTTTTGCGCTATAAATTCAATGGCCTTGTTATCTCACGTCGTGGCGATGTAGAATTACCCCATGATCATGTGATTGGACACCGTTGGACTCCTTTCTGTGTGGATTTTTATAATAAAAAGTGCGCGTCAATAAGCTTAGAACAATTCCAGAGCTAAAAGATGAGATAATTCGGCACATTAACGACTTTTAACCTCCATGGTTATATCTGAGAGTCATTGAAGAGATGGTCCATCAGATAGAGGTATGCCACCAATGCCATAGCGAGGATGTATCCGATATTATGTTTCACACATAATTGTCATAGATTCTTCTATCATACTCAAATGATGGTCGTACGTCAAAACGTTCTGAGTACGTTTATGCTAAAAATTGTCAAACTTTCCAATGGAAATGTCAGATGGCGCCAGGCAACACCAAGGCTAGAAATATATGTAGCAACCCTCGTAATGAAAAAATATTAAGATAATTATGTAAAATTTTTAGTTATATTTACAATTAACATCGTACGTTTTTGTTGGACCAACCTTTTTATGAAACACAAGTTTCATAAACAGGTTGAAACACAAGTTTGTGAAAGCAAAACTTCCTACTTGCATGTTAAAACCCCCTGTCCTGTGATGGCTGTCCTTTTCCAGCTTTGCACTTACTCCCGTTTATACTTGTATTGTATTATCATGGTTCTTCATTTTTAAATCATATGAATAATCGATTCTTCTGGCGGAGAAGTGAAAATCTAATATCACTTATCACCTGTCGCTCCATTACATTTCATTATTCACCATTCACCACATGAAGCCATCCGTTGCGCTACGTTTCTCTGCCCTGGCCGCAACACCAGATCGATGTGACCAACATTACCATCAGCAAAACAGCCAACCAACCAACCAATGAAAGGCCGATGAAAACCATTTATCATCGAAATTTCCATATTCCCATTAATGCGTAATCGTAACAATACCAACAAAAGTAACCAAAATCCGTCTGTCCGTCCGTCCGTTTGTCAGCCGGCCTGTTTGCATTGCGGTGCTCTAGTAGTGGTGCTGGTGGTTGGCCTGGCTGGCTGGCATTTGTTTATTTAAAATGGAAAAGAGAGAAGAAGAAAAAAAGCAAACAAACAATACTTTATCATTGAAATATAAAAATCCATCAGTACTATCAAAAATTGGCATCAAAATGCCGCCAGGCGACGATTAAAACATTTTCGTTTCGTTTTTTGGGTCAATTTAAAAAACACACACAAAAAAAGGCTAGAAGGAAAAAAAACTACGCCTGTGAAGAGAATTCATACAGAAATGGTATGAAATGAAATGAGTGAACGAACAACTGAATGAATGAAACGAAACGAATGAATAACGAAAAAAACAAATGAAAAGAAATAAAACAAAATTTGTATTTCATACGTTTCACAAACCAAGCCAAACAGCGAGTCAGCCAGCCAGCCAACCAACAACCACCTTATCAATCAAAAGCAATCATCATTAATTCTTTGTTTTTTTCTCTTCTTTTTTCTATATAAACAAGCAAAGCAAACAAATCTAAAGTAAATATCGAAATAAAACACCAACAACAACGACAATATTAATGCATATGGAAGTGAGCGGCACTTTTTTATTATTGTTTTACAAATTAAAACAAACAACCACATCGACAAAAACATTGCGTCCAGAAAAAAGTCAAAACTTTAACAAACAAATTCGAAAAAAAATAATTGATTACTTGTGATAAATATAAGGTTTTAATTCGATATAAAGTGATGTGGACTTTTTTTGTTGTGATTTTGAATTTAATTGGTAACATTTACGGCATGGCTTTGAAATGTGATGATGGAAGCTGGTATTGCAAATGCTCGGGTATAAAACTGATTCACAAAAGCATCATTGAAATGTTGCAGATAATAAAGGGTAATCCATCTAGAGGTATTTTTTTCAAAATAAAAAAAATACTAAAATTCAAATCAAATGTGGATTCTTTTTTATTCTAATTCTGATTTTATGTCATTTATTTTTAGAATACAATTTCCTTAAAATGTTGGCCGCAACTCAGTGTGTCCATTTTGAGGGTGCGATTTTGGATGACTCATTCGAGCATTTCGACCGGTATGGCGTGATTGACACGCGTAATGTTGGCTTCCAAGATCTGAATCATAGCTGGGTTGTCTGCATAGACTTTGGACTTTTCGTAGCTCCAAAGAACAAATCTAAAGGTGTGATATCACACGATCTAGGTGGCCAATTAGCCGGTCCAAAATGTGAAATTAGCTTATCTTCGAAATTACCTCTCACTAGATCCATTGTTTGACTAAATGCATGGCAAGTGGCCCCGTCCTGTTAAAACAAAATGTCGTCAAGAATACGGGCTTCAATTTCTGGTAGTAAAAAGTCCGATATAATAGAGCAATAGCGAACACCATTGATAGTTACGTTTCGACCATCATCATTTTTGAAAAAATATAGACCGATAATTCCCTCAGCCCATAAACCGCACCAAACCGTGGTTTTCTCTGGATAAAATGGCACCTTTTCTTGTTGCTTTTCAGCCCATTGTTTGAGTAACTGCATGGCAAGTGGCCCCGTCCTGTTGAAACAAAATGTCGTCAAGAATACAGGCTTCAATTTAAGGTAGTAAAAAGTCCCATATGATAGAGCAATAGCGAGCACCATTGAAAGATACGTTTCGACCATCAACATTTTTGAAAAAATATGGACCGATAATTCCACCAGCCCATAAACCGCATCAAACCGTGGTTTTCGCCGGGTATAATGACACCTTTTGAACCTCTTCTTGTTGCTTTTCAGCCCAAATGCGGCAATTTTGTTTATTGACTTTGCCGTTGGACCTCATCACTGAACAAAATTTTGATCGAAAACAGCGGATCTTCCCGTTTCACACCGAACGTTTAGTTCCATAATACAATTGCCAACATTTGAAGGAAATTATTTTCAAAAAATAAAGGCCACAAAATGTCCTTTCACGCAGAAACAAAAATATGGTTTGGGTAACAATTTTCGAAGAGCATCATACTATTGTTGGTTATATGGTTGTGGCACAACAATATTATGATCATCACAACAATAGTATAGTTCACACACAACCATACTATGATGTCCATAACAATATTATGGTCCTCACAACAATAGAATTATTTACACACAACCATACTATGATCCCCACAACCATATTATTATTCACACTCAACCATACTATGATCAACACAACCATACTATAATCCTCACAACCAAAGAATGTTACACATACAACCATAGCATGATCCACACAACCATAGTATGACTTACACACAACCATGCTATGATCCCCAAAATTTTTTGTAAAGATTGGGTTAAGTTGTTATTCAACAATAGAGATTTTTATTAAATAAGTTATGTAAAAATACAAAAAACTCTTTATGATTTATTTAACAGTAGAAAAAATTCGTTTAATAAAAATATTTCAGTTATACTAATCTGTAGTTTGTTTTGAAAAATTATTTATATATAAAAACTACTATTATTGCGTAAGATTCGTAATTATTCATTCAAATTAAAAATAAATTGCGATTTTTCCTGTATGATTGCCGTAATCATGTTATTGTTAACATAAAACCCACACGCAGAAAAAAAGTATTGTTGGGTACTATTGTTGGGTATATGGTTGTGGTACAACAATATTATGATCCTCACAACAATAGTATGATTCAAATACAACCATACTATGATCTCCACAACCATTGTATGATCCTCACAACCTTAGTATGTTTCACATACAACCATAATATGATCCTCAAAACCATAGTATGATTCACACGCAACCATGTTAAGATCCCTACAACCATAGTATGGTCACACACAATTATACTATGATTCCAAATATAATTTATTAGAAGTTTTTTAAGTTGTCGAAGATAGATTTGAATTGTGAAAATTATTCAAAAATACATTAAGTTCAAATAATAGGAGTGATTTATTTCACAGTAGAAAAAATAAGTTTAAATAAACGTCAGCGTTTTTATTAAAAATATTTTAGTTAAACAAAACCAAAGCAGCTCGTTTAAAAAATTTTAATTTCGATAAAAAAGTACTACGAGTATTATTGCATTAGATCCGTACCAATAACATTTGTTCTTAAAAACACATTTAAATGAAGAAAAATTATAATAATACAGTATGATTGCCGTAATCATATTATTGTTAACATAAAACGCACCAACCATATTTTTGTCGCACCAATCATATTAACATTATTGCTTTAACCATATTTTCATTTTTAAATTTGGCAATAATACTATTGTTACATTTCAACAATATTAATATTGCAGCAATTATACTATTGTCAAAACCAAATTCAGTTAACAATGTTATGGTTGCGATGAACATACTTTTATTGCGGATAACATTTTATTATTGCCGTGACCATGTAGTAACCATGTTTTTTCTCTGCGTTTATGAAACAATACTTTTGTCCTACCAACCATATTTATATTGTTGCTGCAACCATATTTTAATTTGGCAACAATGCTATTGTTACATTTCAACAATATTAATATTGCCACACTTTTTTTTTAAATTCAAAAACAATACTAAGGCTGCGACGACCATACTTTTATTGCAGAGAACACACTATTGTTGCAGTGACCATATAGTAACCATATTTTTTCTCTGCGTGTTCAAATTACCAATAAAGATTCCACACTTGATTTGAATTTTTACATATTATTTGTTCCGAAAAAATACCTCTATATAAATCAGCCTATACTTTTCCAAATCGTCGTTTTAGATTTTAGCTTATATTTTTTTCTTTTTTGAAGTCCCTCTTACTTTGGGGACATTTATAACTTTCTGTTGCATGCAAGGATCATATTTCATACAATATTTACTGATAATAAATTGTACATATCTTAACTGATTTTTAACGCTGTGATATTTATGCAGCTTCTGTCTGGGCAATTAGTGCCACTTGTACATTAAAAAGACTACAAGTACTGCAGAATAAGATTTTAAAGTTAGTTTAAAATCTTTTTCTGCGGCGCGGCCCCACCATATCGCTAATGTCGATTTACTAGTTGTCAAAATAGAGAGACTGTCTAAAACTTTTAATACCACACGTTCCTATTCTGAATATAATCATGCTGTTGAGCTAGCCTCATCTTAGTATGCTAAGTAGTTCAAAATATTTATCCTATATCAAAATTTCAAAAAGGTTTTTGAAATTTGTTTCTCCCTTTACTATATTATATAAAAATAATATTTAAGAAAAGTTCTGTGATATCTTTGCAGAAACAGGGAAGTTCCTTGAACTTTTTTAATTGTTTGAATTATATGTATAAAAATGTTGTAATATCGGGTGATAAATCTAAAGGTATTTTTTCAAAATACTAAAACTTCAAAAAATAAAATAAAATGTGGAATACTTGTGGTTCTTTCGAAATGACATTTTATGCCATTTATTTTTAGAATATTATTTCCTTAGAATGTTGGCCGCAACATTTTGCGTCCATTCTGGGGGTCCAAATTTGGATGACTTGTTCAAGCATTTCGACCGGTATGGCTTTAATGACACGCATAATGTTGGCTGCCAAAACCTGAATCTCAGCTGGTTTGTCAGCATAGAACTTGGACTTTGCATAGGCCGAAAGAAAAAAGTCTATAGCTGTGATATTACACGATCTAGGCGGTCAACTCACCGGTCCAAAACGTGAAATTGACTGCTTTTCGTAATGACCTCTCAACAGGTCCATTGCTTGAGCAGCAGTATGGCAAGTGGTGCCTTCTAGTTACATCCAAATGTCGTCAAGATTACGAGCTTCAATTTCAGGAAGCCAAAAGTCCGATATCAAGGCCTGCACATCATCATTTTTGAAAAAATATGGAACGATAATTCCACCAGCCAATAAACCGCACCAAACCGTGGTTTTCTCTGGCTATAATGGCACCTCTTGAACCTCTTCTCGTTGCTCTTCAGCCCAAATGCGGCAATTTTGTTTATTGACATTGCTGTTGTGCCAGAAATGGGCTGAACACAATTTTAGTCGAAAACAGTGGATATTTTTCGAGCTTTTGAAGGGCCCAAACACTGAAACGGCGAAGCGCAGGAACATCGTTAGGCTTCAATTTCAAAACAACACTGAAAAGAACAAAAAATAAAGTAGAACACAACTTACGAGTAAAATGTGTATAAAACCCCATTGAAAAAAATACCTTTAGATTGACCACCCGATATATGCTTTTCCTGTTTGCTTAAAAACGCCACAAATCAAATTTCAATGAAATCTGATCAAATTTATCGCTGTTAGGGTGGTTAGACCCAAACCGAACTCTCCCAACTTCAATACCATTAGCCGAAAACAAAACGAACGTGGAAACAGTTTGATTTAAACTAAAGTTAAAAAAAAATATTTGCGGACGTTTAGTCAAGTTTTTGACCAAAAAATTTAAGAAATGGATTTTTTTTTTGATTTTTAGGCACACGAAGAAAAAGTTTGTTTGGGATGACAATATTCACTATTGTTGGTTATATCGTTAAAAGACAACCATACTTTTATTTTCACAACAAAAGTATGATTCACTCACAATTCTATGATCCGCACAACAATAGTATTACGAGTATTCACACACAACCATACTATGATTCCCACAACCATACTATGATACCCACAACCTTATTATAGTCTACACTCAACCATACTATGATCCACACTCAACCATACTATCATCATATTTTAATCCTCACAACCACATAAAGTACGTTTCACATAAAATAGTTACTACAGCCATAATACATATATAATCCCACTTAACCATACTATGATACCCACAATTATTTATTAGGATTGGGTTATGCTGTTATTCAACAATAAAAATTTTTATTAAGTAGAATATTTAAAAAATACATTTTATTCAAATTAAATGATTTATTAGACCATAGTAAAAATCCGTTTAAAAAAACTAGAGTTTTTTATTTATTACAGATACTTCAGTTATACAAATCCAAAGCAGTTTCTTTTAAAAAATTTGTATGTCCAAAAAAGTGTGTTGCACAGTGTTTTCTAAACAAAAACTAGTATATTATCAATTGATTAAACAATTCAGTCACTACAATCTGTCAAAATCTATCATTAGGAAACACCTTTTGTAATGATTTGAGAATTTATCTTGTTTTTTTTATAAAAGCGAAATTTTGACTACAAATTAGAAAATCGAAAGTCGATTTATCCAATATTTGATGTATGACATAACTGGATATATATTTACTGCCCTGGATCATTAAATTATATCTAATTTTCTTTAAAATATCTAATTACCTAACAAGCATTATAGCTTCCACATTTCTATAACACGTCCATCAGATCATACGGTTTTATGGTATTTCTTTCAAATGTTACTTTCTAAATAAACTTTTGCATAACAGCCATAATCGTGCAGGCATAGGAACTGGTTTTAAAACCAACAAATTATAATCACTCCCCCAAAACGAGCAGCCCAGATAAACTTCAGTCGTTTAGATAAAATGCAAAGCCCCCCCCCCCCACAACCCGCATGAAAGAAAACCCAAATCATGCAGAGCAATATATATTTGTTTTGTATCGCTGTATTACAGTAATTTTTAAAATTTATTTCTAATCTCTACTTTCTATACATGTGTACGTACGTATCTCCATTTGGCCATATGAACTTTGCGGAGAAACAAAACAAAAAACGAAAACAAAAATTGGCACGTGCTATTCCAAACTACGAACAGATGAGAAATAAGAAACTCCAGTTCGTTTCCTTCACATCAGGCAATTCGACACAACACGTGTCTTCTTGGGCTGGCTTAAGAGATTAATAATAACCACAAAGACAACAGCAACGAAATGTTAAATATGTCTACTACAATCATGAATATGTGTCATATTCATAATTTTCCAAAATGAGAATGTCATTAACGGCGTGTAAATTGATACAGACCCTCCCCACATGGGACATGGGAGACGGCAGACGACAGAGGATAAATGAGCCAGTGAGAATGGCAATGCTACCTGGTGAAATAGGAGTGAGTGATTACGTTCTTGTTAAACGAATATTATAACCAACACTCACGCACAACATTTATTTTAAGCATAACCAGCAGCAGAATTTGCGAAGGCCTTATTCTAGAGGGGCCTTGGTGTTGTAGCTGTTCTTATTAAAGTTCTTGAAAAAACGTATCGACACCTAATCAGTTTCTAAATAGCCGCCAATGAAACGCGGCCACATCAAGTTTTAAACCCTACACTGAAAAAAATGTTAATTTTGGTTACAAATTTTGAATATTTAATGAAAAGTTACAAAAAAAAACTTGAATATTCTAATAATAATAAATTTAAATATTAATTAAAACAGATAAAATCGTCTTTAAATGAGGCCAGGGCCTACGCTACTAAATCGCTCAAATATTTTACCTATTTTGGAATTTTTCTGTCCATGCTTTCTCCCTAATTTGAGTTCCCATATAACCAAAGTGAGTTCTATATAGCCCGTTTTCACCATGCGGGACTTTTTTTGGGCCACATAAGAAAAAACTTGCACCAAATTTACCCCTTTTTGATGTATTAAGTGCGTCCTAAATAACAGTACCCTTTTTAACCAGTACCTGCCCACATAAAAAAATGATTTGTTAGGCAAATGCTCAATACTGTGGTACCTTTTGCAATTTCACGGTTATGAAAAAACAAGGTTATGAAAAAACCGGCAGTCGGATTTTTTTTTTAAGTAAAAAACTGCCATTAACCGGCATTTGGGTTTTACCTAAGAATGAAACATTTTTTTCCAATCAGAAGCGAAGCACTTATGCTTTAATGCCGTCTCATAATCTTCACAGATTTAAAAACTACGGTAATTTTTATACTTCTATGTCATATAATGGGTCATATATTCCGATCTAGAGTCCGTCACCAAAATTAAGCCAAACTGCAAAAAGAGTTTTGTTTTATGCTTTGTAATAAAATGTTATAATTGTTTTAAAGCCAAATGCCTAAGTATAAGTATATTAAAGTCATTTGTTGGCCCCTTGACAATTTGTACTTGGACTACGAAAAGAAGAGCTTATATGGCTCAAATTTGTCCAAGATTGGTTGTTTGCCTATTGTTATATAGCATACAAAATTTAAATGAAATCGGAATCAATATACATGTTTTAGAGCGGTTGTATCTAATATCGGAAGATATCTTAGCTCCAGGGCTATATCAAAACGTTGACCGATATGAGCCATTATTATCTGAGCTATTTACTGATCGATCATAAATAACTGTGCCATAGTTCATTAATAGTTCCATGTGGCTTCTAGAGCTGGTGTGTGTAGGAGCTATATCAAAATTTTAACTGAATTACTCTAAAGTCAACAGAAGCATACATTTTTTTTTAATTAAGACCAACACTCAGGGGAAGTCCCCTATAGAGAAGGAAGAGCCACAATCATCGCGACCTGTAGTTTGAAAATAGTCTTTAAATAGTCAAAAGTCGGAGAGAGCGACGGACAGACAGATATCGTTAAATCGCATCAATCGCATCGGTTCACTTATAGGTGAGTCTAGCTTAAATATTTTTTGGTATTTACGTACTCCATACTTCAAAATTTTGAATTTTGTTTGCTTTACATTCAAAAGCCAAAAAAAAACCGAAAAACCTGACAGCAAAAAACCGGATAAACCTACATGTCGGGTTTTAGCTATTTTTGAGAACCGGCTGTCGGGTTTGAACACAAAAAGCGGATTGTCGGTTTTCGGTTTTGGACAATCTACTTAAGTCCCTTAAAGGTAAACTGTGCCGATATCGCCCATTTATAAATCCCAACAACTAATGACCATAAGCCATCAACATGCAAAATTTCAGGATCCTAGGTTTAATCGTTTGACTGCTATCGTACTTTTAACAGCACGCTAACGGACAAACACACGTACGGACAGACATGAATTTCAGACGATCTATTGGTCGTAGGGTCTCCGATCAATATCGTGGTATTGCAAATGGAATGAAAAATTTAGTATACCATTCAGTCTTGGGTGGAAAGTGTAGACATTTAAAGACAATCTTGCCATGTTCTTCTGTCCAAGTATCTGTCGTAAGCACTAAAACTGTTTATCGAATAAAGCTAGGGCCCGGAAACTGTGCTTGATTTGATTGTCATAACTGTTTTGGGATTGTAAATAGGATAAATTAGCCCAGAGGGGAAAAGTTTCTTTTTAATGCTCTTAGGGTTCTTTGAAAAAAGTTAAGACTTCTTTCTTTTGGGAATTTGCTCAAAAATATTTTTTGTATATGAACAATGGTTTAAATGGATATTTTTAGTTGAGACGCAGTTATTACCTCAGAAAAGGGCATGGTTGGAGGACGTTTCGGCCCATGAGTCAATATGGACATATGGGTACTAAAATTAAGGATAATTTTACTACGAATCCATAGATAGTTTTATTTTGAAGTTATGGCTGTGATTAGGGTCGAACTCATAAACCGAAGGTACCGAAAAAAACTGACCTACTGGTCAATAGAAGGGTCAAGCGGCACCGGTAAATAAAGTATAAGCAAAAGAATGCTCAAATAAAAGCTGGCTTTACAACGAATCCAAATTTGGATTTATGTCTTATACTTACTTGTTTATCCAATCCACATATACACCCTTCCCTTAAAGTATTTGCCTTTTATAAGAGCTTAAGAACTAAAAATGAAAATAATTACAAGACAGAATTGTAATGAAATTTTCAAATATAATTTGAAATTTTCTTTATAGAGGGTGGAGCGTGGTAACTTGCTTATTTAGGAATGATATAAAAAAGTTATGAACCTTAGAAATTTTTTTTTTGTATTTTATTATATTGAACAGTAAGGAAATTTTTAAATTACATGTTTTAAAAAGTGTATCTGGCAAATGTCAAACTTCGCTATCCACACACTGCTGCATACGGTTTCTTAAGTTTTCACGAACTCTTTCAAGCATGTCGACTGGTATTCTGTCAATATCAGCCTCAATGTTATTAATTAGGTCTTCCAAGGTTTGGAACGGCTGATATACAGCTTCGACTTAAGGTAACCCCAAAGGAAAAAATTGCATGGGGCTAAGTCTGGTGAGTGACCGACCAGTTCAGATCACCCCTTAAAGAGATAAGCCGTCCAGGAAACATTTGGCTCAAACAATTCATGGTAACCCTCGTTGTGTGTGCAGTGGCAGTATCCTGTTGGAACCACGTATCCTCTAGTTGCATTAAGAGCCTGCGAAAAAAAAACCTGTATCATAGTCAAGTACCGTTCGGAGTTCACAGTTACGGCAAGACGATTATCCTGGAAAATGTAAGGGCCAACGATGCCTACTCGTGATATGGCGCATCACACAGTGACGCGGTCCGAATGCAGATGCCTCTGGTGTACTTCTCTGGGGTTTGTTTCACTCCACTGAGGAAAAGCACGCTGCACTGCAATGATCGAGTGTGCATATGAAAAATACGCTTCAACACAAAATGACCTCTCCTCACATGTCTAATGAATGATGACAACTGAAAGGCAGACGATTACAAATCTCCCTTCAGCCAGTATAAGCCACACGCACTCTCCACTCTCTTCGACCAAGATTTATTACCACGCTCCACCCTGTATTATTAGTTATTAGGCAAATACTCAATACTGTGGCACCTTTAGGCATTTCGGTGTTTTTAAACCCGTGTTTTAAAAAAACCGACATTCGGATTTTTTTAATGTAAAAAACCGACATTCCAGTTTTAGCCTTTTGCCTAAGATTGGAAAATATTTTCCCAATTAGGAGCGAAGTATTTGTGCCTTAAACCCGGCTTTAATTTTAAACTGATTTTAATGAATTAAGTAATTTTAGTGAAAATTTCAATGTTTAAATGGGTCAGCGGCTGTATCTAATATCGGCAGATATCTTTGCACTTGAGATATAACAAAACGTTGACCGATATGAGCTATTTTTATCTGAGCTGTTTACTGATCGATCATAATAAGCTGTACCATAGTGCATTAATATTGAAACTACCATGTTGCTTCTAGAGCTGCTATGTGTGGGAGCTATATCAAAAGTTTAACTGATTTTCTTTAAAGTCAACAGAAACATTCATTTATTTTAAATTAAGACCAACACTCAGTGCATTGTATCGGTTACTAGAAGATAGGTGAGGTAGAGAAGAAAAGAGCGACAATTGCGACCTGTAGTTTGAAAATAGCCTTTATATAGCATCCTTTATATTACAGTCGGGCAGAGGGACAGACAGACAGATATCGTTTAATCGCATCAGTGGCGATTCTGATCGGTTCCCTTAGAGGTGAGTCTAGCTTAAATATTTTTTGGTATTTACCTATTCCATACTTCAAAATTATAAATTTTCTTTGCTTTACATAAAAAAAACAAAAAAAAACCGAATGCATTATGGCAAAAAACCGGGTAAACCAACATGTCGGGTTTTAGATATTTCTCTCGGGTTTGAGCACATAACCGGAATGTCAGTTTCGGTTTTTGGTCACTTAAAGGGAAACTGTTCTTCCCCTTAGGCGATTTCCCTCATTTAGAAATTTCAACAACTTATGACCATTAGCCATCAACACGCAAAATTTCAGGATCCTAGGTTGATTCGTTTGACCGCTATCGACAGCAGCAATTGGACTTTGCTAGATCATCTTAAAATTTCAGAAGGGCAATAATATATGTATAAGGTCTCCGATCAAAATTTTGTGGTATTGCAAATAGAAAGAGGGTATACCAACTTTAAGGCGTCTTAAAATTGTCCTTCCGTCCAAGTGTCTATCAAAAGCACAATAAGTGTTTAACGAATTAAGCTAGGACCAGGAAATTGTGCTTCAAAGTGGCCTATGGTCATAAGCTTTTTATACCCTCCGCCATACAATGGAGGGTATATTAGTTTTGTCTTTCTGTCTGTAACATCTTAGTATAATCATCGGAGACCCAACAAAGTATAAATATTCTTGATCCTCGTAAAATTCTAAGTCGATCTAGCCATGTTGTCCGGCTGTCCGTCTGTTGAAAACAAGATAGAGCCTGCATGAAAACAGCTAGGGAGCTGAAATTTGGCACGAACATGTGTAGTTAACCTAGCATGGTTGGTATTGAAAATGGGCTTTATAGCTCTACGGGAAGTTGGTGTTGGAGACCCTCAACCGACACTACCTCATAAAAAATAGTTTTTTATTTGGAAATATCCGTTCAGTTTCTTGAGCAAAATCGCTGAAATTTTGCAAATAATAATCTCTATATAGGCGCAATCATCTATGTAAAAATGGTTTAGATTGGGCCACCATTTCTTCTACCTCCCATACAAACGGCCTTATGGGCCTTGAGAAATAATATGACTATAACTCACCACAAACTTGACCTATCAAAATGAAATTTTACTCATCAAGGTTTCTATATACAACACACTTCTACGCTGAATTCGGTTGAGATCGGAAAAGTCCTACTGGTACCTCCCACACAAACGGTCTCATGGGCCTTGAAAAATAATATGACAATAACTCACTACAAACTTGACCTATCGACCTTGATGAAATTTTCTACATAAAGGTTTTTATATAGAACACATGTCTGCGCCAAATTTGGTTTTAATTGGGAATCTGGTGGAGGGTATCCAAAGTTCGGCACAGCCCAACTTAAAATTTTGTACTTGTTCGAATTGTAAATGGGCGAAATTGGCCTAGAAGGAAACAGTTTTCTTTAAGGCAGTAAAGGTACTTCGGAAAAAATGTTCTTATGGGTATTTTCTCAAGAAATATTTTTTGTAGGTAAACACTTTGTTAGTTATAAATCGTAGATTATATTCCTTCACGCAGCAGAAGTAACGTGAACCCAAAAGTCCGTAATGAAACCGAGTTGTTGTTCAGTTGTAATACAAAATTTTATTAAGAAGAAAAGACAACTTGATTTAACGAAATTTAAAATGGAATCAATAAAATATTTTCACAAAAGTAAAAACTAGACAATTGATTTTGACATACGTTCAATGTTACTACGATTAAAAATAAAAACATGTACAAGGTATTTGAATTGTAAAGTAACATATTTCAACAATCGCCCTCTCAAAACAAATACTCTTTACATAATACAATTTAAAAAAAAAAAAAATATTACATCTCAATCTGTAATAATCTACAATTGTCAGTATGCCGTTGTTTGCCTAATACTTTTGTAAATATGTCCGCAGCATTTTCTTCAGAAGTAACATATTTAATATCCACAGCCTTTTGATCATATTTCTCACGAACGTAGTGATAACGGATATCGATATGTTTGCTTTTCTTTTGAACTGTCAGATTTTTTACCAAAAATTGAGCACCTTGATTGTCGCACAGGATAGTTGTAGGATTGCTCTCTTTGAAACCTAATTCATGCAAAAGACCACGTTGAAAACAAACTTCTTTAGTACCTTGGCATAGTGCGATATATTCAGCTTCCATCGTGCTTAAGGCCACTACCGACTGCTTGCGAGATTCCCAGGCTATTGGACCACCTCCCATGAACAAAACATAACCTGTATATGACTTTCGGTCATTAGCATCGCATCCCCAATCTGCGTCTGTGAAGCACATAAGATTTTCCGAATTAGCTTTAAAAGTTAATTTACTATCCGTCTTGTTCTTCAGGTATCGCAACACATGTTTCGCTGCCAAAAAATGTTCCTTGTGGGGGTGAGAATTGAACTGACACAATCTCGATACCACATGCCTTGAAATCACCGCTAAATACATTAACGCGCCTGTCAGACTTTGATATGAATGTGTATCCAAATCTTTACATTCTTTGTCGCATTTCAGCAAAGTTGTTCCACATGGCCACGGAGTACTTGCTGGTTTGCAGTCCGCCATACCCCAACGATCCACTATTTCTTCGCAATACTTTTTCTGGTGGATTGTTATGTCGCCTCTAAGACCATCGCGTTCAATTTCCATCCCTAAATAAAATCTTATTGGACCACGATCTACCGCTTCGACGTATTTGTTGATATTCGCAATAGTATTCTTCATTTCAAGCTCATTTGAACAAGCTATTAACATATCATCGACGTATAATGCTATGAAACTGACATGATTTCCATCCCTTTTGACATATACACAAGTATCGGATTTGCACCTTTGGAACCCCATTTTTAATAGAATGTCATTCACTTTCTTGTTCCATTCACGTCCAGCCTGTTTCAACCCGTATAGGGATTTGTTCAATTTGCAGACTTGATTTGTGTTATTGTCAAACAATGGAGGTTGAACCATATATACTTCGTCCTTTAATTCGCCATTTAAGTATGCAGCAACTATATCGATGTGATTTACCAGCAATTTATGTTGAGCTGCCAAGGACAAAAACAATCTGATTACCGAATGTCGAACAACCGGTGCGAATGTTTCTTGATAATCCACGTTGTACTTCTGTGAACACCCATGTGCCACAAGCCTTGCCTTGTATTTTTCTACTTCACCATTAGGCCTACGTTTTAAGGCAAACACCCATTTGCAACCAATAATATTTTTTCCATTTGGTCTATCAATTAGTGTCCATGTCTTATTTTTGATTAAAGAATCATATTCCTTTTGCATGGCATCCTTCCACTTATCGGAGCTCTCTGAATTTAGCGCATCAGCTATTGTCTGAGGATTCTCAATTATTGAGTTCAGAATTTCTACATTTTCTACCACTTTTCTGGGTCTTAGTACCCTATCCGAAATTGGTGCTATCAGCTTACCTCGTTTTCTTTTGTTGTTGACAACCACAGATTCCTCCCTTTCAGATTCAATGTCACTACTTTCTGTACTTATAACAGTAGTATTTGGATTCTCCGTGAGGTCTATCATAGAAACATTACTTGAGGTTGATTCCGGCAAGGAAGTTGTTGATGATATTGATTCCACGTCTTCATTATCTTGATTATTTACAATATCAGTTGTCCTCAAAATTTCAGTACAGAATGGTTCCGGCTCCCCAGATTCACAAGACAATGTCTTCTCAAAAGAATCTTCAAAAAATATGACGTCTCGAGCAATAACAATTTTTCGGGAACTTGTATTATATAATCTGTATCCTTTCGTAGTATTCTGGTAACCAACAAATTTCATCTTGATTCCCTTCGGCATAAACTTACTACCCTTTGGTTTCGGACCTTTCTGTAAAGAAATGGCGTCACAGCCAAATGTCTTAAGATGGAATACAGATGGTTTTCTCCCATGCCATCTCTCATATGGGGTAATATTACCAAGAACTTTAGTCGGGGCTCTATTCCGTATGTAAGTAGCCGTGTTTGTTGCTTCTCCCCACAAACTCTGAGGTAACCCAGAAGATACTAATAAGCACCTAGCCATTTCCACCAGGGTTCTATTCGCCCTCTCCGCGACACCATTCTGTTGAGGGGAATAGCATACCGTCGTCTGATGAACAATGCCTCTCTTAGCAAAGTATTCACGAAATTTTGAATTCACGAATTCCTTCCCATTGTCGCTCCGTACAACCTTTATTTGGCGGCCAGTCTGCTTCTCCGCAATCGCAGCAAAATTTTCGAAGACTTCAAAAGCTTCAGATTTCCTCTTGAGGAAGTATATGGTAATATAGCGAGAATAGTCGTCTATAATCGTCATAAAATAGCTCGATCCGCCTACAGAGTTAACTCCCATTGGTCCACATATGTCCATATGTACCAATTCCAAAATATCATTCGTACGTATATTCGAATAACTCCTATATGGACTAGCAGAAATCTTACAAACTGCACAAGTAACACATTCTAGGCTTTCTGGAACTTTCAAGTTCAAACCTTTCACCATATCTTTGGACGTTAACTTACTCAAATCCTGAACATTCATATGGCCAAATCGTTGATGCCATTTCATTACCATATCTCGATCAATAGCTCCATTAACACTCTGAACCATGTTATTCACCTTCACGTTGGCTATAAAAATTTCCTCCTCTAAATCCGCTGTCAAAACATTCTGTCTATCCTTACTCATCATCATTGCCTTACTCCCAGCAAAAGTCACAGAATATCCAGCTTTGATGATTTTATTAATTGATAAAAAATTAGAATGGAGTTTTGGTACATACCATACATTCCGTAGTGTAAGTCTTGTCGTTGTTGTCTGGAATTTAATTTCACCAACTCCTTCTGCGAATATGCTTTCACCAGATGCCAACAAAATCTGCTGTCTTGATTCCGTCAATGTATTGAAAAACTCTTTATTTCGGCACATATGTGATGTGGCTCCGCTATCCAAAATCCATAACATGCCTAGTTTTGTCCCGTTTTCAAATAACGAACATGCATGATCTGGATCCTTTTTGGCGTTGTCACTCGTTTTACATTGGGATCTGATGTGTCCCATCTTACCGCAACGATAACACTTTATATTAGCATTATTCTGGTTTCCATTCTTGCGATTTTCGGTACGCTGATTATTCTTTCCATGTTGGTTGTTGTCATTGCTACGAAAATTACTATTCTTCCTGTTGAAATTTCTTGAATTTTCAGCAAAAACCGTTTCACCATTGCCATTATTCTTATCACCTTGACGATTTTCCTCCTCTAAAATCT
Source organism: Hydrotaea diabolus (assembly GCA_963513945.1). Lineage (NCBI taxonomy): Eukaryota > Metazoa > Arthropoda > Insecta > Diptera > Muscidae > Hydrotaea > Hydrotaea diabolus. The sequence goes on from OY740717.1 coordinate 176,155,006, forward strand.
TCGATATTAAGCTTTGATATGTGGGCAGGTTATCTCTGCTTTCAATGGCAATTATAAAACCTTCCATTTCCTCAGGAAGACTGCATAATAATAATATCGTCAACAAATCATCATTTAGAGTAATGCCAATTTCCTTTAGTTCATCAACTGTGGAACAAAATTCATTAATTTGAACTGCAAATTTCTCACCACTCTTGAACTTGGACCGGACAAGTTTCTTGAATAATTTCACTTTTCTGGATGCTGAGTCAGTGTTATATAAAGAATTCAGGACTTCCCATGCCTCTTTGGCTGTTTTTGAATTCTTGATGTGGATCAATTCACTTGATTTCACAGAAAGGGTTAATGTTGCAAGAGCCTTTCTATCGCTGTTTAGCCATGCTGTTTTACCCGCATCATCCATAGGACACGCAGCTTCAATAGTATTCCACAAATCCAGTGTGATCAATAAGCTTTTCACCTGGATGCACCATGTTCCATAATTTTCGCCATTAAGCTTCTCTATGCTTGCCACAGAATTCGCCATCTTGTACGCCTTGTTTTACTGACTGAAAATCCCAGAAACACCAATATTCAACTTATGGACTTTGGAAATCTGGGCCCATAACCTTTGTTAGTTATAAATCGTAGATTATATTCCTTCACGCAGCAGAAGTAACGTGAACCCAAAAGTCCGTAATGAAACCGAGTTGTTGTTCAGTTGTAATACAAAATTTTATTAAGAAGAAAAGACAACTTGATTTAACGAAATTTAAAATGAAATCAATAAAATATTTTCACAAAAGTAAAAACTAGACAATTGATTTTGACATACGTTCAATGTTACTACGATTAAAAATAAAAACATGTACAAGGTATTTGAATTGTAAAGTAACATATTTCAACACACTTATTACCTCAGATAGTGGACAACAATTAAAGCTAATTTTGCAAGAAACCCAAAGGTTGGCTGCGATTAGTGTCGAACTCATGGGCCGAAAGAAACGGCTATACTGTCTAATAGAAAGGACCAGCGGTGCCGGTAAATATGGACATAAGGGTACTTAGATAGAAGAAGGCTTTAACGGGTGGGCCATTTAAAATTTTACAATTAAGTCGTCTGCAAAAAAACTACTCAAAAAGTACTACTACCGATGAACCCAATTTGTCAGTACATTTTCGATTTTTTCCGGTCGAATCTCTTCAATGGCAACTTCGTTTTTTTATGTTTCAACGCTTTAATTGTCTCTGGATTTTTTCCGTGACATTTATCCCTAATGGCTCCCCACAGAAAATAATCCAAAGGCTTTGAATCACAGCTCCGAGGCTGCTAATTGACATCATAATTTCGATTGAAATTAAACTTCATCTAAAACAACGATTTTTCGTTAAAATTCTTTATCTCCTTCCAAACAATCTTCAGCCCATTGGGTAAAGCGAAAACGCATCGGATGATCTTGAGGCTAGAGTTCTTGGTCCAATTGAACTTGTAAAAATTCATACCGAGGTCTTTATGCAAAAATTTATCTTAAAAATGTGCGAGAAATGTTAACTTTCTGAGAACGATGACGTGTTGCTCTTGGTCATTCTCAGCCACAGCATCAATGTTTTCAATTAAACGCGTATTCGGGTTAGTTTGCCTAGAGGCCGATCTCTTCTCGAAAATTTTTCACGAAAATTTTTTTACCTTTCAAAGTCAAAGTAATCAAAAGTTAAAATTTAAAATTGGGGTGGCAAACCAAAAGCATACTAACATATATATACTTACATTATACACATTATCTTTAGCGACGCTTGCCTTTATAAAGGGGATTTTAAAGCGCTTGAGAACTAAAAATGATAACAAAAACAGAAATAGAATTCGTTATTTTAATCCAATCTTATAGTTTTTTTTAAATATGATTCCGGTGATGTATCCCATAATCATATTTTCTTAATGGAACCATATATCGTTGATGTTTAGCTGATAAATTTTTGGAAACAAAAATAAGTCAGCCTGGATGGTTAGTGCTCGCCAGTCCTAAAAAAAGACTAATTTTATATTTTCGCCTTAGTAGCATAAGGACGGTGGAGGGTATTTAGGGGTCGGCCTGGCCGAACTTAACGACATTTTGACATGTTGGTGCTACAAACGTTTGCACCAATCATAACACCCTGTACCACAGTGGTGTTAGAATATTAAATTCTGTAGTTGTGAAAGGACTCTTCAGTGAGATCCCGCACTTGTTCACTAGAATTTAATATTCAAATACTTTAATTGAAAGGCCTGCTAGCTGGCCCTTAAATCCCCCTCTTTTATGTGCTACTACGCAATTTTTTTCGCTTTCGGTCTTTATTCTCTTCTTCCTTTGCTTTTGGTTTGCTTTTTATGTTGGCGTTTATTGCCAAAAGTGTCTGTTATCCTGTTAGCTGGACTGCCTTAAAAGGAAAAAAATGTATGTTTTCAATAAACTCGCCTACACAGACACATGATTAACAACCAATGTGGGTGTGTATGTGTACACGCACACACCTTCTACAGGGTGCTTGTAACAGGCACTAGCATATGGGAATCACCAACATGCAGAGCACAGTGGTTTCAAATGTGCGAATATCAGAATTTTTTTTTATAATTTAAACAATATAAATAATAAATTTTTATAACGTTCTTATAGTCCACGACATAGTATTTTTTAAGTGTTAATGTTTTCTTCTTTCTTTTTTTATATTTCCAGGTAATATTTCCAACTAGCTTAAAATCTGGAATATTTGGTAAGTGAAAATATTTTATAAAAGCGGCTTGTATTATAACCATATTTTTATACCTATAAAACGAGAATTGGCAGGTACTTTATCTACAAATAATATGTCTTTTTAATTACTGCCACAGTTAAGAAGATTAACTCTAACCACTGTGCATTGGAATTATGCCTGCCATTGAGTACTGCTCGCATTACCATACCACCTCTGATTAAGGCCACCTAATTTTGGTTCGTATCAACTTCCTTTGCATAACTCCCAAAAGCAATTGTCAACCTCGGGGCTGTGTTGTGTGTCGCACCCGATAGTATGTGTGTATGTGTCATTTATAACTCATACAACACCCTTATATAAATACACGCACACACATGTTGTACATGTCGTTGTAACTCTCTTCTGCTGCTGCTGCTACTGCCGAATGACCGACCAGGAACATTCTTATCACTTTAGCCATATCACATGGATATGAATGGCATGCCATGCTGTTTTACAAATGATAAGAGCTTTTTTGTTGCCTCCCCTTCCCCAACCTTCAAGCCAGGACACCACGGACTCATACAGATACCAGCGCCAAGCGATAAACATACATACATACGAACGTACAGGGCAACCTAGGTACGGCTTACCTAGGTATGGTCGGGTTGTGCGTATGTGCATGTGCGATATGCAGTCGTAAAACTATTTTTCAAAAGAAATAAAAACCTAAACTCACACTATGGCATAAACTCACAAATACATCTGGCAAAAGGGGTTAATTGTGGGGTGGTGTGAACTGCTTTGGATTGACAAAAGTCCAATATTTCACTCCTTCGTTCTGTATCTACTTGAAATGATATTTTGGAATTTTAAAAATGAAAAATTGTTAAGGTTTTTGCGCGTATATGCGAGTCATTTCGAGTGTGGTAAAACACAGGATTTGGTGAAAATTTAAATCGTGTACGGCATAGCGTAAATCAAAAGTGTCTTTTCTAAATTTAGAAAGATACTGTCTATTTATATAGACTATGAGGCAAATATTTTATATTGTTTTTGTGTATATTATCATAATCCCGTAGTTTTGTAAAAAGTTTCTTCAAAAAATTCTCCACATTTTTATATTTTGAGTTTATACATCCAAAATTGTTTTCGAAATTGGACCTTGACTTATACAATTTTCCGCGAATTTGGATATTGAAAAATTGTAAAGCGGTTAAATCTCGCTCGGCTGAAATACTTTTTTTTGCATTTGGAATTCATCAGGTGTGCTTATCAGGACGGACGTGTTTTGTGGAATTTAATTTTTGGATCGTACCAATGAGGCTTTAGATTGGCTAAATCTTTAACTTAGAATCACTTTATTCGAGGATTGCTATATACATATATATCTGGCCTAGGCAACACAGTGTTGCCTGGTGCCATCTGACATTTCCATTGGAAAGTTTGACAATTTTTAGCAAAAACGTACTCAGAACGTTTTGACGTACGACCATCATTTGTGGCAAAAAAAATGGAATCAACTCGTGAACATTTTCGTGCGATCATTTTTCACAACTTTCGACGTGGACTTTCACGACAAGAGTGCATCGATGAACTTCAATCTTTGTATGGCGATGAAGCACCATCCTATAGCACTGTGAAAAACTGGTTTAATTCAATAATTCAATCGTGGTCCAAAAACGGACATTGTGCCAGGGAACATTGATGCATGCCGTGCGTGAACTGATAATGCAAGATCGTCATGTGACATACAGTATGATAGAGGTATCCTTAGGCATGTCCTCCACCAGCATACTTTCGATATTGCATGAGCACCTGGCCGTAAAAAATGTTTGTTCTCGTTGGATCCCGCACAGTTTGGAAATCTCTCAAAAAAAGGTTCGTGTCGATTGGTGCAAAGAAATTGTGACAAAATACGATCGCGGTGCTTCAAAAGACGTTTATAAGATCGTCACAGGTGACGAATCATGGATCTACGCGTATGAGCCCGAAACAAAACAGCAATCGACCGTGTGGGTCTTCGAAGACGAGCCAAATCCAACGAAAGTTGTTCGTGGAAGAAGCACTTTGAAACAAATGGTCGCCTGTTTCTTCGGCAAAACTGGTCATGTGGCGACTGTTCCACTTGAGCAACGTAGGACGGTCAATTCTGAGTGGTACACCATAATTTGTTTGCCTGAAGTCTTCGGAGAAATTCGATAAAAAAAAACAAGAGAAGACAAATCATTGTGCACCATGACAATGCAAGCTCTCACACATCGGCATAAACCAGCGCCTTTTTGACGGCCAAAACGTCGAATTGATGGATCAACCGCCGTACAGTGTTGACGTGGCACCCAATTTAATTACCTAGCATCAAGAAAAAAATGCGTGGTCAATGATTTGCGTCGCCAGAATATGCTGTTGAAGCATTCAAAAACTATGTTTTGGAGGTGTCGCAATCGGAGTGGAAAAAGGGCTTCGACAATTGGTTTGAGCGCATGCAAAAGTGTATAAATTGTGCTGGAGAATACTTTGAAAAATAATAAAACCATTTTTGATGATAAATATTGGAATTTTCATTATTAGGCCAGAAATATATGTATATAGAAGCCCTCGTATGTTTTAAAAATGATTTCGGGCAAGAGACCGCCGCGGCTGGCGCAAATAAATTCCAGCCGAGAGGCCCAATTTTTGACCACTTTTTGCAGCATTTGGAGACGCATGTCAGCAAAAACGCGCTAAATTATTTCTTCCAAGGCGTCAATCGTGTCGGGCTTATCTGCGTAGACAAGCGACTTGACATAACGCCGCCAAAAATAGCCCAGCGGTATTAAATCCAACGATCTTAGAGGCCGTACCAAAGGCCCACGACGCGAGATAATGCGCTCACCAACAGTTTCTTTCAATAAATTGATTGTTTCGTTAGCTGTATGGCATGTAGCGTCGTCTTGTTGGAACCAAAGGTGGTCCATATCGACATCCTCCACTTTAGGTACGAACAAGTCATTAATCATGGCTCTGTAGCGTTCCTTATTGACTGTAACATTATGGCCAACATCATTTTTGAAGACATATGGACCAATGATTTCCTCTGCCCATAGAACACACCAAACAGTGACTTTTTGAGGACGTAATGGCGTCTCAACAATGACTTGTGGATCTTCATATTCACCCAAAAGTAAGCTCTATCGCTAAACTAAATTTTCTAGTAAAGATCAGGATCGGTGGTCATCTCGTTTTAAGCCCATTCACCACGATTTGCAAACGTTGTTCTGGAGTAAGTCTATTCTAATGAAATGGCAAACCAAACTGAGCATAAGTCAAGTGACAGCTGTCAAAAAGACCAACTTCGAAAAAAGTGTGGCCAGATTGGAAACCACATCTAAAAAACACCTTTTACATCCTAAACTGTTTCGAAATTTGATCTTGCTTGTACAATTTTTCCTTGGATATTCACAAATCGAATAGCCGTTACTCGGGTGAAATGCTTTTTTTGACTTTTAGAAATCATCTTTGAATTTTCTACCTCCATATTCTACGTAGTGTGCTTACCAGGGCGCATGGAAGGATGCATGTAAGGATAAACTGTTAAATGGACGCGTGGGTGGTGATAGAATAAAATTTTTGGATCGGCAAAATCTTTAACTGACAATCTCTTTACATTGAGATTAAACAATAAATGCGAACTTTTATTTGAGTACAAGCTATTTAAGGACTGAAGAAAGGACAAACGAAAGGTTACAAAGAAGGAGAGACGGGCGAAAGGATTGTTGATATTAGAAACTGCCCTGAAGATCTATTTATCTTTCCGATTTGTTTGACCTTCTATCTTTGTGTACTAAGAAATCTGGATAAATCGTTAAGGACACTAAGGACATAAAGGGCGCAATGTAAGGAAAAGAACGTTGGAGTGGATTATAAAATGGAAGCGTTTTGTAGCTGGTGACAGTATGTCATTCCTGTATCGTACCAGTGCGGCTTTAGATCACCTAAATTTTGAACTAGAATGATTACTACATGGAGATCAAACCACAAATTCGACCTCTTGATTGATAACAAACTTTAGAAAAACAAACGGAAGGACTGATGAAGGAAAAATAGAAGGACTGACTGAAGAACGGACAGAAAGAAGAACAGCAGGACGGACAAAAGGACGAACGGAAATACGGACACAAGGACGAATGAAATGCAGACGGGAGGGCAGACAAACGGCTTAGATTTAAAAATGATTGGATCGTTTAAGCGCTATAAATCTTGGCCACACGGACCCAAGGACTAAGTCAACCTCGAAAAAAACACTTTATTTTTGGACCGTTTTTAGGACCACCTAGAGGCATTTTTTCAGAACAAAAAAAGAATTATAAAAATCAAATAAAGTGTGGAATTTTTATTGGTAATTTGAAAGGACATTTTATGGCATTTATTTTTAAAAATAATTACCTTCAAATGTTGGCAACTGTATTATGGAAATGAGCGTTCGGTGAGAAACGGAAAGATTTGTTGTTGTCGACCAAAATTTTGTTCAGTGATGAGGCCCATTTTTGGCTCAACGGAAAAGTCAATAAACCAAATTGCCGCATTTGTGCTGAAGAGCAACAAGAAGAGGTTTAAGAGGTGCCATTATACCCAGAGAAAACCTCGGTTTGGTGCGGTTTATAAGCTGATGGAATCATCGGTGCATATTTTTTCAAAAATGATGATGGCCGGAACGTAACCGTGAATGGTGCTCGCTATCGCGACATGATATCGATCTTTTTGCTATCTGAAATTGAAGCCCGTAATCTGCCACTTGCCACACAGCTGCTCAAACAATGGATCTATTGAAAGGTCATTTCGAAAAGCAGCTAATTTCACGTTTTGGACAGGTAAGTTGGCCGCCGAGATCAATTGATATCACACCTTTAGACATTTTTCTTTGGGGTTTAGTAAAGTCCAAAGTCTATGCTGACAAACCAGATACGATTCAGGTTTTGGAAGCCAACATTACGCGCGTCATTAAAGCCATACGGGTCGAAATGCTCAAACGAGTCATCCAAAATTGGAACCTCAGAATGAAAACCCTGAGGCGTAGTTGCGGCCAACATTTGAAGGAAATTATATTCAAAAAATAAATGCCATAAAATGTTCTTTCAAATTACCAATAAAGATTCCACATTTGATTTGAATTTTTATATATTTTTGTTCTGAAAAAATACCTCTAGATGGATCACTGTATATATCTTATCCATCAACTCCGATCGTTGCGAGTATGAACTTTTCGCAATATGTTACAATCGGTTAGAAATTCGCAGGTTACAATTCATTATAAAGGGTGGTCGAACTAAAACGCATCTGTGGTTTTCAACGAAAGCCCATGCGAAACGGAATTGGTGGAAATAATATTGCGCTATGAAGATTGCTCTACGCACAGTTCGAAGACTATACGCAAAGGGTAATTCTCAATATTATCAAAGCCGCCTTTGATACTGTATGGCATGACGGTCTCCTCTATAAAATGATCAGATTTAACTTCCCGACGAATCTTTTTAGATTAATTCAAAACTATCTGTCCTGTCGTTCGTTTAGAGTTTATGTTGGATCCCACTGTTCTAATTCTTTTCCGATTGCAAACGGGTGTCCACAGGGTTCTTGTTTATCTCCAATCCTCTATAATATATACACTGCGGACATTTCTCGAATTAACAACTGCAAGATGTCTATATTTGCAGACGACACTGCCATTTTATGTTCAGGGATACTTGCTTCGACCATAATACACAACCTTCAATTTACCATTGGGGAAAACCTACTTCAGCAAATGGAAGATAGCGATAAACTGTGAGAAAATGCAGGCGATTTATTTCTCAAGAAAACGAAAGTCGTGCTTCATTCCGCACATCAGCTTGAAAATAAATGGTAACGAGATACATTGGCAAAATAAGGTAAAATATTTGGGAGTGATGCTGGACCCCAAGATGACTTTTAAAGACCACGTTTCTTATATATCCAATAAGATCAATGTGTTAATTAGAATGTTATACCCCTTTATAAATAGAAAATCTTTGTTGTCTATTGCAAATAGGAAGATTATATTTAAGGCGATATTTCAGGCTGTTATCTTCTATGCGGCCCCTGTTTGGTCTAGTAGTGCAAATTGCCATATAAGGAAAATCCAAGTTTTACAAAATAAACTACTTAAGCTTATTTTAAATTTACCATGGTTCTATTCAACAATGTCTCTCCACTCCCTTGCTAATGTGGAACTAGTTACTGACAGGCTAAGCAGACTTACTACATCGATTCATGACAGGTGCTTGTCCTCTGTCTTCTCTCGTATAAACGAGCTTACTTAGAGCTTAATTAGATAAGGTTAGTTATAGTTTAGTATAAAAAGTTTAAATAGGTTTTTCACATTTTTGCCTCCATTACAATTTTGTATAAGTGACAGCGCAAAGAGAAAGGGACCTAAGGGTAAAAATATTAATTTTCACTTTTTTTGATGTGGACAACATCTGGTTTTACCCTTAGGTCCCTTTCTATTTTGCGCGTCACATATATATATATACTTCAAATAACACATTAACTATTATTAATATTTAAGTAGAAAAATAACTATTCTTGAACTCTTTATTTTTTAGACTATAAGAACTCTTTTGTATGTACTACCATATATACGATATAAATAAAATTGAATTGAATTCTCAGTATTTCTAATGAGACTCCCGTACAAGTCATTTGACTAGTAGCCGAAGTAATTGTTGCCAAAAGACTGCTGAAGAAAAACCTTGGCGGGTTTCGAAACAGCTGTACAGTCTGCCTGGCCACCATAGCCAATACATTTCACCAATTTTTTAGTTAATATGAAAAAGAAGCTACAAAAGGTCTATAACCAGAATAAAAACTGTTCAAGTCAAAAATGCAAGATGTTTATTGCTAATAAAACAACAAGTTTTTAAAGAATTATCTTAATATTTTTTATTATGGTAGAAGGATCTATGACAATTATGTGTGAACCAAAAACTCGGACCAATGCTGGTCACGGCTTTGGTGGCATACCACCATCGGATAGTCCATATTTTTAATGAGTCTGAGAAATAATGGAGGTTCAATGTCGTTAATGTGCCTAATTATCTCATTCTTTAGCTCATGCATTGTTCTTGGCTTATTGCCGTAAACATTTTATTTTAAATATCTCCAAAGAAAGAATTTTAACGGTGTCAAATAACATGCTTGTGTAAGCCAACTATAATCGCCACGACGTAAGATATCACGGCCATTGAATTTCTCTCGCAAAAGAAGCATGGCTTTGTTGGCTGTGAGACAAGTGGCACAATCCTGTTGGAACCACATATCGTCCAGGTCCATATCCTCAATTTCTGGCCACAAGAAGTCCGTTATCATCTCGCGATAGCGAACACCATTCACGATAAACTCATTGGCGACCACATTTTCCAAGAAGTTCGGCCCGATGATAAAACGATGGCGGAACGAACTGGGCGAGCATGCACAGATGTTTTTACATTTCCTACAGACCCAGTTTGCTAAAATTTGCTTAAAATTATCCCGATTTTGGACACATTTGTTCGTTTATGCTGACCAAAAAATCACGAAGTGCGCAAAATGCATTTTGACACCCATTTTCGTAAAAGACTTCAACAATCTTAACGCGCTGATCAATTGTGTACCTCTCAACTCGTATGGTTCAGTCAAACACTGAAATAAAGAAATGTCATCTTAAGTTGGGCAATAAACTTGACGTTAAGGTGCAACTCACAATTATCATCTATCATTATGGTTGGACCACCCTGTAAGATCTTTGACTCTGCGTGATAGCTCGCTACAGACTTTAAAGCCAACGTTTAAATTTTGTGATTTGGTGCTACGAGTACAAATTACCAGAGAACTACAGAAATATTGCATTTCGCTGTGGAGACGCATCTCTCTCTCGTTGGAGACGCATCTCGTAAGAGTACTGGCTATGTGGCAGACTGGTGAACGCTCACCGTTGACGGTATCTGAGTCTCCTTGCTCATAGAGATATGCGCGTTTTATGAAAGTGATGGTACACCAAAGATACACGCATTTAAATCTTTAAAATGGCTCTTCTGAACGAAACTGTTTTTTACCCTTAGGTCCCTTTCTATTTTGCGCGTCACATATGCGGAATTTTGCTTATTGACATAGCCACCGAGATAAAAATGAGCTTCATTTGAAAACACGATTTTTCTCTAAAATTCTTTCTATTTGGCGAAGCGAAAACGCATCGGACGGTGTTCCATTATTAGTTGACAAAGTTCAACCTTTCCAATAAAACCAGAAATTTAAAACATTTATCAGTGCTTTTTTTTACAGCCGATTCAAATTTAAAATGTTTAATCGTCCACTCTTATGGCTTATCTTCTACATATCCTTGTCCCCTATAGCTTTTAAATCTTTCATACGGACTCCCGAGTTCGCGCCCTTGGGGCGATGTTTTTTTACCAACCGCCGCTTTTTATGTTTTCATCTGGTTTTGAACCTAGGTGGTTACTTGTGTGACAGTCATGCACACTAGTCCTTGTGGCACGCCATACTTTAGCATAGGTACGACAGTTTTATTCCTTTTTAAAGTTCGATAAGTCGGATATTCTAAGGGGCCTAAAATGAATTTTTCCCGTTTCTAGAAAATCGACATTAGGTAGATTTGGTTTTAAGTTCTCTCTCTCTCTCTACCCATTGTTTTCCACTTTCTTGTGCGGATAATCAGCATATTTTCCATCACAATTTATTTTCCAACAAACAAGAACAAGAAACAAACACAACACAGCAGACAAAGACAAAAAAAGAAACGAGTAGTGAATCCATTCACAATTTGATTCAATGAATTTCACATTTTTGCATGCAATGAAAAGTATTGTTGCCCGCCCCTAGACAACAGCAGCGTCAGTGACAGCAGCAGCAGCAGTAGCACAATGCCACTCGTTTGCCTGTCCGTCCGTCCGTCCCGTTGTGTGAAATAGTAACAAATGGAATGTATCTTAAGCGAGCTCTAGTACGTAGAGTAAGTACTCGTAGTGAAGTCAGGTATAGCAGCATGAAATACAATTCCGATTGTATTGTCCTCGTTGTTGTCCTGTTTAATATAAATGCGTGCATTGGGTCTTCCTACTCACCTCCACCCCAACTCCCAACTCTGCTGGCCTGTTTCCGTATCAGCGAGCGTTTGTGTGCGTGGGTGTGCAATTGCCTGATGGCTGTGTGGATGGGTGGTTCTGGGGAGAATGTTGGTCCTGATACTGGCGATGACGCTGGCACTGGTGCCGGTGGTGCTGGCGATATCAGCCTGTCGTAGTCATCGTCGGTAGGATGTTTGTTTGCAAGATGAATCCTTTTTTGTGTATAAGATTTCTGTTGTTGTTGTTGTTGGACTGATAACAAAATGAAATGTGTACATAGTACACACCGAAGGTAGAACTGATAAGTAATGGGAGTAAAGAAATATCTGCATACAGAGAATACGAACGTACACTCGGCACCAGTCCATACAATCAGAACGAGAGAGAGAGAGTTGTAGCGTAAGACACTGCATAGAGGGGGGCATTAAGGATAATAAATATGTTGTATATACCGACACACCGGTTCGAAGGCATACTAACACACACACCGAACAATACAAAGGACTTGTTGTATGAAAACTATAAAATATTTTTCGGAAAACGATAAATTTATACGCAAATTTATGAAGTTTACACAAAATTACCAAGCCGGCCCAATCCGGCAATGGAGCGACCAACATTTCTTAAATGAAACCTTCTTAAAGTGTTAGTGGCCAATGCCACCACCGACGATAATAATCCTGTGTTTTTTTTTTGCTGTTGTTTTTGGGTCATCTAATCATTTAAGCTGATTCATAACCACCCATTTTTTATGAGTTTTTAACAACAACGGCGGCAGAACATTCTAAAGGAATTTAACCTTTGTCAGTTGCCTGTTTGTTTGTACAGAAGGCAAGAAACGCAACGAGACCAAAACTCTGACACACCTCGTTCATTGGCTTCTTCTTAAGTCTATATGTGTGTGTGTGTATAAGTCACGCACAGTGCTTAGAAAAATCTGTTTTGCATAGAAAACTCGACGTTAGACATACTTTCCTAGAACTACGACGTTTGGCGGTTTTTTTTTTATAGAAAAAACGACGTTTGGCAATTTTGTATAGAAAAATTGACGTTTGGCGATTTTTCATAGAAAAATTGACGTTTGGCGATTTTTCACAGAAAAACTGACGTTTGGCGAATTTTCATAGAAAAACTGACGTTTGGCGATTTTTAATAGTAAAATTGACGTTTGGTGATTTTTCATAGAAAAATTGACGTTTGGCGATTTTTCATAGAGAAATTGACGTTTGGCGATTTTTCATAGAAAAATTGACGTTTGGCGATTTTTCATAGAAAAATTGACGTTTGGCGATTTTTCATAGAAAAATTGACGTTTGGCGATTTTTCATAGAAAAATTGACGTTTGGCGATTTTTCATAGAAAAATTGACGTTTGGCGATTTTTCATAGAAAAATTGACGTTTGGCGATTTTTCATAGAAAAATTGACGTTTGGCGATTTTTCATAGAAAAATTGACGTTTGGCGATTTTTCATAGAAAAATTGACGTTTGGCGATTTTTCATAGAAAAATTGACGTTTGGCGATTTTTCATAGAAACATTGACGTTTGGCGATTTTTCATAGAAAAATTGACGATTGGCGATTTTTCATAGAAAAATTGACGTTTGGCGATTTTTCATAGAAAAATTGACGTTTGGCGATTTTTCATAGAAAAATTGACGTTTGGCGATTTTTCATAGAAAAATTGACGTTTGGCGATTTTTCATAGAAAAATTGACGTTCGACGATTTTTCATAGAAAAATTGACGTTTGGCGATTTTTCATAGAAAAATTGACGTTTGGCGATTTTTCATAGAAAAATTGACGTTTGGCTCATAGGTTTGGATTTTTCATAGAATTCTCTATAAAAATTCGATGAACATTAAATTTTCTATGAAAATTCGATGAACATCAAATTTTCTATGAAAATTCGATGAACATTAAATTGTCTATGAAAATTCGATGAACATCAAATTTTCTATGAAAATTCGATGAACATCAAATTTTCTATGAAAATTCGATGAACATGAAATTTTCTATGAAAATTCGATGAACATGAAATTTTCTATGAAAATTCGATGAACATGAAATTTTCTATGAAAATTCGATGAACATGAAATTTTCTATGAAAATTCGATGAACATGAAATTTTCTATGAAAATTCGATGAACATGAAATTTTCTATGAAAATTCGATGAACATGAAATTTTCTATGAAAATTCGATGAACATGAAATTTTCTATGAAAATTCGATGAACATGAAATTTTCTATGAAAATTCGATGAACATCAAATTTTCTATGAAAATTCGATGAACATCAAATTTTCTATGAAAATTCGATGAACATCAAATTTTCTATGAAAATTCGATGAACATCAAATTTTCTATGAAAATTCGATGAACATGAAATTTTCTATGAAAATTCGATGAACATGAAATTTTCTATGAAAATTCGATGAACATGAAATTTTCTATGAAAATTCGATGAACATCAAATTTTCTATGAAAATTCGATGAACATCAAATTTTCTATGAAAATTCGATGAACATCAAATTTTCTATGAAAATTCGATGAACATCAAATTTTCTATGAAAATTCGATGAACATCAAATTTTCTATGAAAATTCGATGAACATCAAATTTTCTATGAAAATTCGATGAACATCAAATTTTCTATGAAAATTCGATGAACATCAAATTTTCTATGAAAATTCGATGAACATCAAATTTTCTATGAAAATTCGATGAACATGAAATTTTCTATGAAAATTCGATGAACATCAAATTTTCTATGAAAATTCGATAAACATCTAATTTTCTATGAAAATTCGATAAACATCAAATTTTCTATGAAAATTTGATGAACATCAAATTTTCTATGAAACTTCAATTAAGAGAAGTCAAAACATTCTCTTAGAAAAGCTTAATTTTCCGAGCACTGTGTGTGCTGTTTAGTTGGCGTTCACCACCCATCCATTCATTCATTCCGTTCGTTCGTTCAGTCGTTCATTCATTTATTCATCATGATTACGAATTTGACTGACGGTGGTGGTGGTACATTCTCTATTTGCAATCTCTCTTTACTTATCTCACTATGCCTGATTGATGGCCATAGATAAAACAGTTTGTGCCAGTCGCTCGTTTCATTTCGTTTCGTTTATATTCCACAATATAGGAGAACACAATACACTCGCTCGCTCGCACGCTTCCACCGGGGAGTCCGCCGTGCCTGTCGGTAGTAGTTGGGCTTGTAGAAATGTCCTAAATGCTGAAATACACTTTGGCGTTGGTTATGGCCACCAACTACACAAGGACGTAGTTGGAATTCGTGCCAGCTTAACTTTCTCGAATCACTCATTATTTGCATATTCCTAGAGACAGAGACAGACATTTTGAAAATTCCCTAAATGTTGCCCAAATCTCGAAAACAAATTTAAACTGTGATTTTTGTTTTGATATTGTTTTGAATTCTTTTCTATGACGTTCTGCCGACATCAGATTTCCGAAGGCGTATTAGAACTATATTACAAACATGAGTTTTTGACATTTCCAGGGATTGGTATGCCTTATTTACACAGCGCATTTTGGAAGTCAAAAACGCTCGTAAAAATCTTGGCTCGCAAAAATCTTGTTTCTGTGGGTAGTAATTTTTTACCAGTAAAAAGATAAAGTCTAGTGGGACGTCTATAGTATACCCTATACCACTGTACGATATATGCAATAAAGTAAACTGAAACATGCTAAAAAGACTACACTCGAATAGAACCGACTTTATGGTACCCTACACCACTGTGATAGACAAAAAACTAATAGCTGCAGTGCGGTATTAAACAAAGATCGGATCTAAAAAGTGACTAAAAGAGCATATTTTAAAATCTAGAGAGATCTTGTCCATGGAAATTCTGTAAACAGTGAAATATTTTGATTCCAAAAGAAAATGCATTGCTTTTGTTACCCACACCATGTAAAAAGGAACCAGGTTTTCGGCCTTAGCTTTCGTGAGTCTTCCACATTTAGATGAGTCTTAAAATAGCCAAAATTTTATATACGTAAGTTTATTTTGGTAATTTTTGTGCCCTTATGTACAGGTGAAGAGAGCCGGGTTTTGGGACCCTATGCTACACATGGTCCGCGGTCTAAATATACTTAGATGTTAAAAATATTGCCGTATATAAATTTTTAGAGAAATTTGAATGCTTTTGGTAGTTACTATCTATTGTTAGAGAATTATATCTTTGTGAAAACTAGGGCCCATGGGTTGTGCTATAGCTTTACCCACATCTTAAAAATAATACAAGGGTACGGCGGTTAGCATGCAGGAATACCTCATAAGTATACCCTGATTCGGTCTAGAATATATACAATCAGGCAAAAAAGAACCCCACAGAAAAAGAAGAACCCTTTAATTTCAACCAAAAAATTGGTATGTCAATTCTATCACCACTCAATTAAAATTTTTTAAACAAACTTAACTTTTTATAAAATATTGCAATGATATTTAAATGAATGGAAAACACAACAAAATTCATGCACTGTATCGTAGGTATATCGAGCGATTTTTAGTGTGTTCGGGGGAAAACTGTACTGCAGGCAATTCTCGTTAAGTGCGAAACTGCCTGCCCTTAAGTATAAGCCGCAACAGCACATTTGTTGCTTGGGGTCTTGTTATAATAAAGTGGCGTTCACCGAAACTGCAGTCACGTCACATGTCTTTCCGGCTGGCTTTTAAAAAAATGTTAGAATTTTTTTTTTAAATACGAGTTGTGAAGTTTTACAACGCCAGATACGAACGAAATTATTTTCGATAAATGACTTTCACCAATTTTTAAGTTTTACTTTTTCAACAATTGCAGCAAGCTTTCTGAAGAGGGTGTCACGGACCCGAAATCATGATAAAAGTAGTGTGCAGCCACGAAAATCAATGTCACTTTGCCATTTTGTTAAAAACTTGTCTTCTATTTAAATATAGAAGCAAGAGGTCTTGAGCCGGTTTAATCCCTGTTCAATTTTTAAGAATGTGAATTTTTTTTTTACCTCATAACGAAATTTTTGTAAATATGTGAATTTGTTTGCCATTTGAAATGAGAAATATTTGCGATAAACAACACACGAACAATTTAGTTAATATTTCAAATTTTTTATCACTGTTTTCCCAATTAATATTTTGTTTGAATATTTGAATATTTTAAGCAAAGCGTTTTTCTATGTAATTGTGAGATTTATCTCTAAGCCATGCGTTATATTTTCGGAGCCTTTGTTAAACATTGGGTTTATGAATTCACAGCTCAATGATCCGGTAGAAGCTCCCCGTTTACTCCTTGAGGGAATTATTTCTGGCATTAAGCAGGATTTTCGGCCCTAGGTTCGATTCCGAACCGCTTTTTAGATCCCTTAGGGCGGGGCTATATATTTATTCAAATCTTATAAATAACGCTTAATTTGTATTTGTGAAAAATGTTTTGGTAACTACATTAGGATGAGTAGGATTTTTGACCCTGGAGTCAGTCGGGTCAGTCATTCATATGGAGCCAAATCCCAACAATATTTTTAGTTTTAGCTTCGTAAAAGTAATTTTAGTTTAGATACTACCCATTAGTCCAAATATATTATAAGTACTTATATATTATAAGCCTGTTTTTTGGCTCCTGATCGTTTGTATGGGGACTGTATCCAAAAATAAACTTTTAACTTCTGCTTGCAATAACTCCACAAGAAAAAGTCAGACGCAGTAAGGTCAGGCGACCTGGGGGCCAACGGAATGTGGAGTTTCTGGATATCAGCTAATTGGGAAATTTTCGTCGCAATTATGTCATAACAGGCCGGGCTATGTGAGGAGTTCCACCATCTTGCTGAAACCACACATACATGCTCAAATAACGGTCTCCAGTAACCGTAACGGTGGGACCGTTTTCTTCGAAGAAGTAGGGCCCGGCAATGCAGCGTGATGAAACAGCGCACCACACTGTGACACGAAGTAAATGCAATTCCGTCTCATGGAGTATTTGTGGATTGGAAGCACTCCATTTTAGGAAATTTTGTTTGTGTTGCCATTTTAATCGAAATGTGCCTCGTCAGGCATAAAAAGACAGTTCAACATGTTTCCGTCCTCTTCCATCATTTGAAGCATCTTCTGGCAAAATTGCAAGCGGAATTGCGGGAAGTTTGCTGCGTTCAGTTTGTTGGTCATTTAAATTTTATATGGGAATAAATCCAAATCATTGTGCATTATTGACTGCAATGACTGTCTGCTTATACCCATTTAAGCAGATAATCTTATTTTCGAAACTCTTGGATTGTTTTGTATGGCAGCACCTACAGCAGCGATTGTTTCCTCCGTCCGAACTAAAGGGTTTCGATGGTTAGGTCTTCTGTTGACTGTCTCATGCTTTGCACAATTGTTAACAAGTCTCATTATGGTCAATCTGCTCGGAGGGTTGCCGCTAAACGTGCGCCTATACTCTCTTTGAACCGAAACTACGGACTCCTGTGCGTGATAGCGGCGGACAATCCAAATTCTTAGTTTAGTGTTCCCAGTTATTCATTTTTGTTAAATCTAAAAATCAATATGCAAAGTAAAAAAATAATTGACCAGATTCATTAAATAGAAAGAAAGTTATTAATTTTTTTTGGTAGCGGCTTTTATTTGTTTTTCTGAGCTGGTTTGTGGTTAGAAGGAAGTAGGGGGAGCAGCTACCCGTTCATTACCATGGATATGGTATACATCTGAGCCGATATTTCGGTATGTTTAGTGCTCTAATTTAGGGTAGGTCTGTGATTGTTAGATAGTGTATTATAGATGCACACCGAGAACAGATTCGTTGCAACAACCGAATTTTTTTGTCAACCTTTTGTTTCAGGTTGTATAAACCACGAGTTTTTTATTAGTGGAGCGAATTTTGATTGGTGCACTGTAATTTTTAGTATGTGTAACTGAAGTATCGGTAGAAGTGACGAACAAAAAAGATTTTTTTTAATCTTCACATCCTCACATTGCACGTGTTCACCACCAGTTGTGAAAATTAAAAATTGTTTCCGCATTTTAATAGTCTACCAGATTAATTGGTTGCGTGTACAATACTGTGATTAGGTGTGTCATCTTGTGGTGTGTCGAACCGAATATCAACCAGAATAATATAAGTATCGGCAGAAGTGACGAAAGACAACAGATTGTTTTGGATCTAAGGATCCACATATCGCACTTGTTTACCACCATTTGTGACAACAAAAATTGTTTCCGCATTTTAATGGTATGACCGATTAATTGGTAGTGTGTACAATATCGTCTTGTGGTATTGCGAACCGAGTAGGCTTCAAGATTATAAACATTTTGGTATTGAAATGGAAATTCTTCTTTGGCACCGGAATTTTTGTAGCTCCAACCGATTTTCAACTACCTTTTTCTTTTGGTGTGGTCTGACTCATTTACGAAATTCCTTAGGTCCTCTTACCTAGTGTCAGTCGTATGACCGAAGTTCTGTAAGAGATTCCTATAAGGGTCCATCATACTCGCCCTTAAAAACGTGAAGAGACAACCAGGGTCTCTAGTTCTTCTCACAAGATTTCTACAGGCTTGGGGATGCCCTACCAATGCAGCAGGAGGATCCATGAGGGGATAGTTTGACTGATCTAACTTGTTTATCTCTTTTGTTCGTTGGGATGTCTTTTTTGAGTTTTGGTCGTGTTTGACACCTTAGATGATTGCCACATGTGCTTGGCTAGCCCCCAGTTCCAATTCGGGTCTTGTGGTCTGAAATGGTGTCGCGATATCCAGGTCAATGGCCTAATATAAGAGCAGACCCATCATAGCAAATAAATGGTCGGTCGTAATGATCCTTGTCCTACATCCTACAGGTTGATATAAGAAGTGTATTTAAAAGCCAGGGACACAAAAAGTGTGCATTATATATGTGGGAGCCATATCTTAATTTAAAGTGATTTTCTTCAATTTCATTAGCTTCCATCCGTGGTGTACTTCTGACAAATTACCTTAAAATCGGACCATTATTACAATTCGATTACAAGTTGGATTGCAAGCTTTAGATGGACAGAAGGCAGACGAACAAACCGACATGGTATCAGATGCCTTGGCGTGACATCGCTCGACACAAATAAATGTCGGTCTTTCATAGACATTTTTTGGTATAAGTAGTAACAAACATTTACCATGATACTAATTTATAAATCCCTGTTCCTCCGAGGTTTGTAGGGTCAACGGGGTTATCCTTCTTGTCCTTGACTTGGGTTGATCCTTTCTCAGCCACATCCCTGTTTAACTCCGGTGTCCTGGTGGCAGTTGGTTGTCGCTTTCGTTTAACTTTAACTCACTCACAGTGTCAGGCGATGGTGGTGGTCGTGGTGGCGGCTTGAATGTCGCAGCCGTGGTAGTCGCATTTCCAGAGCGCCAGTAGTGAGTCAGTGAGTGTAGTGTCGTTGTCGTCGTCATCGTTCGTCGTAATGGTCGTATTTGGGGCTTTTCACTTTTGCGAATTGTCGCATTCTCTGTTGATTTCGTTTCGTTTTTCTCCTAGTGTTGTTGCGGCTGTTGTTTGTTCGTCCGTCCGTCCGTCCGTTAGTTCGTTCGTTCATACAACATCTACTTTTACCAGCCATTGTTTGGTCCCATTAGCGCGCGAATGTTATCAGAAAGGCTGTCGTGTTGATTTCATTCCTTTTTTATACCGGATTGCTGCTGCTTTCGAGCTTTGCTGGACAGAATACAGAGCGAGTGTGTGTCAGTGTGTTGAGATTGTGTGGGTGGCCATGTGTATGTGTGCGTTGTCGTGTCCCTGTATGGGTAACAGTGCACTGAGTGTGGAGTTGGTGATAAGAATATGAAAAACATATAAAAATATATCAAAAGTAAGCAAATACTGAGGAATGTCCTTTTTCCAACGTCGCCGTTGTGTCGTTGTTGCTGCTGTTGTTGTTGTTGCCTTTGCGCGATTGTGAAATGTCGCCGTCGTCGTTGTTGTTGGTGGTGCTGCTGTGCAGTATTGTGATGGTCGGTGGCAGTGTTTAAACTAAAGGGGTTTGTTGTAAAGAAATGCTGTTGTTGTTGTTTATTTTTAAGGTATATGTATTGATGTTGTTGGTTTTTGGCGAAAGTACATAACATGTCGTATTTATTGGTCATATTGACCGGGATCATATCTGCAATCCACACTCACACAGTGTCATTTTGTGTGGTGGGGTTAAACTGAAATAAAAACTCAATTTCGAAAAAAAGTAAAAATCGTCATGTGAGCTGAAGGGGCAGTTGTGGTTAGGAAAAAAGCAGGGTTTCCAAATTGAAGTCCATGTTCAAAAGTTCGTTGTTTACAAGCTTTGGTAGAAACGCCATTGAAATTAAAGAAAATCGGTATAGATGCAGATATTTCTCCCACACATATTTATGTTCAATATGGCGGGTCAATTTGTGTGGATGAAAATGAAATAACTTATTAACGCGGAGTCGTATCGCTACGATATTGGTTCCATATGAAAGGAAATAATCTCCACCTTAAATGAATAAAAATCTCCACCTTTTTCTGAATTCCTATATCTAACAATGAACATTTTTTCCCAAACTTCTCAAAATCACACGTAAAAAGGAATAGAAGGCCAAATACAATTGGCCCGAATATACATTAGGACGTGCCAGGGTCCTCTACAGAATTTAATAATTATTATTATCTGACGCTTGGATCTGCCTTTACATAACAGTATTGTGGGAATTATTGAAAAAAAATTCAAAATTTTCTACTTTTCGTTCTGCGGGAGTTGAATATGAATTTCCAGATTTGCTTTCCTTTTATAACAGTAACATTGGCACCATCCTCCAACGTTCTCTTGCAATTCCAAAAAAAATTTCAAACAAATTTTGAATATTTCATTCGCCCTAATTTTCATATAGCCAAAACGGACTTTGTTCGCAAAATTGGCAATCTTCAAAATGATTTTAGACAAATGGTTTTTTGGCAAATACGAGGGTTGCTATATTTCTGGCGCCATCTGACATTTCCATTGGAAAGTTTGACATTTTTTAGCATAGAAGTACTCAGAACGTTTTGACGTACGTCCATCATTTGTGTTCTTTACGAGGGTTGCTACATAAATTTCTAGCCAAGGCAACACTAAGTGTTGCCTGGCGCCATCTGACATTACCATTGAAATGTTTGACATTTTTTAGCATAAACGTACTCAGAACGTTTTGACGTACGACCATCATTTGTGTTGTTTACAGTGAATTGAAAAAATTAATTTGGCAAAAAAATGGAATTAACTCGTGAACATTTTCATGCGATCATTTTTCACAACTTTCGACGTAGATTATCACGACAAGAGTGCATCGATGAACTTAAATCCTTGTATGGCTATGAAGCACCATCTTATAGCACTGTGAAAAACTGGTTTAATGAATTCAATCGTGGCCGACTCTGGCTCAAAGACGAAGGTAGTGAAGGTTGTCCAAAAACGGCCGTTGTGCCAGAGAACATTGATGCCGTGCGTGAACTGATAATGCAAGATCGTCATGTGACATACCGTGAGATAGAGGCATCCTTGGGCATTTCTTCTACCAGAATACATTCGATATTGCATGCACACCTGGCCGTAAAAAAGGTTCTCGTTGGATCCCGCACAATTGGACAATCGGTGAAAAAAAGGCTCGTGTCGATTGGTGCAAAGAAATTTCGAAAAGATCGTCACAGGTGACGAATCATGGAGTTATGCGTATGAGCCCGAAACAAAACAGCAATCGACCGTGTGGGTCTTCGAAGACGAGCCAAATCCTACGAAAGTTGTTCGAGGCAGAAGCACTGCGAAGCAAATGGTCGCCTGTTTCTTCGGCAAAACTGGTCATGGTCGATTCTGAGTGGTACACCACAATTTGTTTGCCTGAAGTCTTCGGAGAAATTCGAAAAACGAACAAGAGAAGACGAATCATTGTGCACCATGACAATGCGAGCTCCCACACATCGGCTCAAACCAGCGCCTTTTTGACCGGCCAAAACGTCGAATTGATGGGCCATCCACCGTACAGCTCTGATTTGCGTGGTCAACGTTTTTCATCGCCCGAAGCAGCTTTTGAAGCGTTTAAAAACCATATTTTGGAGGTGCCTCAATCGGAGTGGAAAAAGTGCTTCGACAATTGGTTTGAGCGCATGCAAATGTTTATACATCATGCTGGAGAATAAATAAACCAATAAAACCATTTTTGATGATAAACATTCGAATTTTCATTATTAGGACAGAAAATGTCGGATTTAACGTAATTATCGCCGAAATGGCCTGAACCACAGTGTGCCATCACACTGGGGCCGTTACAATGCCACGGCCAACGCCCCATTGGATTGATTCCGCCGGTACCAATTTGAAGCATAACAGTTATGGGTCATGACTTCCCTCTTGGTTAGGGGTCGAGGACTATCTAAACCTCTGCTCTTCTATGGGTCACACTCCACACCGAACCGAAGTTCTCCCCGCGATTTGGGTATAAACCACAGCCACCATGATACTCCCCGAGAGGCCGCACCATATAGTCAGGCCAGAACAAGTTCTGGGGGCTCCTGACTACCCGTGGTACCAGATTTAAGTCTCCGGTCAGACCTCGTAACCAAAAGGCTACTCCCAGTTTTTGTTCCATACAACATCATTATTAGGACAGAAATATATAGCAGCCCTCGTTTGCTTACAAATGTTCCTGAAATCGTGTGAGGAGACACACTTTGTCGCCAAAAAAATTGAGCCGCCCCAATGTTCAACCGATAATATGTTTTGTAGGTCTTTAGCTGAAGAACTTACATATTACATCATATCTTGAGGAATTTCGACACAGATCAACGTCTACGAA